>JAODJU010000002.1:3734331-3774482 GCA_026776725.1 Gnathonemus echidnorhynchus | reverse complement strand
TAAGGTATGGTGACCAAACCTGCACACAATATTCTAGGTGGGGTCTTACCAAGGAATTGTATAATTGTAGCATCACCTCCCTTCACTTAAACTCCACACACCTAGAGATGTAACCCAACATCCTATTGGCCTTTTTAATTGCTTCCCCATACTGGTGAGAGTGGGACATGGAAGCATTAATATACACACAGAGGTCTTTCTAAAATCAGTGACAATTACAGAGTCACAAGTAGTGAAAACTGTAATTGTTAACCTATAAGGAATTCATATTTAGGTATGAAACTTCCACACTAAAAACTACAAATATTAAATATTGTGCCTTTTAAGGTAATAGCTTGTCAACATTTTTTTCCTACATTATTCCTGTAGAGAATTAAAAATGTTTTCAGATCATATAAAACATATTATATTAACTTTCTTACATTCATTTAATTGTCTGTCAAGTAACAATATTTTATATATTTTTTTTGTGAAATTCATTGTTTTACTGAATGATGTCTTTTGTTTTACTGAATGACATACTGCAACTACAATGTGCCATTGCACATAAGTCCAATAACCAGCCCTAAAAAAGGTGCCAAAGACTTCCTCATTGAACTATAAAGGTTTTATTGACATTAAAAAGCAGACTCTCCATCAATATATCAATAGTTACATAACATTATTCTCCATTCTCTTAATACAGCTGTGGCCAAAAGTTTTGAGAATGACACAAATATTAATTTTCACAAAGTCTGCTGCCTCAGTTTTTATGATGTTTTATGCCAATTTGCACTCACTCCAGAATGTTAAGAAAAGTGATCAGATAAATTGCAATTAATTGCAAAGTCATTAATTGCCATGAAAATGAACTTAATCCAAAAAAAAACAGTTTCCACTGCATTTCAGACCTGCCACAAAGGGACCTGCTGACATCATTTCAGTGATTCTCTCTTTAACACAGGTGAGAGTGTTTATGGGGACAAGGCTGTCATGCTGACTGAGTTAGAATAGCAGACTGGATGCTTTAAAAGGAGGGTGGTGCTTGGAATCATTGTTCTTCCTCTGTTAACCATGGTTACCTGCAAGGAAACACGTGCAGTCATCACTGCTTTGCACAAAAAGGGCTTGTTTCCAGCAATGACTTTGATCTTAATTTGTAAACCTCAGATTTCATCTCTAACGTAATGTTTCTAAAATCTACAACTTTGTGAACACTTTTTTGACATTTGACCGGATGACACTGTGATACATTGTACCACACATGGAAAAGGTGAGATTATCTTAAGTTTACCTCCCACTTGGGTGTTCTTCAGGGGTCTTTTGAGTCATGCTATCACATGTCACCGGATTAAACTCATGTTACTATAGTTCAAAACTGCTTTCAATCTTACTGAACAACATTATGAAAAATTTGTCTTTGCAGAACAAAGTGTTTTAGATATTTAATTGTGTTTTTAAAGGTGTATCTTGTCAATACCTTAAAATTCTTAAGAGAATAGTTTATGATATTTAAATTACTTTTATCATTTTACAAACAATTGTCTACACTGACATTAAGTGAGGACTGTTTTACCCAATAACATTTGATCAATTTAATACTATAAAAATCACCCAATTTTTTTGTATTATCAGAATTATGAATGATGGTCAAGAAAGTGATGTGAGATTAATGCCTTTAACAACATTTATCCATTTGCATACAAAAATGTAAAACGAACTCCTTGCAGAAACAGACGTACAGATATGGCTGTATGTGCACTTGTGTTTTCCTCTCCAAATAGCTTGTGTCAGTCACGTCCGTTCCACCATCAAACCACAGACTATTGCTACATGTGAGCTAAAAACCTTCATGCTGTCTAAAGTTAACCAGTTATGTGTCATGCTACTTCCTTCCTTAGGAGGAGCTCGGAAAAACAAAAGGTCCTGCTTAGAACAGAGAGCTACACCACGAGTCAGGATAAGCACATTTCCTGTTTATGCCTGTTAGGGAGCCTGTGACAGAAGAGGGCCAGGAGGAAGGGCTCAACGTAAGGACTGGTAATATAGCTTCAGTCTGGAATTTCTGAGGCTGGGGGAGGTGAGCTAAGAGACACATGACTCTGACGGCACCAGCGATGCTGTCATGACGGAGGTGGATTGTCCCACTTCTCACGTCTTTTCCTTGTAAAATATGACCACAGGTTCATACAGGACCTGGACAGGCTGTACTTAATGCCATACAGTCCTGAAGCCCAAGATTTCATTTAATATAGATTTATTTTGTATTACATTATACAACAGTTAGTTCCATCCAAAAAATGTTATTGGACAAGAGACAAGGAGGCAAGTTCTATGAATGCTGAAATCAGAGTGTACCGCTCTCGGACATTTCACATGAGATGTATCACTCCGCTTTACAGGTGTATCTAGAAACCGTTAGTCAGTTAAATTTAAATGATGCCAAGTAGTTAGGAGCAAGTGAGCTGTGCTGCATTGGAATGTTTGTGTTGCTCGGCAACAGTCAACATTTGGCTTTTGGGAACTATAGGTCCATAAATGTTTAAATAAATGATCAAGCAAAGTATTATGTGTTGTGAGTTATTACTGTTAATTTATAAATGTTACTCGATGAACTGTTGTAAAAAATAAATAACATGCTCAAAATCGTGGTATTCCAATATATCACAGCTGTGATTTGGTTGTCCTTTTGGAGTACAACTGCACCCTCATATGTTATTGCTTAAATACTAAGCAGCTTTTCCCCTTTTGTTAAAATATTTTAGTGCACAATGACTAATGTCCTACAAATGTATCATTCTGCAGATTTATTACAAGATTCTGTCTTTTTATGTCTATACAGGACAAAACAGAGGAAACTTTTGTTAGTCAGCGGACAAAAGTCAACAGCTGGGAATCGCTTAAAACCAGCTTATGCTGGTATCTGGTTTTAGCTGGTCTAAGATGGTTGTAGATGGTCACATTCCAGCTCTTGCAGCTTTTTAGCGGTTGAGCTGGGTGGGTTTCCAGCTGGTCATGCTGGGCTGGCCAGCCTATCTCACTGATATACTGCCTGAGTTGGGCGGAGAATAAGGCTGCAGCCTCTGTCACCAGACTAACAACTTCCTACCCTTCTGTTTTTGGTGTGACTAGCTGCTTCTGTGTGGACATGCTGCTTCTAGCATGTCCTCCAGGTACTCCAACTTCCTCACATAGTTTTCATGCAGTTTAGGTGAATTTGTGCCTCTTTGTTGCCCTTTGTGTGAGTTTGTATGTCTGTGGGAACCCGTATTGGACCCTGACTGATACCCACGGGGCCTGTTACAGCTGAACCTAATACCAGCAATTAAATTATAGAGCTTGCAAGATTTCCCGACAGTTCATCTTAAAGAATGTGTTATGATAGTCATTCTCAGTCAAAAAACACTCTGTTTTAATAATCCCATGGCTGTTGTTGAAATGATGAAGCCTTTGAAATAACTCACTCAACCCCATCTAGTGGTAAATGAAATAAATGTTTGTATGTTTTAATGTTAGAAACTCATTTTTACATCTTCATGTTTCCTCCAGTGAGTTTAGATAGAAATATGTCTTTCAATGAATATATATATATATGCTCCTCCTTAACCTAATTGTAGCAAGCACATGTTTCTAACATGTTTCTTATCAATAAAATGTACACCTTATTCTCCACAGCAATGAGCATATATAATGTGCTTGCATTTACTTAACCTCACCACTTGAGGTCCCTCCTGATCAACAAAAAGCATAACATTGGGTGTAAAGCATTAAAACACTTCTCCTTTATGTAAAGCATTAAGAAACCTTGACTAGATGATCAGCTTACTTCCTTTAGGACCATCAAGATGTCTCGTGACACTCCTGAAAGAAAAGATTTGTTCTCTGTGTATGTTTTCATTCTGTGTCAGATTCAGCTTCTGACCACCACATGTCCCCCACAAGCCCGGAATGCTGGAAGTGGACTTTTCCAAGAAAGTTAATTTTCCTGCTAAGGTCACCCTGCATCATTTAAGAAACCTAGTGCCAATTAAAGGAGCAGCACCTCATTCATTCTGAGGACCAGAAACCTGCAGAAAGAAACCATTATGAAGCGGGCAACTAAAACACGGGCCTGGGTTCCCTCGCATGTGGGAGGACACACTACAGCAGAAAGCAGGCAACATCAAACGCAAATCCCAGAGAGCTGATATGTTTCCCTAAATCACCGACATTATCAGCTCAGTCTAATTAGCACACGGTTTAAGTTGGACTCAAGCTAAGGAACTATGGGAATTGTGCTGTCACAATTATTTCCCAAAATATTACAATTAAGTTTTCTATCACACATTTTTCACGAAAACACAGTAGATTTATTTATTTATTTCACCCATAATTATAGATTCTTAATATCATTACAAATGACACATGGGGACAGGTAGGCCTCTTATAATGACACATGGGAACAGGCCTCTTACAATGACATATGGGGACAGGTAGGCCTCTTATAATGACACATGGGAACAAGCCTCTTACTGACACATTTGCTTAAATTCATACTTGATTGGCTCAGCTGCTGCTTTTTCCCCAAAGTGATTCTCCAGCTTTTAACAAACAAGCTTCAGAAATTCTGTTTTGCAAACTGGTCTGACATGCAGGCACAAACCCTTCCACGGTCAAGCCACCCCATATAAAAATCTACACACCCTAAAAATTATATGATTAACAAATGCATTGGAATTAAAATTAGTGAATATCCAAAGGCAAAACCAGATTTAAAAATCCTGTTGTTCATTCAAATGAAACATCCTCATCCTCTCTCTGAATGTTGATTGAACAAAGTGTCAGTGTGCATGCTAGGCCTCACTTCCTGCTCCCTGTTTGCTACACAGAGCAGGTCTGTATAAGGCTGCAGCTGCTGCCCATCTTCATTCAGGCATCGTTGGGTCATGCCTGACATTCACATTCATCTGGAATGCTGCTTCTATGTTTATTGAAATGAAGCAGTACTTCAGTAACCATAGGATTAGAATATGTAGAAACATACAGCAAGCAATGTAAGTGTTTTAAGATTTAGGGCCAGTTGAAATGAACTTGAATAAACTCATACCTTTCTCTTATGCAAAAGCAATTGCTTTGTGATACATCTTTATTAATTTCAAGCTGATGACTGTAAAATGCTGTTTGTCTTGACCCTCTGTCAAAACACAAATATTCACTCCCCACACAGTAGAAAAAAACAAGGTACCAATACACATGCATGTTAGACAACTATCCTTAACTGAAAAGAATGCGACTGTTACAGTAAATTAAATTATTTTAATTGAAATGTCCCTGTTCCTCTTCATGGATGGCAAAGTGTATCCTGACTCCAATAGAAGATATTCCGTGCCAGTTTTTTAAATGTTTTGTATTTCAGGAACTTACTTTCAGACAAACTGCAGATTGTTTCCTGCTGGTTCAGTTACAGTGTTTACTTACCATGTCCCTAGAAACCTGCATGATTCTATCACTGCCTCAGTTTTTGTACCGTTTACAGAACATACATATCAAACCCTCTTTAGTGTAAACATCACGACCATCTAATCAAAATGGACCCCGCTGCCCTATACTCTTTGAAACACTTTGGACTGGGTGCATTCACCTCTTCCAAAGCTGCCAAATGGACAACAGAAAAGGTCCTGCAGGTAATTGTTCCGCACAATACAAGCAACTGACAGTAAGTCTCACAAACTGTACCTAAATCTGCCTAAATTATTGTACAAATGTCCATATGCAAATAATTATGCTGTATCAAGGTCAAATGAAAAACATAGAACAATAATCGCGATTTCAAACACAATTCTATAAATTTGAGTTTTGTGTTAAATTATTTAAGATCATTTAATTCCGAAGAAAAGCTGCAGGCACAGGGTAAGCAATAAAGCTGCTGGAAATGTAAAATTACGAGCTGTGTAAGTCTCTTGCAGGCCTCCAATATAAGCAAGGAAGTAAATAATAAATGATAAATGTGGAGGTTGAAGAAAGGTCTCATATGGAGTGAGCCCTGTACAGTAGCTATAAGAGATGCTTAATTTTTAAGAGAGGCACTCTTAAGAGGAGGGGTTTCTTTTATGCTGACCAAGGTTGAGGATGTGAACGTCACAGCACAGTGCAAGGGGGTCAGGGATAGTGAGGCGGAACAGGGCCGCGTCCCGTAGAGAGGGAGGAGAGGAATGTTAGGAAAAACAAGATTTGGGAAGGCATAGACAGGACACTGGCATAGGTTAGAAAACAGATGGAGCAGCAGTGGAAGGCAGCGGAAGAGACAGGATAAAAGCAGCTGGGCCGCGTAGCCCTCTGGGATCTGGAGAAGAGTTTCTATAGTATAGACAGGATCTAAGTCCTTAGGAAGTATGACATGAAGGACAGATTTCACTAAAGCAAATCACAAGCTACCACACTTTGTAGCTAGCAGACTGTAGTTGGCAACTCACTGTTTTTTCCGTGTTTAACATAATAAACAATTCGGAATTTTAAATAATCGTATATATTTATTGATGACCCAAAACATTATGGCCAACTGCCTAATATAATGTTGCTCCTCCCTGTGCTACAAAAAGAGCTAAAACACCCAAAGTCATGGACTCCACAAGACCTCTGAAGGCACCAATATGTTAGTGAACAGATCCTTTAATTCCGGTAGGTTGTAAGGTGGAGCCACCAAGGATCAGACTTGTTGTTCCAAACACATCCCATAGGTACCTGACTGGATCAAGATCTGGGGAAGTTGAAGGCCAGGGCAACATCTGTACCTCAAACCATTTCCGATCAATCTGTGCAATGTGGCAAGGCACGTTATCCTGCTGAGAGAGACCACATCCGTCAAGAAAGACAGTCGCCATGAAGCTGTATACTGGTCTGCTACAATGTTTAAGTTGGCAGAACATATCAAATGAACACCCCGCGAAAACCCAGACCAAGGATTTCCCAGCAGAACATTCTCCAAAGTATCTCCTCTCTCCACCAGTTTTTCTTCTTCCCACAGTGCATCCTGGTGCCATCTCTTCCCCAGGTAAGTGACACGTGATGCAGCAGAAAATGGAATTCACCCGACCAGGTTTCCATCGATCCAAGGTCCAGCTCGCATGCACATTGTAGGGGCTTTCGATGGTGAACAGGGGCTAATATGGACACTCTGACTTGCAGCTACGCAGCCTCATACACAGCAGGGCTCTGTGCACTGTCTGTCGTGACATATTACTCCTGTAACCATCATTAAAATCATTTGCAGTTTGTGCCACAGAAGCCCTTCTGTTGATTCACACTATCCAAGATATCCTTTGTTGAGTCATGGCCACCCAATACCCTGTTCTTTGTGATTCTTGCTTCCTCAGACGACTATCTGTACGTACTCACTATAGCTGATCATGAGTACCCCACAAACCTTCCCAAACCGGAGATGCTCTGACCTAGTCAACCTGCCATTTGGCCATCATCAAACTCACTCAGGTCTTCACACACATCTATTACTTCTGCATTCAACATATTGACTACTAGTACCGTATGTTATTGCAGTCCTTGACACAAACCGCTTTTACTAGTTAGTCAACATTATTCACTTCACATGAGCAGGGTTGCCAACTTTGATCAGGTGGCCGGAGTGAGATTTTCAATTCTAGACAAGTCTGCACAGACAAGCACACGCATTTACATGTAGGCAACATTTTTATTACCTTGTAAATAGTCTGTAAGGTTTGCAAACTTATCCAACGCTTTTCATGTAGCCAATCTTAGGCGTATAATGGAATAATGTAGATTTGCCGTGAGTTTTCTTGCATGAGGGTGAGAGTCTGAAAGCTTGACCACCAGATACGTGAAAGCTGGTAACCCCGCATGGGGGTGGACATAATGTTTTGCCTCATCCGGGTATATATGCAATATACATAATATAATATATGTAGTCGCCGTATACAATCATTCATTAACCAATAATTATTTTTGTCTCGCAAGTGGGCCCATCTGTGTGTCAACAGCTGAAAACCGATTTGTGGGCGAGCGCCATCTCCTCTCGCCGCCGGGACGCGCATCCCGGCATGACTGCACGCGCACAGCCGTCGCCCCCCGCCCCCTTCTCCCCGTCTGCGTGAGCCCTCTCTGTCCCTCATCGCGCTTCTGCGCATGTCCGTGTCGGCGGCAGGAAAAGAGGGGCGGCTTCGCTGTTACCGCCTAGTCTCTGACGACAGCGTATTTGGGCGATTAAAAAATTTACCAGAACAGATAAAGTTTTACATTAACTGCGCTCGTCAGCAGTTAAATGGAGAAGGTAGGTATATTGCTGATTTTTATTATCGCAGAGGAATACAAACGAGTAGAATACTGGCTACTGGTGTATGTGTCGCTCGGTTGTAAGGTCTTTACATATATCGGGTACCAAATTTCTTCATAACAAAGCTAAATCCAGTCGCAAAAAAGGAACCTATGACAGTAGCTAATTTGTAAAATATAAATGGATACCTGCATGAAAAACTTACCGGCTAATACGAGTTGAATCAGTAAGCTGTATTTTAAAATACTCTTTTTCGAACACTACAATGCATTTCTATGACAAACCATGGGATAATAAACACCAGTTATGCGTCGAAATACTCTCGTTTAAATTGCTAACTTAGATGAGTTACATGTATTTTACGCCATATGTTGTTGCTTAATCGAGTGCAAATACATTACGGTGCCACGAACAGTAAAAGAATCCGTTATGTATTGATGTTTAATGTACATAAACAATATTTGAAATTCTCTTGTTTATATAAAGATTATACAGATTAAATTGGCGTTTTTAAAAATGTGTGTATGTTGCTCGTTCGCGCTGGAATAATTTTCTTTTTTTGTCCGTCGAAAGGTAGAGTAGGCGACGGACGTGTGCATCGGAATATCTGCGCAAATGATGTGAAGACAGCGGCATGTTTTGATGTCGGGACCCGGCGCAGAAGCCGTCAAATAAGATCCCGCTTTGTACATTTCTGCCTTCGGATAAAGCGCTGCCGGTTTGGTTCCTGAAGAAGCGCCGGCGGGGGGGGATCATCGTCGAGGCTGACGCCGAAGATGCCGAGGCAGCGCTGCGCGGCCAGCCCGAGAGGCTGTCTGTACGCCGTCACACTGCTGCTCGTCCTGCCCAGGTGCATGCTGTCCATTCGAGCCGACAAAAATCTGGTGAACAAGGACGAGGTTTTCAGCGCCACGGTCAACGCCACCGTGTTGGACTCCAAAGGCAACCTCAAGCAGATCTTGTCCAAGGACGACGGCAGGTACGGCCAGAACTCACCCAGGAGCGAGGCGAGGGGGACCGTGATTGCACCTGCTGCTGTCCACGGCGGTGAGTTTGCCCTACTGATCGTGCATGGCTTATGGTCGAGGTCCGGGACGGTCTGTGCTGGCCACTTTCGCGGCCTTGTGGGTCTGGCTGAATATGCCTTAATTAGCACCTGATAGACGGCGCTGTCGCCGGATTAGATAACTATATTTTTAAATATCGTTTAAACTGTTTTGGAGTTGGAGGTGACGCAAAAACAGCGTGCCCTCTTCGCAGCCTCCGGGGGCTAGGGTTAGGCACATCGATTTTAAAGACCAACAAGTCAGTATTGTGAAAGATATTACATGGTATTCGGATAAGAGAATTATATAACTGTCAGCTTGTAGTTTGTGCGTAATTGCTGTTGATGAATGACCAGGTAATGAATTTCATTTTTTGTAAGATACGAGACCCCACCCATCAGAAATCTGCTGTGATGTTATTTCTCAATATTGACGAGGAGTGATAGAGATCTAATAATGTAAATTAATGCAGGCTGACGTGCTGTGGTCGAGGCCAGGTGAAACCTGACCCTCTCTTCCCGCAGTCTCTGCCCAGGCTTCTCCATAAAATCATTACCAGCGCTAGGGCCGGAGCTGTTGCCTTCCCCGTACGTGTCTCCGGTTTCCTGTTTTAGGCTGCTGTGTTTTGTCGAGGCTCCCAGCATTGCCTTGTCTTGCCTTTTACCGTGTTGTATCACGTAACAGACGTGAACGCGATACTTGACGTGACAGGGAGTAGGCCAAAAAACAGCGTCGCAACCCCAGATCCGTCATAATGGGCGAATTCGCTTCTCGCCAGAGGCGATGTTAGTGCAGCAGTAAGGCCTATAATACACGCGTGTTTTGAGTCATAGTAACAATAACATCAAAACACACAATATCCCTGGAATGATTTTATGGAGAAAACAGGATTATAGGCAGTAGTGTAGTCATCCATGACGTGATTGGTGGTTAAAGTTTTGGGAGGGAGGGCCCCGGAGGCCCCCCCATAAAAAAAGTACTATATCTGATTTGCTTTGGTAAAGTACGCAATGATATTTAGAAATGGACGTTTCTGTAGTCAAAGGCATTAGCAAAATGGTTAAATGCAAATGTAACTGATTAAGAATCAATTAACTTCTAGTTGTGGTGTGAAGGCACTGTATCCTCTTTAGTCAGTTCATCTTCTGACCAGTTGTCCTAGTCAGGGTCACGGGGCCTCTGCACTATACCAGGCAGCCTCAGGCTGGCCGACAGGGCATGTACACATGCACGATAGTACCCTGGGCAATTTAGACATGTCCACTACTCTAACCACGTCTTTTTGACTGTGGGAGGAAACCCACACAAACAGTGCAACTGGGATTCAAACCCCCTTTCCTGCAGGTGTCGCGGATCGCTGCTACCCACTGAACACTTTTGAGTACATTCGTTTATATTTAATTGGAAAAATGAGGCAGAAAGAGAGAGCCTGACAAATTTGTCTTGTTTTGGGTATTTTTTTAATGCAACTGTTGTAGATTACCCAACTATTATGTAAAAATGGACTAACATTGTGCTCATCTGCAAATTATCATTGTGCATTCAATTGAGCTGCCTGAATACAATATATTATGCAGCCTGTAAGGGAAGGAAATTGCCGGAAGCCTGTTTCTGCTCTGTTTAGTTTCCGTTATATAGACATGCTCTGTGCGACAGTTTTGAACCCTAAAACCAATGAAAGGGGGTGTATTTTCCATTATTGCTTCACAAAAAAAAGAAACTCTGACTCTGTGTATGGGGTCTGTTGGCCTTTGTGTGTGAATCGGGATGTCCTTGTGCGCCCTGTGATTGGACTGGTGTTATCTCCAGAGTGTTCCTCAAATGTTCAGGGCCCTTTGTGTGTTAATGTGTGTGTTTCTGAGTGTTCTGTGTTTGGACTGGCGTTATGTCTACAGTGCTACTGGCGTTGTGTCCAGTGCTTTCTCAAATAGACTCCCTGTTTATCTTAGTTGCTCCATTGTTTAGTCAAAATGGATTTATGAATGTACTATATGTATTTGATAGTGTTGGAGAAGGTTGGAGTATCATTACAGTTGTACACATGCACACTTACTGACTTAGTTTAATGAATTTGTTAGTTAGTAGATAAAGTATTCAAAGCACTAATGGACTATGTGGATTTAATGTTTTTCCACCCTTGGGCTAAGGTGTGGCGGACTCCCCTTCTGTGCATACCATCGTTCCATTTGCAAACCAGGGGTTGACAAACACAAGCATGCCCTGGCTTGGAAGAGGCAGGATACTGAGTATCAGCCAGCCTGTGAATATTTCCCCATATCCTTATTTTATGACAAAGGCTTGAGATCACTGCTAAATCCTAGTATGTGCTTCCAGACGTGTATTGATGAGCTGCCAGACAGGCGTATTAACTTCCCTGTGGTGGAGTCATGCCTTGGGTCCCCTGTGGGCCATTATCCATATTCATATCGCAGAATGAATGAAAATGTATAAAGTCCTTGCATGCCGGGCATTACGGGTAATGTGGGGCGAGGTTTCCTTTAATAATTTCAGTTATCTCCTAAGCTTATGTTTGCATGCCTCAGTATTTAGTGCCATCAGATGCCTTTATTAATGCAGCAAATGGAAGCGAAACAACATTTCAAAGGATGCTTTTGAAGAGTACAGAGAAGGATGAGGCATTTTGAGGTTAGAATTTAAATTCCGTTGCTTCGTTATTTTTGGGGTTTGTGTGAGTCATGTGCAGAACGTGGAAGGAAAAAGAAGCATGTCAACCCTGCAAGATCAGCCAGTTATACATTAACTCCTCATTGCTATGGTAACCAGTGGACAGAGTGGACAGAAGCAGAGGGTATCCTGCAGGGTGTACTCTGGAGGCAGCAGGCTGTTGTCTGGGCTACCGATAACATGAAAGTTCTAGGTCTCTGCAAGGCACTGAAACAGTCTGCTAAGCAGGTAAGTGAACAGAGAGCAGGCATTTTTAATTTCCGTGTAGTTGTATATAACACCGCATAGCATAACCTGGGTAGGTTGGAACGCCAGTTAAAGTATCTCCAATTTCATCTATGGTTTCGATTTCCTTTGTAAGCAGTCCTTGTAGTCTTATTTTGTCAGTTAGGAATTACTGGTTGCTTTGTCCTTCTTTTTTTGTTGAGTGGCTGCTAGATTTTGATGTAATTCTAACTCTGAAAAAACAATGGAATTCATTAAGAGGGGTTTTCAATCTGGGGTCCGTGATCCACTGGGGGTTTGTAAAGCAGTTGTAGGGGGTCTGCAGAGACATTTAATAAATTGATGAAGTGCTGGGATTTCATCCAGTTACCCCCCAGTAGTTATCGCGAAAAATATTGAACTACTTAAAAAATAAAAAGGAAACTTTAATAAAGTTCCCTGCCAGTACTCAGGTCTTGGTTACTTACATGGTCATACATTATTCGCTGGGGCTCGCTTTCTCTGGGCCATTTTCATTTGGGGGTCTCTGGCTTAACGGTTTAGACCACTAGACCTCTGTGTTTATGGGGTTGACATGAAAGTAACCCTGAGTTTCACCCTGGAGGTCGACTGAAAGCTTGTTGGTAAAAATGTCGAGTGTCTGTACAGTATAAGAGGGCTTATTTATGCGGCTGTAAGCAGGGGAATAGACATGGGGGATAATCAGTGTTCTTACTGTATTGTCATGTTCCTCTGCCTGTCACAATTGTGTTTTTATTCTTCTCAGAGTGGTTTTCTCTCCTCCCCCACTTACTGTTGTCTATACTCCCATCCAGAACTCTACCAGTAGCCTCCCCTTAGCTTTTATTGTGACCCATCCTTCCTGTGTCTATGCTTTGCTTACTACTTTGCACATTTCTCATTCTCACATGAGCTGGATTCGGTAGAGTCACTGTGACTTGTTTAAAGATCGGTCTGCTATCACTTCTGCAATTTAGGTTTCTGCTGTGTTTTTTCCTCGCTGTCCCATACCTGCAGTGGCATAAATAAAAGCGATGTCGTCCAATTACGTACAGAAATACTGTGGCACTTAAATGGGCTGCTCTTTTAGCGTAGCTGCTGGAGGTTTTAAGTGGAATGAAGAATATGTATGGGCCGCTCGCCAAAGCTGGTTTAAAAACAGTGATGCACATGGCTTTTATATAAGACTGATGCTACTTGCTTCACAATTGCATCTTTAGAATCGCTTGTGTTCAGGAAAACCACAGAGCCGAAGGTTAGGCATATGGCTGAGGTAGTGAGTGATTTTTGCTCAATCAACTGTGCACCATGTGAGACCAAGAAATGAGCAACCTTTGAACGACTCCGCTGGACTGCTTCCTCCCCAAACTGCCCGCTGCCCAGAGTCTCCTCACCAGCTGGTGTGTCTGTCATGCGGATAGACAGTCTGGCAGGGATCTCTTAATAAACACACAGCCAATAGGAAACTAGACAGTCATGACACAGCAAGTGAAATAAAGGACAGATTATTCTTAGCCCATGCTGTAGGAATCTGAGAGTGCAAAGCCAGTAGGATATCGGGACAATTTTAGAAAGAAAGAAAGAGAGAGAGAGAGAGAGAGAGAGAGAGAGAAAAAAAAAAAAAGCAGAGTCCCTGCTGAAATAGGCCTTGTGCCCTTTATTGACGGTGGCATACTGAGAATGTAGCCCAAATACACTCTGTCGAGGCATGACTTGGGAAATTAAAAAAAAAAAACTGCACATGTGTCTCACTGGAGGAATCAATGCATGACAGAAAAGAAACAGAAGCATAAATTATAATTATTTTGCCATATTACTGTATATTAGCACCATCAGAGTAAATGAACAGTTTATTTGGACTTACTGAACCCAGTACATTACAGTATAAATGTGTATTTGGTGCCCTAAAATATAAATGTGCTATTATAAGGTTTAAGCCTGGATTCATTCATAGAAGGAGATTTACTTTGCACAAAGGTCAGAACAAAAGTCAGTGGTTTCTGAAAGTTGTTTGGCAGATGTGCAGCAAGCAGATCCATGAACTGTGGTGAGGAGAAATTTTTGGGAAAGCAGTGAAGCTGAAATGTGCTGTTATTTTGGGCCGACTCGGTCAAAAGGGAGTAAAGCGAATGAGGGCCTGTGTGTTTGTGGTGATATCACGGCTCTCGCGGTGATGGCTGATGTCTTCAAGATGGAATACGGCCCCGAATTCCTCCGTAGTGTGGCTCCTTACGAATCCTAATACTTTGCTTATATAAATTTGAAGGACACTTCCAGTGTCCTCAGAGCTCATAAATATCCTGTTATTCTTTACAGGGTGCCTAAGAATTATGAAACCAAACCAGCATGATTACTCATGTTTATGTAAGATGACCATGGAATGTATTGGATTTTATTTATTACATTCTAAGAGCCATTAATGAATTTATTTAAATGATTTTATGCCTTTTTTTGTTTGTTGGCTAGTGGTAAGGAATTGGAGATCTTTTTTTATTGGCTCATTCAGAATAATTTGCAGTGTACATGTATATTTGTAATTAGTATTAATTATAACTTTTTAAAAGGATTTGGAATTCTTATTAACCATGGCAGTAATTTCACATTTAGAGTATTGTTATCCATATGAATACTTATGCTCCCATCTTTCCATCGGTTTCCAGGAACTCCTAATCCGGTGTTTAAAAAAAAAGAAAAAGAAAATGCTGAGCTACATTTTGTAAACACAGGTCTCCTGGGGGCTGCTAAAGCCCACAAAGATGTATTGCTGCCTTGGACGTGTGTCCAGGTACAGAATTGTGTTCTTGCACATCCAGACTCCTCACATTGCGTGTCTGGGTGATTCACACATTCACTTGCTTACGTTTTTGTGTTTCCCTGTGTCATTCATATTCTTCTGGCTGTGGGCCTGGAACTGGCTGGGGTGTGATGCAGTGGCTTCCGCGTGACGCGTTTGTTGCACAGCCCCAGGTGCGGACGTCTGCACGACCTTGTCATCTGCCTGACAGGAGTCGGCCTGGGATTCCCGCCGAGCCCAGCGCGGGCCGAACCGTCGGGTGCAGGAAACTTCTTGAGCTGTATATCTCATCAGCCGTGGCTCCACTGTGGTGGAAAAAAATTATGGTGGCTTAATGGGGCATCAGCATCACTCGCCACATTAAACCTTTTCTCTGCCAGTTGTGCCATCCCTCAAAGACTGTGGATGCAATTGTGGACGAAGAGGATGCCGGTGCCATTGTCAGAGCCACGCCGTGGTTTTTGAAAGCTGCCTAGAAGCTGCAGCTGGCATTGCGGTGAGAGAGACAGAAGCTGTACACAGCGGTTACACTGGAAACAGTGCTTCACAGCCAAAGATTTTGCACGCTGGCAAGAAGGAGCAAGTTTTCTGCATAGGCTTGCCAGCATGAGAGTCATCTTCTGCTTTTGTTTTTTTTAAAAAAAAAAAAAAAAAGTTTTTTGTTTAATTCTGAGAAGTAGTTTTCTCTCTATTTCTGCTATGAGTTTGACTTCAGTATTTGGGCATCTTGGTTGCTTGTCCTGTTTCCACCTTGGCGAGTGTTCTGGTGCCAACTGTAGATGAGAGTCTCCTTTTGTGCTCATTTGGCTTCTCTGATTCATTTTTCCCCCTTACAAGTCATGTGCTGACATGTGCTTATAGAATGCATTGGAGAACATGTTAGTGGGTCAGAGTGGATACATTCCTCATGCAGCTGTTTACCCATCATCTAGGTAGGTCACCTTTGGTTAGGGGGAGGTGAATACTGAATACCAGTTTGAGGTGCATGTCCAGGCAAAGAAACTGGTGCAGGAACCCCTCTTGGGGAAACCTTTGTCCACATCCTAGAGGCTGGATTTCAAGTTCAGTCAATATCCCCCTCCCTCTTTTCTTGATCATCCCAGTCCTTCTCTTGCCTTTTTTCAAATTAGTATTGATGGCAGCCAGGCCTCTGAGGAATTCTGGGTAACCAAAGGAAGCTATTGTGCACCAAGTATTTATTGTCCATGTTGCAGTTTTTACTGTAAGATTGTTGTATTTTTCTGGCTGTTGGGTGGTTTTGTTTTTCTGTTTCACATTGCCAAGGAAGGCTGGGACAAGAAAGTTGTTGTCTCCATACATTGATCACCTGGGGAGTGATTTAGCTTCAGCTTTGAGCTGCAGGATTTAAGTGCATTATGTGGGATGAGTTCCCTTCCTGGGCCACTTCTAGGGCCGCTCTGTGATGCTACTTTGTGGAGGTGGATTCGAATCTGGTTGAAATCAATGTACTTCCTGACATAGGCCTAAACATTTGCCCACGCGTAAATGATTTACAGTAAAGTCATTCTCGGGAGAAGGAAACTGGAGTAATGGCAAGGTGGGATATCATTGATGGTGATGGATGTGGACAGGAATCCACTCAGATTATCAAGGAGCGCTTTCTTCTTTTTTTGATGCTGTTTTCGGGCCTGTACATGTCCTGTTTGCTATAATAACATTTGCTTTTTTACACATGGAGAAACAAAGTCTGCACTATGCAGATGAACCCTTTACACATTTATAATGATGATGAAATTTTTTCACTATTATGATATTGATGTTTTTCCCCACCTAGGCCTGGATCCAGGGGAAGATTAAGTGCAGTTTCTTTTTGTCTGTTTTCGACCTTTAGGTGTGAAGAGGATAAAAACGGCAAGGGCTGGGTTTATAGTGTTGGTGGGGGGCTGCTGAAATTAGGGAGAGCTGCTGAATTCAGTAAGGGCTCATGGGTACCCGAGTCAAGGGCATTACAGCAGACGTCACTGCTCCTGTCTTGGTGCTGACATTCAGCGATTTCCAATGAGAATTCTGCCATGACTTCATTTTGCTGTACTTATCCCATGTGTTTGTGTGTAGTGGCCTTTATGTTTATGTGCATAGTTAGTAAAACATACAGCTTTGGTGCTGGTTTGTAGTACCAATTGGAGCTACCTCTGGTTGTCAGGTTAGGTGACCCGCAGTAGAATGAAGGTGTCATCCATTCCCCATTTCTGTTCCATAAAGGTAAAAAAAGGGGGACAAAGGTTTAAACAACAAAAAAATACATTTTTATATTATGTTACTTTTAATATAATTTCGGTATGATTTGTAATTTTTCAGTTTTTTTTAAAAGCAATATTTATGGTAAGAATGGGGAAATCACGAACTATTTTAGCATGATTAAGAACAATCGGCTTGTTTTGTGCCAGTCTTTAAAACAATTTCTTCTTAATCCTCATTGCTATCGCAGTCGTCATCAGAGGATGAATTAATTTTGCCGCTGCTGTTGGGAAATGATTTAACTTGTAGTTCCCTGGGCAGAAAAATGAGTGTGCCTTTGTGAAAATGGCAAATACAAACGTCCTGATTTCACTTGTTCTTTTATGTCGTTCTTGATCAGTGTTTCCACATGTGACTTATCTCTGCCTCGAATGAACTCGTCATTGGCATATCAATAGCCAGTCGCACTTGGGGGTGTGTCCCCAGGTAAGACTGGTTATTGTAATTCAGTGGAAACTGCTTAGAGTGCAGCATGGTTATAGTGATTAACCGCTTATTTGGATAAAAAAAAACTTCAGACAAAATCATTCCTGTACAAATATTGTTTACATACTTTGCTTAAGTACTCTGCTTACAGTGTTAATTTTAGGGTTTTTTTGTACATAATACATGGAAAAATTAAACTACGGTAAAATTTTTTTTATATACTTTGATACTTTTGCCTTGCAGTAACTCCTGTTTCTGGCTAGCTACCTGCTGCGTGCATAGAAAACTAAACTGGAAAAAGAAAGTAATTTTCTCTCAATGAAAACTATAGACTCATCAAACCTTACGATAAACTGCCAAATACAAGTCAACGAGATGCAGCAGCAAAGCCACAATAAATAAGTTATTTAATTTGTACAGTACTGTAATTTGAAAAGTATTTTAAACAACTGTACTGCATTTTGAAAGACTCAGTAAAATTCAGTAAATAGCAATGCTGTCTGTTATGTTACCTTATATTCATGTAATAAGTATACAAATGTCAGTTAGATGGAAATCTGCCTCAGACATAAAGAAAAAGAAAGTAATTTGATTATAATGATCATCTGCTTACAGTGATCAATTTCACCCAAGACAGATGTGATCACTTTTTCCTCTATTTTTATATAAAAGCAGACGTTTGTGTTTGTTGAGAGCAGGCGTATTTGAAAGGACACATTAAGGTTTGTATTGAAATCTTTCTTAAGTCTGTCTAATGTAAACAAGCGGAGTTATTTAGCTTGTTGTCGTGCACTTAAGAAAATCTGCATTGAGAGGAAAAATAAATAAATAAAGGAGCATGTTGTGATTTGTATATATTTTATGAAAATGCTGATTTATTGTGTTACTTCTACAGATTAAGGTTTCTGATTGTGTATTTTTCAAACATATGCAACAAGCACTGATGGAGATGACAACATTAGTTTCATGCATTTAGAAGCATTTTCTAAGTTAAGGTGCTTGTGCCTTAGCCGACTCCAGAGGAGATAACTGGGCTTTGGCTAAAACAGCATTGATTTAGGACAAGTAATGTCAGCAGTCCTGTAATTTAAGAATAGATCCGATGTGTGTCAGTTCTTGATGTTTTTTTTTAATAAAGTAAAACTACACTTCTGGCCATTTACTGTCATCTTTCACACTGTTGTCACACATCCTAGCTTGTTGCACATTGATGCATGATGTATTCACCTAAAACCTGGTCCTTGCAGATATTTGGTGTCTAGGAACCGGTAAGCAGAATTGAAATTAAAAAAATTGGGTCCCCGGTACCAGATATTTTCTTATTGGTTCTAATTTGGAACCTGCTTTTGGTTCCCAACCCTAGTCCAAACTTGTGGGCATTTTGTGTGTGGTGTTTCAGGTCGGCTTTGCAATGGTGTCATGTCTCTGTTGTAGCCCCTTAAGCAGAAGTGGGAGACTTGCGAAACATAGTGCTGGGATGGATATGAAGTCACGGAGTGCTCCCGAACTGAAGTCTCTTCCTGTTGAAATATACTGGTTTGCATTTCAAAATGGTTTTGAAATTCAGAAATACAATGCAGAATCCTTCCTACGTGTGCACAGTGCCTGTAATACACCACCCCCCGACACTCACCCCCACCCCCCCCCCCCCCCCCCCCAATAAATAAATGGAACCTTATTTTTTTATATGCATTATGTGAGATGAGTTCCCTTCCAGGGCCACTTCCAGGGCCGCTCTGTGAATGCTACTTTGTGGAGGTGGATTCGAATCTGGTTGAAATCCATGTACTTCCTGACATAAGGCCTAAACATTTGCCAACAATATGGCTGGAACCTTGTGATGCTCTAGGTTTCTTCGGTAGCTGAAGCAGCCAGACTGACCAAAGTGAACCTCAGGGTGCAGTTGGAGCCACTCCTGGTTATTCCTTGACAGTAGAATGAATTTGTCAGTCAATAGGATTTCTGAAAGTACCATTGATAAAAAGGGAGGGTTTGTGGTATGAGACCAGCTCCAAGTATATAAACCTGTGTTCTGTATTGCTGACAGCGGAAGGTTTAAAAAATGTACAACATAGTGCCATGACATAATAGCATTAAAACAGTAACAGGATTAAAAAGGGTGCCTGTCCATTATATGGATGGATGAATAAAAATGTTTTAAATATGTATAATTAAAAGAAAATAGGCTGCATTGTGACTTCCACCCTTTTTCCATTAAAACTTTTTAACATGGCGAGATTCTTTATCAAATGTTTTATTCATGTCTTTCACATTCATTGGGGTGTCATGCACAGCTTATATATATCATTAAATTGCATTTCATGTATTAGAATATGAGAAAGTGAACAACAGTATGAATTTCATGTCAAACCATTTTTGAATTAACAATGTTCTATTTCCTAAAGTTAGTCATAAAAATATGCCCGTTTTAAACAATGCTGATTTTAAAAGCGTTCAAATAAACTATATAAAAAGTCAAGTTGGTACTACAGACACAGAAATGTTTATACAATTATTCCTTATTAATCATATGTATAATATGAAAAACAAGCTGTAAAATAAATACCTGATAATCCAGATTAATGTCCAAGCAAAGTGTTGATGGGCTGTAAAAACATTAGAGCCGTTTTAGGGATGACTGATCCACATTTTTTCAGCTCTAATCTGATTCTGATACAACTGCTGATACTGATACAGATTCTGATGCGAGAGCTCCTTTTACTTATAATATATATATAAAAAAATAAATATATATGTATTTGTATATATATGTATATATATAATACACATACACACACATACTAGTAAATGCAAATGAAAAATGTATGCCAAAAATGTTTTTATTAGGCTGCTTTAAACATAAATAATGTACTGCTCCACCTCATTTGTACATCCTTGTTTTAAGCGTTTGAGGCATTTTGCGGTTCAATCTAAAAGCGAGGATTCACAAGCGGCGAATGCTTAAAATGCCGCAAAATTTTTCTCCCGCTACCAACAGCGTCACTTACACTTCCTTGCGATAGCAGCCCCTTGTGTATCACAGGCTGTAGCAAGTTTGCAAAACAGCCCAAGCTAGTGACTCCCGAATCGTCCATGAGCTTTTGTCACATTACTCACATTGTCTCGCGTAATTGCGTGGGATTTTCCACTAAATGCTACTCCCACCTCTCAAAACTTTGTTTTTACAAAGATTGCAAATTGCTGTGCTACTAGTTGTTGTTAAAAACATAAAATACTTCCCCTTATCTGCTGCGAGGGGTATTCACATGATGTCACAGCAGGCGGAAGTCACTGCACTCACACACACATGGAGTACCAAATAGACTGAGTGGCAGCGTCAGGGTTTAGCTTGAACGCTGCTTAAAAACATCTGAACTGTAAAATAGCTGTTGTGCGATTGACTGTACAAATAGATTTAACAAGAAATAGAAGAATCTTTTTAGTGACTGCCAAAATCTAAATAAGCAGTTATCAAACATAGATCAGTCACGTATGGCTGATACCCAATTCATCAAATAAGTCTGGATCGGCGCCAATATTCAGATCGGTGCATCTTTACCTATTTTGGTCTTCTGGGCTCCTCCTGCTAACTGTTAACTTCCTTTGATCTCCAGGCCCATCTGCTGCCACTGACTTCAGGCTGATGATGTATAAACTGGACTAGGAGACTTGAGGAATCTTTCACAGTTGGCCCACCAGGCGTGGTGCAGCCCACCTATACAGTCCTATACTCATTGATAAAAATCTGATGCTTGAGGGCTTTCTGCCCTCAGACTGAGTGAACAGTTACTGATGACCATGTTTAGACTCAAAAGTCAAACCTCTGTTGTGTGACATTGAGGCCTCCTACCTACTGTCTGACTCAGTATGGGGCATTCTACCCATCCCACTGTGTCCCAAAGACACATCTACTGTATGTCTTCTTATCAGGCATATAGCTGTAGCTGGTAACCATCTTCATGGTATTAGCAGTTTGTCATTGGATAAAAAAGCCTCACCTATGACTGCTTACTGCTTGACTGGGATAGAAGTGCCACTGAAGTCATCTTCCAGGCAGTTGTGCTCTCGTCCCTGTCTTTCCTTCTTTCCTGTAATCTTTCCTCTCTGTCTGGCAGTCTCGCAATCCCCATATCTCCATCTACGTTCTGGCAGTCCTTACTGCTCTGCCTTCAGTGGTCCCTGGTTACAGGACACAGAGATGTGTGATAAAGTCTTCTCACATAGGCTACATGATGCACTCTTTCCAGATTACTATGCACTGTTAGACATACCTTGAAAAAAGTTTAGAAAGACCAATGTTAATGCCTTTGAACAAGAAAATGCCCTATTAATGTTCTTTTTGTTTTCTTTTATTTATGTCAAACATTTTTGTAATTCCTTTCTTTAAAGTAAAACAGTGGTTTCGGAATGCATCAGTCAGAATTTCCCTTTGTAGAAATTTACTGGAAATTTCAGTTTTAAGTTGAGACCATTATCCCAAATGTTTAAAATGTTTACTGCAAAACACTGCAGATAAGTTTCCGTATGACAGAAGTGTGAGATCAAATGTCCCTACAGTGTGAAAAAAATGTGTTAATTTGACGTTATGGGGACCATTTTTTTCGGTCCCCTCCGGGGAAAAACTGATTTTATAAAAATCCGTGACTGCAATCAAAAAACTAAAAATTTCTTAAATTTTGTTTGGTTACTTATCTTTAAGGTTAGGGCTGAGAAAGGGTTAGGGTTGCCATAGTTAGGATTAGGGTTATGTCCAAAGAAATGATAGAAATATATGAACTGTGTAAATTGAAACAGCATGTCTCAGTGATAATGCTTGACCAGGTCATTCAAGGATCAGTTTTGCAACAGTTAAGGGTTCTCTTGCTTTGGAATAAGTGTTTTCTCATTACTTAAAAATCCTTTGTTTGTACCTGGTCATAATTAACTTCCGAGTTTCATTTAGCTTTGATTTGTGGGCACTAGAGTTTTTATTGCTCTAGTTTTTCCTAAGTCATGAATTATTGCAGCGGATAGAAAATTTAGAGTACACTTCCCCTAAATAGCTCATATAAATACAAGCTATGACCTTCTAAGAGGCTTGCGGGCTAAGCAGCAGAAATAAGTTCTGTTTGCTTGCCGCCGAACGGCAGGTCCCTCTGCCGCCGAACTTTAGAGTTTCACGTCACAACATCTCATTTGATTGTCCTTTGCAGGCTTTGTAAAGCTGTGGCAGTTGCTCATGAAGCCCCCTATCTCAAACAATTGCTCGTCTAAATGCCAAGCTTAATATCATACAGTGGCAAACATTTGTAGGGAATAAAAGCTGTGATAATGCTTGACCAGGTCATTCAAGGATCAGTATTGGATTATCTAGATGCATTATTGATGACTCATCGATTCTGTCTTGCCGCTGTTCCCGTTTCTGTGAAGGCAGAACCAGGTAGTTGGCATTACAGCAGTTTAGTTTAAGCCTTTCAGTTTAACTGCCTGTGTATAGTGCCTAGCTGCACAAAGCATTGGTTTCTCATGTCCTCTTGGGTAAAATCTTTCCTAGGATGATAATGATTATAAGAATGTGTCACAGTACTGAAAGAGCTTTGTGTCATCTGTCTGCAGTGGTAGACCGTCAAGGCTGCGACCCCCACACCCGGTTCATTGTGCCCCCCAAGACTGTCCACTGGGTGGCATTGCTGCAGAGGGGCAATTGCACCTTCAAGGAGAAGATCCTCAAAGCTGCAGCCTTCAATGCATCCGCTGTGCTCATCTACAACAACTCCTCTAAGGAGGACACAGTGACCATGTCACATGAAGGTAATATCATCCCCATCTTCTGCTTTGACCTTATCAGGGATAATTCACATCAGCAGGTGAATGGCATCCCTTAGCTTTTTACCCCCTGATCTAGTCTGATTATGACTGATATTTTGTAGTCTTCCATAGCTATAACCCTTGAAACTTTCATGTAAAATGTATCAATTATCAAATTTAAGCCTTGAATTTAACATAATGGTAAACATCAAAAAGCAAAAATTTGAGAACACCGTTATGTGGAGGGAAAAAAATCCAGTATAAAAGGAAAGATATTTGTATGGGTTACTCTGTTAACAATTTTATATAGAGCTCTCACAACAGCCTTCCCACATGTGCAACACATTAACCATGTCACAGTCCTCAGGAATGTTGTTTTCTGTTCCTCCCATGTCATGTGCTCTCGTTGTTCTTTGCTTCATTCTGGAAACACCACATCTGGCACCAGCAGTCACACTGCATTCAAAATGGATGTATGGCTATCCATCAACACTTTTCAACCTTTCTTAAACTAGGGACCCCCAAATGAGCTTGAGACCCCCCTGTCACTCACATGACATCACAGGTAACTAAGAACTATGAATCGGGGGTGGGCCCTTGACTTTTATTACATTGCATAATGCAGCTTGCAGTTTAACAAACAGGTTACTGAGCATATGCATAACTGTATTATCTGAATATCAGTCTCCTGTTCTCACTTGCTGCTTTTGATCTTGCTTTTCTAAATGCAAGTGCTTGAATACTGACTGGAACATAGATTCTATAGTTAGTATAGTGTCTGCTTAATCAAAAAATATCTGATCTGAGTAGTTTTGATTTATGTTTTGTTCTTTACTGGATTCCCATCTGCACAATTCACGTTTATGTTTTCATATGTTTTTTTACACTGGTGGTCTTCAGAAGCTCAACAATCTACCTCCCTACCACCAGATCAGTTCTAGGTTTGAGTTGTTGAATTTCCAATGGGTATTGATTACCTGAGGACCAGTGTGAGAGGGTGTTTAAAGCTGAAGTCTACAGATGAATAGTCTAATTCTCAAGCCTCCCCCAGTGAGCTCCAGGGTAGGCCCTTAAAGGCCTCTCCACTGGTCTGGCTAATTGAGTTAAATACCGACCAGATGGCTGTGAAACCAGGCTCCGCCCCCTCCCTGGCCCCATTAGCCACAGCTCATGCCAGCAATCTTGCTCCCCCCCCCCCTTTTTGTGCTACTGGAGGGGCTCCAGTATATGTCCCTGTATGCCCACACTGAGAGCAGCTTGCGATGCCTGGGGGTGCCGATGGGGGGAGGGGGGTGGAAGATAGAAACAAAGGAAAATGTTGCAGGGGAGGAGATTTTTGTGAGTGATGTTTGGTGGGGGTTTGCTTTACTTTTTGAATGCTTACTGAAGTAACATTTATCTTGGGGACATTGATACAATAAACTTCACATTTTAAAATGTGGATTGATTGGAGTGACAGTCTGATCAGTCAGGTTCAGCTGGAGGGGTGTAGGGCTGGGTGAGGCAAGGTAAAGCTCACATGAGGTTATCCATTTACTGTATTACACAGTAGTTTTCTTTACCACCAATAATACACCAATCTCTGCCCTGCATGACACCCAGTTGTAGCCCTTCTTATAACTCAGTGGTTCTTTTCTGACTTTCCTAGTGCTGAGACTTGGCTGAACGTCTTATTTCCAATCCTTTTCACTTTTGTTAAACCTGTCTCCACTGTCGTCCTCTGGGGGGGGGGGAAGTCCCTGTCCTTTCCTTCTGTCCAAGTGTCACAAGGTTCTGTTTGGCATCTTATGTCAGGTTTAATTAGTTGTTAGCTCTGATAGTTTGGTAGGTCTATGCCAGTTTGATTGTCAGTTGTAGGGGTTGAGTACTCATGTCCTCATGGAGGTCACGGACTTGATGCTGGTCTTACTGCTGGGATTCAGCCAGCAGGACATTGACGGTGACCTCTTTCATCATATTGTGGACAGTTCACTCACCTCAGTCCTTTAACCCCTAGTATAGGGAAGTGGTTAGAGCCCCGGACTCTGGACCTGTTGGCTCTAGATTTGTGTGATGTGCCAGTCCCAGTGCAGAAGGGTAGCAGGCTGAAAAACTTTGTCGGTGATTGATGTTATATTTCTCATTTCTCTAAATGTGGGGTTAGGGGTGTTATCTTATGGAATTCAGATTGAATGGAAGTGGTGTCTGAATGTATTAGTAAGAATAGTCTAGGACATTCTGTATGAGTCATAGGTGTGCAGAAGGGTGTCGAGCGTGGCGTGGTACCTGAAAGTGATAAACTGGACAGACGTGTGGCCAGGAAGTGTTTGGTGTGAGGTTGCTGTCCCAGAGGGATCGTTTGGGGCAACTAAAAATATAACAAAGCCGTGCGTGATTCATCAGGTCATTTTTGTGGTCAGATTCAGGCAGCTCCACATTCTGTCTTGTAGGTCCTTGGTGATACGGTGGTGCAGTGGTTAGCACTGTTGCCTTACACCTCAAGATTCAAGAGATTCAAGATTCAAGATTCTTTATTTGTCACATACATAGTTATAACAAGTACAACATGCAGTGAAATGAACCCTGACCGATCCAAAGACTGTGCAAAAAGAGAAAGAAAGAGTAAAAAAAAAAAAAAAAGTGCAGATAAGATAAATATAAATATAAAGTGCAGACAATAAGAATAAAAATTAACAAAATATCCAACATATACAAAATACAAAAATACCTCTGGGACCAGGGTTTGAGTGTCTCACCTCCTCCCGACCCCTGCGACCTGCATAGCACGAGCAGGTATGGGAGATGGATGGATGGATGAATTAATGGATGGATTAATGGATGGATGGGTGGACGTCCTTGGCTGGTTATTTATGCTTTTGTAGAATATCGATACTGGTGTGGGAAAAGTACATTTGAGGCATAGAAGTTTGAAACTTTAATGGGATTAATCTTCTCCTGGGGGGCCGGAATAGGCCTTTATTGAAATGCAGGGCTGTTTGAGCAGTGTTGACCAGCATGATACAAACTGTTAGTACGGTTGGCTTTTGCTCGCCGACCAACTGAAGCTCACACACCCTGAAATATCTACCTGGGTGTGTTTGTTTACGCAGTGCTCCACTCTGAGAACAGCCTAGCCCTACTCTGTCTCACACTTGATGTTAAACCATATGTGTTGTGTAGCATTGTGGAGTGTCACAGCATGCTCCAGGTGTGCAGCAAACAAAGCAGGTCGATGTAGAAGAGGGTGTCACTGGAATCTCGCTGGCAGTTTCTGTAAAGTCTTAGTCAAGCAATGGAGAGTCTAAGTTTATATACCAACTCAGTGAGTGAGGTGAGTGAGTGAGGTGAGTGCATTTGTAGTAGAAAACAGGAGACAGTCCATTTGCTGTTTGAAGGAGCGATAACAGGGCTTGTGGCTTACAGTTGCTCTGCAGCTGTTTTAACTCTGCACCTGCAGGTTGCACAGCTTGCCATGTCCTGGGTATGAGTTTGCATGTAGGTCTGTCAACTCTCGTGTGTGTGTGTGTGTGTGTGTGTGTGTGTTAGTTCATAAATGAATTTCAGTAACTTATGCTGTGTTAAGTGCTGCATAAAAATAAACCTTTTTATTGTCACAATGATAAATATTACATGCGTTGAAAAATCCAGATATAAAACTTGTTGAGACTTTGTGATTGTGTGCATGTCCACATAATACTTCAGGTTCTCAGACTTGAGAGTTCCTTTAATATACTGTCCTTGTCCACCAAACCCTTTGACCTTCTTGTGCCTGATGCTAGGTGTGTATTTGCTCATGCCAGATCTCATAGGTTATGTACAGAGTATCTGTGTCCAAACTTTCGCACTGTTCTGGGCTGCTAAAGTAAAGGTAGTGCTGCGTGGCATGGACCGGGCGACCTTCATCCATCCTTTATCTCCCTGTAGATGACTGGCCTGCTGATAGGCCACCCCCCCCTGGGAGGACCAGCCTGCTTCAGTTTTGGGGGAGAGGTATTCCGGGCCAGTCACCATGGCAGTTTTCCATTCCCATGATGCTTTGTTTTTGGTGTAGAGGTGATACCATGAGGTGCAGAGTTCTTTGGGTATTTGCCAAGCAGATATTCAAGTTCCAGGTCCAACTGACTTGTGAAATATTTACCATAGAATGAACACAGACTAGTACACTGGGTTGTCTCTGCTGTATTCTCTCTGATATTTGGAACCTGAAAACTATGGTGTTACATCAATGTCGAAACTAGAGAGCGATAAAACATAACGTAAAAAATATAACCCTGCAAAGTTTTCAAATTTCGCCTGTGTAAATATCCCACTCGTGAGCGCAAATGTGAAACTCAGGAGCACAGAAAGATAAATCGCTTGTTCATGTATTTTAATATCACTCAAACTGTCGAGTTTTGACATGGGGTGGTTTTGATAGTTTGAGGGCGGGCTTGTGACCGATTCTGTCAGCAAATGCTATTGGCTGATGGCTCCTGGTTTTGTGATTGACTGCACACTATGAAAAGCTTTTCCAGAAGACTATAGTGATGGGAATTCAGGCTCCTTTTAGTGATGGAAATAACAGCTCTTTGAAGGGAGCAGGATCTTATTGCTCTGAGCCATTTCATTTTTCTTATCTTCTTTAGGTAGAGAGGGTTACTAGGTTTATCCGTGAAATAATCGCTAAGTTAGGGTTAAGATTTGGATCAGATTCAGACTTAAACAATAACTCCAATGACCTGATCAAGGATTGCACCACATTGTAGTTTTTATTATTCATATGCACATTCTCTGGTAACCGCTAAATTCTTCATATTTAAAATCTACTACTACTCAGAAAATGAAAATAACAGACCAAAATATGATTGCAGTGAGTGCTACCCACTGCAAAGATTAAAAAAAAAGCTCCCCCCCCTCCCCCTTCTGCTGCACCCAGAATGTTTGTGACTCGCCACCTTTGCTGTTTTTGATGAACTGCAGAAGGAAATGGCTTTTGGTAATGGATACTTGCTCAAAAACATAAACATAACAATATGATAAGAAAAGAGTGGGGTGCATTCAGATGACAGTCATTCCAGCTGAGAAGAAGCACAAGCTGAGTTAGCAGCGTATATTTTAGCTTATTTGTTTTATGCAGTTAAGAAGGTCTTTATACTGTGCTGGATGCTTTTCATTTTGATATTGATATTAAAATGGAATGCTATTTACCTCTGTAGAAGTGTGATTTATGTGAATCAGAACAAGGAGCTGCATTGGAGATTGGTATTCATTTATATAAAAGGTGAAATACATCTCACCCAGCTCAAATTGTCCTTTATATATTTGTTTGTCATGTGCATTGGCTCACCTGATGATTTATTTGGTCGCTATTCATCTGAGGCTGAAGTTGCTTGGAGTCTAAGGATGTGACTGCTTGAACAAACGCAGGATTGAAAAAAGGCTCGTGCCTTTTGTAAGTGGTCTGTTGGGTGTATTGAGTGGTCTTGCACACATTTGTTCTTAACCAATGTCTGCAAATTGCAAATGGCTCTCTTAAACACTTTTGAAATATGCTTGACACCCCCCTTTGTGCTGGCTGCATCAGTTCAGTCTGACATTTCATCATAAATCGTAGAGGTTGCAGTGTTTTCAAACAAACCACAAAACTGCTTGAAGTGAGTGAATTTGGGCAATACAGTGGTACCTCAGAACTCGAATTTAATCCGTTCAGAACTCCGGATCGAATCCTAAAAAGAGGTGAAAGTAGTGGTGGCCTCTAGTATACCCTGTGCTGCTCAGTTCCTTGTGAACAGTTCCTTGTGAGCTCAGTAACCTTGTGAAACTTTAGTATATGATGTAACATGAAATTCTCATCCTACTGCTTCTCCAAACACTATCCTATATCCTGTGACATGCAGCTGCAGTGCTTTTTCTGTAGCTTCTCCAAACACCGACATACCTTTTTGACATGCACTGCTTTGTATTTAGCTAGAACTTGTTCAGCTGAATCACACCTTTGACCTTTTGAGTGGATTCAATTAGTGAGAATAGAGCAATTCCTGGGAGACCAGAAGGGTCTTATTTATGTTCCACCAGTGTCTCAGTGATCATCCACCATCTCCATCATCTCTGTCCCAAAGTGTCCTCCCCTGCTGAGTCAGCCTGTTTTTATTAAGCAGTGCACATAGATATAGAGAACTGTAAACAGCCCTTAAATGTTGCTACCTTCCTGCTCTTCTCTGAAAAAGGAAACATTAGTACAATTATAGCTTATCCACCCAGGTATTCCTGTGTTTGTTGTCTTTGTAAATGTTGCTATTAATGTTATGACTTTGTCCTCCACTTCCAGGCACAGGCGACACCGTAGCGGTCATGATCGCAGAGTCTTATGGGAAGGAAATCCTGAGTTTACTGGAGAAGAACCTGACCGTGCTGGTGACCATCGTGGTTGGGGGACGTGGCCCTACCAAGAACATCAATCGCGGCTCCCTGGTCTTTGTCTCCATCTCCTTTATTGTCCTCATGATCATCTTGTCTGCTTGGCTCATCTTCTACTTTATCCAGAAGGTCCGCTACACCAACGCTCGAGACCGCAGTCAGGTAAGCAGTGGGGATGCAATTGCCTCTGTTATTCTGCCAAAGAGAAACTCCCATCTCTGTTTATTCTCCTGCCTTAAGCAGTCCATCTCAAACCGACCCCTCACAGAGCCACCCACACTCCGCACTTGCCCCATACCCATTGTGCTCCACATGTAACATTTTGTAATAAACAACACAAAGCAGTGAAAGGTGTAGGCTGTTACTGCAGGGAAATCCATCTGTTAAACACAGGAGTAATAATTAATAACTCAGAATAGGTTAGATGGGTATCAATGCAGACTCCGGGTGCTGAAAATCCTGATCAGAAGCAAAGTCAGAAGTGAAGATTGCATTTCTGCTGGCATGGTCAGCTAGTCGACACTTCGCACACAGCCCACACCAAAGGCAGCTTTTATATTACACTATAAGTGAAGATCAATAGTTTCTCTTTGCCAAATGTGCTTTAGAGTGATTCATACTGTTGTAACATTTTACATTACTGTGATAAATCAATGGTGCTCACCAAAAAAAATAGAAATCCTTGCTGTCCCCTCATCCGTCGGTGTATGTCCATGCATCTGTGTTATTGGGCCTTTGTCTGGTCATGAGACTGACTTCAGTAATGTTCTTTTCCAGTTTTGGTTCAGGGTTGTAGTCTGTGGAGATATTCTGCAGTGTTTGTTTTTTTGGTTAGCTTGGAAGACAGCTTGGATGTCACTCTGACATCAGTAGCCATATCTACTCTCTTTTCTCTTCAAATGAATCACCATGCCTCCCCCTAAATACTCATCTTGGACCCTTTCTGCCATTATCTGTGCTGCCTTCCAGTTGTTCCTGGTGGTATGTTTTGCTAACAAACCATGGACCTCTCACACACCACCTGACCCCTTTCCCTCGCTGTGTGTGCCTGCTGCTTAGCTCGCAGCCCAGGGGTCTGGCGGCGTGCGTGGGGAGGCAAAGGACGGGAGCCATTGATTAGCAGCACTAGCCGTGAGGTTGCGTCAACAGGCAGCATTGACCTTGCACGTTGCTGGTGTGACTCAGTGTCTTTGAAACGCGCAAAGGCTATGTGGTTATTTGCGAAGAGGCAGCATGTATTTCCGGCTGTTAAAACAGCTTCTGTTGGCACCTCTCTAGAGTACAGGGTGTGCTCAGCTCACTATTCGCCATAGAGAAAGACACTCTTTTTGCTCTGTAGTCAATATTGTTCAAATAAATGTAGATTGAAGCCAATACTTTCCTTATCTTTGTGGCCCACTGCAACAGGAGGTGTAAGACCCCAGTTAGTACCAGTTGAAAAGAACCTGTGTATAACCTGTATATAAGATCTCTTCCAGCTTCTCCACAGCAGCAGAAAATGTAGAGCTGTAAGAGTGTGCTGATGCCACCAGTGTTTTGGAACGTAAAATTTGAAGTATATAACATTGAAATATATTCACAGTCACGAACTAACTGCAGTCTCACCAAAGCAATGTAACATGTAATATAGTCTTCTTAATTGCTTGTTTTTTTCAGCAGTCAGTGGTGGCATCACTACTAGTAAATTCCTCTTTGCCAGTGTTTAAGCAAAGTGGGAAATGGCATTGACCCACTCAGAATGTGTGAAACTAGACAGCCTTCCTGCCGACAGGCAAGTGTGAGAGTCACATCTTTGTGACCAGCCAATAATATTCCAGCTCTGCTGATGCCATGGCAGACTGCCCTATCAGAGTCTAGTGTGTCAGCTCCCTGGCCTTGCATCGCAGCCATGGTGATACTATGGTATTGAATTCTGTGCTGTATTTTTCAACTAGCTGCAGGATTGTTTTTTTGAGTGATGCACAAAATTTTTGACTATCAAAGTTATGACAGTCAAGTGAATTATTAAAATCAAATAATTAATATTTCTGACCCACAGTATACAGTGAGAGCTGTTAGATCTTGCATATGATCAGGAGATGAAATCATACCCTGGTTTGTTTGTTTGTTTGTTTATTTATTTAAATATTAAATTCCCCAGACAGGATAGTGGAGACTTCAGTCGGAATGTAGAGAATATGTTCCTAATGGCAGCAGTCCACTGGGCGGCTCTTTGTGCATCACTGTCACCTCACACCTCCAGGCTTGCTATTCAAATCCAAGCCCGCTGTGTGTGTGGAGCTTACACATTCCTCCTATGTCGCATCCAGGTTATTCTGTTTCATACTGCATTCCAAAGACATGCAGTTAGGGGAATAGCTTTTCTAAATTGCTGTGTGTGTGTGTTTCCTGCAAAGGACTGGCATCCCATCCAGGGTGTTACCCTGAACTATGCTGACTGGGGTAGCATTCAGCCCACCGACCCCATACCGGATAAGCATTTGGAGAATGAAGAGATGTTAAAAATGAAAGAGCAACAATCGCAGCAAACAGCAGATACAAATGGCAGAGGAACAGCAGTTTCCAGAAGTGTTAAAATGTTACATCATTGGGAATGAGCTCTTTTTAAAGACTCGGTCTTCACTGCAGTAACTGTATTCACTTGTATCCATTTCTCTGCTGTGACAGCGTCGCCTCGGAGATGCCGCCAAAAAAGCCATCGGCAAATTGACCACCAGGACAGTGAAGAAAGGTGACAAGGTATGTTACACCCGCTGCTCAGACACTGGGTCTTCAGGTGGCCTCTAGTGACTGTAGTGCTGCTCATTGATTGTTCAGAAACATTTCAGCAACACTCAGATGGCAGGTTATCTGTTTTTGTGTGGTTTAGCTAATAATCCATTTCTGTATATCAGAAATGGGCAGAAATACAATTATGTGGGTCAAGGGATGTTAAGGTACATTCCTGAATATTTTGTAGAGATTCTTGTTCTTGATAACGGGGTACCCACCTGCAGGTGTGACTGAAATGACTAAAGTTCCTGTTCTATAAATGGCTCCAGTCTGCAGGTCTTGTGACAGAATAATGCAAACCTGCATATACAATAGTCAATTGCCAGGCTCTCATATCCTGGCAATTTTACCTTTTCCATTGATTATCTTACCCTTAGTGTTGAAAGATACTGCTCTATGCTCTGGCTGTATTTTGCTATGGGTCCTCATAGAACTAAGTAGGTCCAGTACTATGCGTCATCTCCACAGCTGGGTCAGGCATCAGGGACAAATCCCTGGTTGACAGGTGAAAAATGTTTTATAATTGGCAGGTTAATGACACCCCACTTTCTTAGAAGGGAAATGACATCATGATATAATCGCAGCCAGTCACATTCTTCTTGGGGAAGATGATTTCATGTTAATCTCACTTGCGTTGTAGATTGACATAACTGCACCAGTCCTAACTGTAACAAGGAATTGTCTTAGCAGAACTGTTTCAAAAAAGAGATGCTATACATGCATTTCAGAGCACAATTTTAAATTCTTCAGCTGTATGCATTTTCTGTTCTTTTTTTTTTTTTTTTTGATGCTCCATGGTAACTCATTATTTTTTGTGCTGGTGTGTTTTGTTGGTGGGGTTCCGTAGTGATAGTTAACGACTACATTAGATACACCATTGCTCACATTAGTTTCTTTGCTTTAAGGCTGAATTTTAAGTTCATTGTACAGCAGTATTAAGGCTCAGGGATCTCCCAACAATATAAATTGTCATTGAAGATTGTAGGGGTGCAATGGATCACAAAACTCGCAGTTGGGATCATATCACTGTTTTTGAGTCACAGGTCGGGGTCATTTTTCAGATCGGCAAAAAAAAGAGATGTATAACTTTGCTTTCCATTTATTACTTAAAGAACTTGAACACAGTAGAAAGCAATGAACTTTTAACGTGCCCATTCATCTGAACACACAACTGCTTTGTCTATATCTATATCTATTACTGCAACTCTGTATCATACAGTAGTCCACAGAGGACATTATCTTAATCTGTCATATGTTGAGATAATGGCTTATTTTTCTCATCATCTCAACATAGCCAATGTCTTTTTTTTTTCTTCTCCAGATCACAAGTTAAGTATCGATTTATTATCTTGATATCACAAAATTTCAAAAGTTATGTCAAGAAAACAAAAGTTGTAATTAGACGTGCAAAAAGAGTTTATGAGGTGTCAAGAGTAAGAGCAGGGCAGATTCCACTAAAGATGTCATGGCTACTGCTATTAATTCCACACAGATTTTATTGCATTCTCACAAAAAGTCTAACATTACCCCCATTTGCTATACACAAGGAGGGAATTCATCCCTGTTGTGAGAAATGAATTTCATGCCCTGAATGCATGTCCTTTGTGGACTTCCGTAGTATTGTTTCTGTAAAAAGTAGTAAAATTGTATTTCACAGTATTATGTTTAAACTTGACAATTAATCAACTACAGTCCGTTAGTAGATTGTAAGACCGATAAATGTGTTTATGACTATCAGATGCAAGCATTGTAAGTCAAACTGAACAGGAAATTGCCTTGTTTACCATGTTTGGCCTGTGCATCTGCAAAGAATGAGACCGCAGCTGAAGTAGGCATGCAACTACAAGCCTTTTACATGAGTCAAACTTTGTCATCTCTAAGTATGCAGGCATACGTTAAAAGTAAATAGCATTTATCCAAGACTTTGAAGATGGCTTTACACAGAACATTAGACACACATTGTGTGTGTGTGTTAGACACACAAAACAGACAAATGAATATGTCCATGGCCAGGACTAGTGTAGTGGGTTTGATTATACATTATTTCACCTTAGAAATGTACATCTGTACAGCTTGCAGTGAAAGAAGAGTGATTGTATACAGTGATGTACAGTGTAGGGTTGAACGGTAGGGTTGAAAAAATTCAAATTGCGATATTTAGTTTATTTTCCTATAAATATTGCAATATTGATAAAGCAAAAAAGGAGTTGAAAGTTTAACAAACAGCCAAATGGAAAATGTTATCTACCAATAGTCAATCAAATAAGTTGGTGGTGTTGCTATGAGTTGTGCCAATATACATAAAGCAGTGCCGACAAATAACTTGCTTTTGCTTAATATTATATCTGTCAAATCCAAAGTATTTCCATACGTGCCTTGTTTCCACCAATGCACTGCCGAACGTTTTCCCAATCTAGCACTGGTGCCACGCGCTTCCACCGCAATGGCACCAAAATGGCCCTGGGCTAGAAAAACCAGCTCCAACAAGGCACCCCAGAAAAGCTGGGCTCAGAATTTGGCACTGTGATGTCGTCAAAAGTGGGATGGGCTATCACATCCAAACCTTCTGCATACCCAGAAAATTCAATCCATAAACGATGTAATTTTGTCTGATATCGATGGTGCAGCCTTGACACAACTTGCCAGCTTATTAGTGGAATAATGTTATTTATGCTGTGGAAAAACTAAAGATCAATCTGCTGCCCAGATTTAATAGTGAAGTATAAATATGTTGCAGGTTGATTAAATAAAATATTGTGTCGTAAGTGGCAAAGAAATCATGAGGCGGACAGCAGAGTTCAGTATTCAGCAGTTTTTAGCATTATTGTGCGTTCCTTAAAGGGACAGCAGTCAAACAGCGAGCGAGAATAAACTAACACACAGACTTAATATTGTAAAATAGCTAAAAATAGTATGGATTGAATTTGCTGAAAATAAGATATTTTACATAAAATATTGCACTAAGGCACTTGTATAATTCACATAAATTATGCAATGTTACAATTAAACGTTTTTTTATTCTGTGAAAAATGAAAGATCGATCTGCTGGCCAGATTTAATAATAAAGTATAAATATGTTTAACAATAAAATATAAATATGTCACAGGTTGAATAAATAAAATATTGTGGCGTTCCAGTGGCAGAGATAATGAAGTGGACTGCAAAGTTTAGCTTTTAGCAGACTCATTTATTGCGCTATCCGTAACAGTAGTAAAACTGAGCAAGAATAAACTCACACACACAGGCAGGGAGCCTTTACAGAGACAAAAGTGGGTACAGGCAATAGAGACAGGGTGCAAGGAGTCTTTTTTTTTTTTTTTTGTTGGTTCAGCAAAATAAATCCAAAAAATGAGATTAGCCTTTACTTTCACTTCCATCCATGTAACATTTCTGTTCCGTTCTCTTTTGAAACTGGTGGAAACGCACGTAGGTTCTTAAGGCACCAAGCGAGAACCAGCCCAGCACTGGCTCCGGCTCTGTGTTGGTGGAAACTAGGCAGCAGTGCAAGACTGATGTTTCTGGATAACCAGTTCTTGTCCGCTTTTCTCTTCCTCATTCATTTTTGTTAAATTTCTCAAACTTGCCACACTGTCAATGAGTGAGTCTAACAGTAAGAACGAAAATGATTATGAATGGCTTGAAGAAGGCATGCAGATTTCATTTAAAAGCAGTGGAAATAAACTTTAGATTTTTTTTAACATATACTAGATGATCTTGAAAAGCAAGTCATTAAAAATGCAAAGCTTCCTACGTTTTGTTTCATGTGACCGATTGAAAATGTTTTCACTTAACGTTGATGGGTTCAACCCAGCTGACTAAATCCTTGCAGTTATTGTGATGTGACAGTTGAATGAGCATAACATGCAATGTAGATACACAGTGATACAGTCAAACCTCCCTTATCCGGACCTCCAATTTACGGGCCCCTCCCTCTACTGGGCAGTTCTAGGCACACACATGCGCAAATTAATTTTACACAACCAACAGCTGTTATGAGCCACAGTCTAGGGTTGGGGTGTGACAGAGTGAAAGGGAAAGAGGATGTGGAGTAAGGGAAGGACAGGGTGCGATGAACAAGGGAACACACATGGACAAAGGGGCATTTTTAAATATTTTTCTGTTTTTATTGACACACCACGGACACAGAACAAATAAACCAGGTGCAAAAGGACTCAGGAGTGACTAATATGAAAACAATAAACAAAACCCAGCTTCCGAACGCAACCCAAAGCTAACTTACCCAAATGCAGAGAAAACAAAAACACTACGACAAATTCTACACCTTACTCCCTATCCAAATGACAGCATACAACATAAGCTCGCAAAACAAAAATGGCAATCACTCCCTATGTTCCTGACACACACAGAGCATACACAGAGATCAAAGCGTCAAAGTTTGAGGGGCGCGCGAAGACGATAACCAAAAACCGGGCGAGAGTTCGAAACCAAATAGCAAGTAAACCAAAGTGAAAATCAGAAATCCAATAAACCAAACAAATCATACACAGTAATATCCATCAAAGAAAAGCAAACCAACAACAGTAATCAGTAAGTGAGCAGAGCTCCTGAGACATCTTGCAGTCGGCTTTTCACTTCAGAAGTCGGAAGTGACGAATGCCGCATACAGAGAATTGTGGGCGGAGTCTGCACGTGGAGGCGGAGCAAACATCGAATGGAGGGCAAGCTGGAGTACGAGGCTGTGGGCAGAGCTGAACTTACAGCTGTGCAAAATCCATGGCTTCAAAAAGGAAGCGTAGTGTCACGTCCCTCCAAAAGAAGCTCGATATCATTACAGAGATACCAAAAAGGAAAATCACACAGAGTTGTTGTAGACCATTTAGGAGTGGCTAAGTCTACGGTAGGCAACATTTGGAAGAGTGAAGAAAAAATCATCCAGCTCACTTGATGCTGGTTAAAAACTGGATGACCACTGCAAGAATAAAAGAGGATGATTCGCTAGCTCAGACTGAAATAACACCCTATTATAAGCCTTGCACCTCATAAATATCATGTGGTTTGTATGTGTTCACATGTACGTTGTACTGCACTGTTCATGTATTTCTAAGTTACGGGCATCTCTTACTTACGGGCAGCCCTCGGTCCCATTCTGCTCGGATAAGGGAGGTTTGACTGTATTTACTTTACTGACATTTTATAATTATTTATGAAGTTTTTACATTTTGATTGTTCATTCTGTTTTACTATCCATATATTCTCACCATGAATATAGCCCTACTTACTGGTATGGTGTTAAAAGTCAATATAACAAAAAAACATTGTGCAAGCCTCATGTTATTCCTTTGTTAAGTGCAACTGATGCAGAAAGTGACTAGTGCAGATGGTTGATAAATAATTATCAATTTTTGTGGTTTAGTGGAATTCCAGATGGGTGCCGAGGTAAATGTGTGTTGAGGAATCTGGCATGAGAAAAGAAGCTGTTGCAGAATACAGTGGGGCTGGTCAGACTGAGTCCCCATCCAGAAGGTAGGGAGTTGAAGAAGGGTCGTTGAGTATGCTTATGGCCTTGGGGATGCAGTGATTGTTGAAGATTTCTTGGATTGAGTCCAACAGAACTAGTTAAAATATTGGCTTGTTTTAGCCTACAGATTGCAAAACTATAAATAAATGTTATGTTTACCCAGTGCTGCTTCTGGTTTTGCTTAACATCTTAAATGACACTGTTTGCAATGAATTAACCAGATGATTATGCTTATTTGTTGCAATGCACAGCTCAATGCTTCTCTTTGGAATAAGTTGCTGATGTGAAATACTTGACTGCAAAGAAAAAAAAGGGAATTATTGTAATGACGATTGTAATGACTGTTAAAGTTTAGTGTGTTGTAATACAAGTACGGCAGTTATACTGAGAGTTGGTCCACTCTCTTAATTATAGTAGCAGTAAATGTAATTTCAGCAAATGTTTCAAAATCAGGATTTTGTGTCACAGCTGGTAACACCTGAATGAAATATTCTAAATTGATTTGCTACCTTGTTTCTGCTATAGGATACAGTGTATTCCGTTCCATTTCTTCTGTATTATGGCCACTAGGTCAGTAACGATGGAATTGCATCATTTGTGGTTTGGAACACACAATGAAATAAATTAATACATATCTTGACAGAGGTTTACCTAAAATCCACAAGTAGGCTAGATGTTCAAGACAGAAAACGTTATATATCACAATAATACTCACAGATATTTCACATACGTAATATGGTGTAGCCCTAAGTGATTTGTAAGACCAAGACTGTCTGTTGGCTCTGTTATACCAAACTTACATATGTTGCACAAAACACCTGCAATGCTAACTCATTTGAAAACATCACCCAAGTGTGTGTATGACTGGGGCAATGCAGAAACCACCTCTCTCTAAGGTGCTTTTGCCAGGAAATTCAAACCGGGCTGAAGAAGATAACTATGGTTATAGGGGTGTTTCACTGCTATAGATATGCAACTATTCTCAATAGCAGAACTTGGTTATTATGATAGAATTAGCACTACAACAACGAATTGATAATCTGTCATTAAAAATTAGTTTTTAAAATAGAATTTCGTCATTGATTGTTTAAATTTTTGCAGTTTGTCGTGTAAATTGCACATAATGACATCTCCACTTAGCAGCGTTAATGCTGGTGGGTTAAATATGATTATAGCAAGCTAAATATGGCAGAGAGCGGATTTGTCAGTGGAGGGTTGCGCAACCCATCAGAACATCAGAAGTAGATTCTCTACACTGTGTACAGTTTTTATTAGAACTGTGACTTAAATACTTTTTGACGTTTTTTGTTACATATAGCATTTGCACGTTTTATTAAACCCTGTTTTTGGCCCAACTAATCGATTTAGTTGATTGCCTTATCATATGATTTATTAATTATCAAAGTAATTTTATTTTTTTTTTATCAGTTTTACTTTTTAGTGTGCAGATGTCTTAGGTTTTGCTATTCAGTCTAGTCAACAGACTTGGCTGCTTGTTTGCAATTTTAATAATAAACAGTTTTAAAACATTTTGCTTCCCTGCTGTACCAAAATGCACCGAACTGTAAACCCAAATCCGAAGCATGTACTGAACTATGAATTTTCTGTACCATTACACCGGTAATGGCCACATTTTACTGTCTTGTGGTAGCCTTTCCACTGATATTTAAAGTGTATGCACTGCAAACTGAGAGAGAGTAATGGGCGGCAGGAGTCATATTAAATGGACATTTGCAGTGATGCTGGAACAAGCACGTGTGCATCAAAATAGATAGTAATGGAAATGATTTATTCATATTCCCCACACCCTATAGGAGTGATAGGTGGAGGTTAATCAAATGAGAGTGTGGGCTGTCGATGAGCTGCTTTCTTGGTCCTCTGAAGGCTGGTCAAGGTCAAAAGCACTGGCTATGAATAAAACATCACCCTCGGAGTTTGCTGCCGAAATTGAATCTCTTGGTCTTGGGGTGTCCGTCAGAGTGAGTCACTCTAAGCAGGAAGCTGGAACAGGTCCGGGAGGGGGCAAGGGTGTGTGGAGGG
>JAODJU010000002.1:3718305-3734231 GCA_026776725.1 Gnathonemus echidnorhynchus | reverse complement strand
GGGGGGATGGGGGGTGGGACTAGTCACCTGCCTGTCTAGCAGCCACACACCTGCTAATGCTTTGGCCGGCCGTCTTCCCTGCTGGTCCAGCTGTCTGTGCCATGTTCTCCAGAACCCAGCCAGTTGTTCCCACTCGGTGGTTTTCAAGTCGTGCTGCTCACTATGAGGGAAGACTGGCAGGTAGCTCCCTGCAAGCTGATTGGTCAACAGCTGATGCCACTGCCAGGATACTACTAGAGCACTGAGAATACCGTCTGCAGCCAGCTGTGGAGAACTGACTGAAATGAATACCTTCATTAGATATTCACTCACTTGTGGGAGCAAAGAAGCTACGCAGTCCGAGTCCTGCATAAGGATCTTATTCGTGGTGTATTGAATCACGGTCGATAAGCCAGTGGCTCGGAAGCAGCCAGCCTGAAAGGCGATAGCTTTGGTTTGACCTTCGCTGCAGCAAGAATAGAGGTCACTGAAGTGGCCCTATTGGAAAGAGAACCAAATAGCTTGAGTGGGACAAAAATGATCAGAGATTTGTGTTTTGCGGTTTTTTTTTTCTCTTCTTAGCATAATGTCATCTGATAATGATTGTAAACCACTTTAACGTTAAAATAAATTGTCATGTAGTGACATTTATGTTCCTAACCATGAAGGGAACGCAGGTGATCACCATCGTGGACACTAAAAGTCAGTCATGTGACCATATCCTTCACAGAACTGCCAAGTGTAAAGGCTGACTGATACAGGGCATTATCGATGCTCTGTTCGTGGTTTGGTTCACTTCTTAATCAAAAGTGCAGATTTTGTGTGTCAAAGGGCTGTATACATATTTAAGTACACATCCATCCAGTAACATATGACCCCAGTGACCTGAGTTCCCGGGGAAGCGGGTGCTCTTGGAGGTCATAAGCAGTAGCTCATCTTGCCTCTGTGCTGTGTGCCGTCTTGTATTGATGAAGCTAAGTGCTCTTCTGATGGCCGTCTGGTCCCCAAAGTTCTTTGTGCACTTATTTCACGTTGCCATCTGAGATACATATGGTTTAAACTAACACAAAAGACCAGGTCTACAATGTCAGAAATGATGTATTAGTGAGAGCGGGCACAGTTTCATCAGATCATGACTGGGGCCTGAGGCTGTGAGGGAGCTCAAAGCCAGAGGCCCTTATGAAAGATAATCAATACCCCAAATACCGCTAGCACCCTATTCGCCACGAACACCAGGCCGCACCACCCAAACCACAAGCACGCCAACAGCTCAAAGCAGAGCCACACCTCGATATTGTAAACATCCAAGATAATACAAGCATTTCTGGTCATACCTGTCATCACACACGCATTTTTAATCCCCCTGATCATTTTCATGCCCTTACTCTGGACCCATCAATTCCCGCCTCCCACGTTGGATCCGTTGGCTAATCCCGTCTTCCAGTGGGACCGAGGACGTCCTTGGCTTTGTAGCTGGGTTTCCTCTGTCAGCAGAGATGGCTGCACGGATATGTGCGTTCCATAAATACAACACCACATCGATCCTGCCGGTGAGCGCCCAGCCCGCCCACGGACGTGACTGACAGGACCCAGAGAGCAGCATGGTACCTGCCTATGCCCAGGCGACGGGCTGCTGACACAGCAGTGCTGCTCTTAACGCTGTCGCTGCTGAACCTTTCCGAATGGGGGGTCTTGAGGCTGTTGTCCCTGTGATGCGGCTGTCCTACTGGCGTGGCCCCCGCCAGACAGATTGTTTCTTTGACTCCTCTGGCTTTGTGAAATAGTCCCTGAATCCCTGAATATCGGTCGCATCAAAACTGATCAAAAGTAATAAGTGTCAGTGTGTTGTTTTTTCAAAGAATCAAACAAAGTATCCAGGTCAAGTCTGTTGTTTCATAGCATAGTTGTTTCACGGACTGGCTGTGGGTGTCCATGGGATTTGCTATTTTTGAATATCTGTTGTTTTTATGGTGGTGTGTGGCTTTCTGTCTGAATTAATTCTGATGCACGATAAATCTTTTATTCAATTCTTGTCTTTTATGTGATTGCGATCGCATGCTCAGCTGGTGGCCTCCTGCCTGTTTTACTCGTTTTCCCAGGAGACAGACCCAGACTTCAACCACTGCGCCGTCTGCATCGAGGGTTACCAGCTCAACGATGTGGTTCGCATACTGCCTTGCAAGTGAGTGTCCCCGGCCTGTCACCTTGCAGTGGCATCCATCACCTGATGTCGTGTGGACGTGTCTGAGGAATACCAGTGTTCTTGGCCATATTCTCCATCACAATACAGACAGCGAGGGCCCTACTGCACATGTTTCACTATGACAGCTGTTGCTTGGTATACCCTCCATCATGGTGATCTCACTCTCAGGAATATTTCACTGTGGCTACTCTCTAGCTGTCCTGTCAGCTGTTTGTCACACGGCGAGCTGTTTCATCTCAAGAGACACACATGCGTTACATCCTGCTTTACGCTCCTTTATTCCCAAGGCCAGAGTAGCTTTGGAAGCAGCCCTTACGTTGACCCTAGTAGTATTAAAAGAGCTTTTTGTTATGAATAATATATCATCCATACTTACCTATTTCAACACATGTGGGTGCTGGATGGGGCTTGGACATCAATGACCTCAAGGATGTTCCTCAGTGTTCTTCACTATGCCCCTGCCTGACTTTTCCTAACACCCAGCTTACCTAGATGGCTGCAGGCCAACTGCTTGTACCAACTTTCTGCATCTCATTATGAGGAAAAGAGTGAAGGTCAGAGATTCCCCTCCCCTATCTCTCTCTCTCTCTCTCTCTCTCTCTCTCTCTCTCTCTCTCTCTCTCTCTCTCTCTCTCTCTCGAGCTTTAGGGTAGGTTAGTGTGGCAAACAAATGAGACAAACTGTGGCATGGTGCTACAGGACCTGGAGAGTTTCAAAGGAAGCTGTCGGCTTGCCTGGGAGCACGTCAGAGGAGTGTGCGCCCTGCCTGAGGGGCATCGCAGACAACAAAGTCTCAGGCGGAATTCAGATAGATGAAACCTGGAGGAGCAAATGAGCTCCAGCTATTCATTTATGGGAAAGATTAACACCAAACCTGAAGGCCTGCTGCCACGAATCAGCCTCGCTCTGGATTGGTCTGTCAGGGCTGCCGTGACGTCGATTAATGGCGCGATGCTGAACTATCATGAATTTACCTGATGAACAATGAGAACAGACAACTGTTTAATGTTCTCAATTAATCATTTAGTTTGCCTGCACATGTTAGCCTGCGTTCGTAACCAGATGAATGGCCAGTGATAGACGAGCCTTTCTTCTCCAGCCATTGTGTGAAGTGACCCCCAAGCCTCGCTCTGTCAGAAGGCGCGAGCGGTGGATCTTACCAATGTACGTACGCAGCGAGCAGCAGTGTGCTTCATCGCTGCCGTCAGGACCAGCCCCGGCTCCTTCGCTGCCATCGCTGTCAGGACCAGCCCCGGCTCCTTCGCTGCCGTCAGGACCAGCCCCGGCTCCTTCACTGCCATCGCTGTCAGGACCAGCCCCGGCTCCTTCGCTGCCGTCAGGACCAGCCCCGGCTCCTTCGCTGCCGTCACTGCCGTCTTTGCAACAAAGGCCACTTCATTCTTCAGAGACTGATAAGATGAAATGACCCCTGCTGCATATCTCTGATGAAGTGCCACAAGGGGACATACCAGTGTTCTCGCGTAACCCCTGGGAACAGTGGAGTCCCCTATACAGGGTCCCTGTGGCGGGGGACCACTGCCATCTTCTGACAGTCTTTCCCTTTGACGGCTCCACGCTCCACCTCCCCACCCCTTCTGACCTTTGCTGCCCTCCAAGCCGCAGATCAGCCTCTGGGACCAGTGGGTTGCTACCACCGCTGGTCTGACACCCACGATCGTGCAGGAGTCCTTACACGCCAGCAGGGAGGAGTGAGCAGCACTTATACCTGCCTGACTAAGGTCCCTGGGTGTGTCTTGTCATTTTTCAGCAGAGCTGTGGATTGAGGACGTAGTCTAGTTTGACCAGGTAGTAAAGTTGTCGATGGTTGTTGCCTTTATTTCCACGGCTGCTTTGTGCTCGAGTTTATGGACGTTTATTATTTATTTGTGTGTAGCATACTTTCGTGCATCCAGATATGTGCAGTTTCCTTGGTTCGATAGCATGGTCTTCAGGTTGAAGTGGCAGACACTTTTAAGTCTGTCTCCAAAGGAACAATGAAGTATTGTTCTGCCATTGTGGCTATCATATCTCACATACTTTCATCTTGCTTTCACCCCACTCTGCTGAAACTCCTGCTCATAGTGAGTGAACTTACCGTTTTTTTAAATTTATGAAATGCTGCAGGACAGAACGGAGATAAGGGGGGCAGGTGCCAGATGTGCCTGAGCACCGTGCTGTACGTCCAGACTGACGTCGCCTGTTATCTTTGCAGACATGTCTTCCACAAGATCTGTGTGGACCCGTGGCTGAATGAGCATTGCACCTGCCCCATGTGCAAGCTGAACATCCTCAAGGCCCTTGGGATCATGGTAAGCCACATGCACAAATGCCATGTGAAATCTATTGTTTCTGTGACAGTGCCGGACTGCTCACCTAGTATCATGCTGCCACCTGGTGGATGGTTGTAAAATGGGACCCACCACAGCATACATCTACTAAAATTGGAAATTGCCCCCTCCCTTATAGTTTTCTGTGTCGTGTATGACCCATGTTGTATTTTTATTAAAATATTTCAAAATATTTTAATTTCACTCTGAATACAGTTTATACTCCCTGAAAGCTATAGAAATATTGTTTTGTGTCTGTTTCTAGCCCAACCTTCCATGTGTAGACAATGTGGCCTTCGACATGGAAAGAATAGTCAGGAGTCAGACATCCAGTCAGAGGTCAGCATTGGCTGACCTGTCGAGTGAAAACTCCATCAGTCTGGAGCCTCTGAGGCATACTGGGACATCCCAGATCCCCTCGGAGGGCGAGCTGACGCCACGGACTGGAGAGATCAACATCGCTGTCACCAGTAAGCTCTCTTCCCCCACTTGCCCACTGTGCTCCAGAGTCACCTTTGCCAACTGAGTGTGAACTGTGAGCTTTGCACATGCTTAGCCCACAGCCTGGTTCCTGCTTCCTGTCCATCCTCAGAGCCTGCTTCACGCTTTTCTAGTTAGCACTCGGCCTGATTCTCATGGCTGACCTGGTCCGTTCATCCCGTTGGCAAAGGTGTTCAGCCAACCCCTGCTTTCTGTCCACAGGCCAATAACTGAGGGTACAACATTCATTTAGGTGAAGTCCAGAGGAACTGGGATGTCCAGAGGCAAAATTTCACTTGGTTGAGTGTCCTTCATCGATCAAGTTTATTTATTTATTTTTTCCAGGAGGTTCCTTTAACAAACACACCCACGTGTACATCAACGTTGTTTAAGTCCGCATTGTTACGAAGAAGTTGGTCAAACTGCTAGCATCTTGACAGGCTGGATGTGTCTGCTGAGTGAACATGCAGGGAGGGTTAGCCGTGGTCAGGAAGATCAGGACTGAGTGGCCCCAAGCTCTTATATCATCACACTGCCCAAAACAGTCCCTGTTATCTCTAATCGAGATACTGATGTGTCACCATACAAAGTGGGCTATAAATATATTTATCTTTTTTCCATTGCTGCAGATATTATTTAGTAATGTGCTGTCTACCTTCTTTGTCAGGTGATTGGAAAACACAGGCAGGAACCAAAGGCTTTGATAATTCTGTAAACAACTGAGAAGTACCTCATTAATTCACAGTAACATTTTCACTGTAATTATATTCAGTTTCAACCCATTCCTAGAATAGAATTTAGAAAAAAATGGATACATTTTCATTTGCATTGTCAAGTATAATATCTCTGTTTGCTCTTTGTTTTTTTTGCCTCTGTTCAATCACTGTTACATAAGTGTTGCTGAATGACCTTTGATCGAAACCCGAGGGTAGCTGAATAAGCTGTTGTCCGGTTTTGTTCAGTGTACTTTAATATGCTCAGTGTTTTCAAACATAAGGGTTGAAATGTCCTGAAATACCTCAACAGAACTGAGTGCTGAACACCCACATTTCACAAAAAAAAAAGTCCTCTGTGGCCATCATTGCTGCTCTGAGATTTGGGAAGTTTTTACAGCTGTAGTATAAGAAGCCATTAAAACAGTTTTAAAAGCTCTACCTTCCACCTTTACATACTGCACATAAATGTTCATAAATACTTAACGTAAGTTAATAGGTAACACATGTTTGGAGATGTCTGCATAAGACTTTCATAATGCTTCAAGCAGATCATCGGCCCTTTTATGAGTTATTCTAAATCATTCATTATGTTTATGGAACATTTTAAAGGTATTATGTGGGTATTGTGTGGTGCCCTCCAAGTTGTTTTATATGCCTTCATGTTCTGCTGTACATTATCGTATTCTGTCACTGGTTTAACACACATGAACTGAGGAAGGTTTAAGAAGATATTTTAATTATGGACTTAAGCTTTGGTCGTAATTGCTGATTGGAATGGACTTAATGACAGATGAAGAGGCAGAACGCCTTTTTTAATTTAAGTTGCCATGATTGTTTGTTGCATTCCACCTCAGTGATGGGTCATATGATGATGATGATGATATATAAAGCCCCTGAGTCCATCCAGCTGACCCCCTTCAACAGGCACTATATCCAAATCCAGGGTCAGGCGGATTTTATAGCCTGATGCGACAGTAGGCATGGGGTTGCTAATAAATTACCATGAATCATAAGAGCCCCCCTGAGCACAGTTCTATATCACTGTTCTGCCCCCTACAAGTCGCAGTATATTAACCAGTGTTGGTTGTGTAATGATCCTAAGTTTGTTGTATATACACACCATGCATTCTTACAGTACATTACATATACCACATAACCACGATCCATGCTAAGAAACGCACTGCATATTATAGACACATTGCCACATTTCTGCCAATATCCATCCTCTGTTGTATTTCTCTTGCACATAGTGCAGCTGTTATATGGCCAAAATGAAAAGTGTCTTGAAGGCGATTGCTGTTAATGCATTATGGGCAATATTTCCATCACTGTAAGGAGCCTCTCTTTCTGAAGCTGATTGAGGAGGGAATTAAATAGCTGCACTTACAGACTGGCCTGCTTTGTGTGTGCAAGCACGTCTTGTAAAACACAGTGTGTACCCGCATGATGGAGCGATACACACACTAACTGGGAGCTCCGGTCCTCTCTTAGGCGTATAAGCCAACTCTGAACTCGTCACTAGGAATGAAAATTTTAAGAAACGACGGAAACCCTTTTTCCTATTTTGTTTCCTTGGCTTTTTGGATTTTTTTCTTGAAGCACTAAGTTCTGCCTTATGATCTCCATTTCCTCCTGTCCTGAAGCACAGCCTGACAGGCCACACAAGCCCCTCTGCCTCTGGTCATGTGGATCTTTTCTCTCACCTGTCCTTCCAGTGTCTTGGACATGCACAAGTGCATTTGTTCTTTCTGCATCTTTGGTATCTCACTTGTATGTAGCTTTACCTATCCCACCCATCTTGGTTGTGTTTGCATTTACTTGTCCTGCCGGCCTGTATCTGCTACGTAGATGCACACATGTTCAGCTTCTTGCATTGTTCTTTGAGCTTTTTGAGGTGCTGCCCTTTGCCCTTCTTACTCATCTCTAACATTGGATACCAAGGACCCTTCTTCCTACTTCCTGTTTCCACGCTCTCCTGCCTGTCGGGTGACTTTAAAGGGTATCCTTACCAACTCCACCTCCAGCGGACCCCACTGCATGACTTCCTGCTTTCCTTTGTTGACAGAGGAGTGGTTTATCATTGCAAGTTTCGGCCTACTCAGCGCTCTCACCCTCTGCTACATGATCATCAAAGCCACCGTCAGCCTGTCCTTCAGCGAGTGAGTACTGGTCCATTTCCCTCCTCGCTACAGAGAAGCCAGTCAACCGTAGGCCACAGCCGCACTCACCAGGCTTCTGCCTAGCCCTCAACTATTTCTATCACCTGTTTCCACAGAATTTTTTGGTTGAGTCACAAGTTCAAAGACACTTATCCATATGGGCTTTGCTAGAGCAACAGTACAGGCAGTCCTCAGTGTATGAATGAGATCCGTTCCCTAAGTCTTTAAGTTGAGTTTGTAGGTAAGCCAAAAGAGGTACATGCAGTTCTTATTTAGAGTCAGTGGGTGAAGTGTTTGACTATTTTGGTGCATATAAAACACTTAAAAAAACACTTCCAAATATAGTAAAACATATATTAAACACAATAATACAACACATAATCATAGTAATAATAAAAGTAACTACAGAGTACTGTACCTTGAGTCGACAACCTGCCAAAGCCACACGATTCTTTCATGAGCATCACAAAGTGGTGTGTGCGTTTGTGATTACAAACCATAAAACACTTATGGCAGCCTGTTCGTAAGTACGAGTTGTCGTCCGTAAGTCGGATGTTCTTAACTTGGGGACTGCCTGTTCACATCTAACCTGATCCTATGTGTTGGTGTAAAATAACGCAGAAGGCACAAACTGCTAACACCTTAAAATGTGATATAAATTTTGAACGCCAGCAAACCCGCTCAAGTGTGTCCTGTCCTCTCTCTCCTAGCGTGGAGTGCGAATGAAGAGCTTGCCGCTCCACCCAAACCAGCCATACACGCTCCAGGATCCCTCCTTTCATTCTCACATTTTTAAAGGCTTTTGTAACCATGTTTGCGCTAATTTTTTTATTTGTATATTTATTCTGGATTTATTTTTATTTTTATTTTTTTTTTATAAAAAGCTTCTGGTTTGTCTTGGAATACTTATATGACTTGTTTCATGCATTTTCTACATAAAAATTATGCAATACATTGATGTGCCGCAATTTTGATTTGTAACGTACTCCTGGTTTCAAGTAAAGATTTTTAGTATGAATTCACTTATAGTTTATTTTCAATATCTGATATCATTATAGGTCACCTACAAATTCATATAACAGCAGAAGCAATGTTAACACCTAAAATAGTCCTCATAAGCTGGGATGGACATAACTGGTACCCTGATATGAAAACAAAATATAATGCATTTTAATCTTTATACGCTAACTATACTTCATTCGCAGTATATAGGTTAAAATGCAAGGTATTTTCTTGTCATAGCAGCGCAAATGCACTTAAAATAAGTACGCATTTACACTTACAAACAATCGATTGTCGCTCGTATCGTTTTTAAAGGTGAATGCGTACTTGCGTACCAGTTATGTCCATCCCTGATCATCAACTTTTCTTCTTCATAACAGCAGACAGCTATAACTGGTTCTTGGTGGTTCTTCAGTGGTGACCATTGTACAGCAGCTGAAAGCCCTGTTAGTCAAGCATGGTTTACAGTAAAAATGCCTTGCCAAAAATGGATCATTTTTGTGTTTCATGGCTTTGTTGGTTTTTACAATGAAGTCAATATGACTGCATTTAAAATAAATGTATGTTTAATTTCGATTCAGGGTTGCTTTCATTATTTTTGGATTTCAGTGGATTTAAATGTTGAAATGTATAGTCTGCTAACCTTGATAAATTCTTTGTCGGGACTCAACCATATCAGGAAACTTCTTGCATTGTACTCATTGTAAAATAAGATTATACAAATACATGCGTGCTATAGGCAGTGGGTTGACTTCATTGTTCTCTGCTTCTCCTTTCAGGTGGCCATTTCTTTGGACGGAACTCTTTGTCCCCAAGGAACGTGGTGTGTGAGATGGAGCTTCCCGATCTCCAGGCCTCACTTGATCTGTATGATGAGAACAAATCATGAGGATCCCCCTCGCCTTGGCTTTGGCTTGCACGGGCCAGGTCCTCGCCACTCCAAGCCCACCAGGGTTGGGGGGGTGGGGGTGTGACCAACCAATGCTAACTTCAACAACGACCTACTACTGCAGCAGAATGTGCTATGACCTGTCATCCCTGTTACCAGGAGTGGAAGCAGCCCAGTACTCCTTCTACCTTCATCATAAACATGTCCCTTTACTGGGGTTAATTTATCTTTGAACTATGAAAGACTTGTAAATCCATTTCACAATGGGATCATGAAAAGACCCTTTTACTTCCTCAGTTGGTGTTTTTTTTTTTAATTATTGTTCCAAAAAGTGTCATTCATTCTGCCTGGAGTTAAGACAAAATTACAGTACTCAACTAATAGCCAAGCAGTATATTTACAAACTTTTGCATTTGTGAATATTGTCAACTAACCGTGTATTTTTTATTTTTTTTTTTTGAGCTTTCTAAAACCAAGCTCTGTTGACAGCCACATTGCCATACAGCAAAATAGGACTACTGTGACTCACCTGCTGACAGTATTGGAATTATGCTGGCTATCTTCATAGTGCAGAGCTACAAAGCTTTTGACTGCTGTGAATGGATAACCAAGCTCACCATCCCTCTTGCCTCTGCTCAAAGACAAAGGCCCCAGAACCTGGGGCCACAGCTATTGACCTGGAGCCAAAGAGCCTGGTTCAGATCCAGAAGCTGAAATTGCGCTGAAAGGAATCCCCGAAGCACAGCATTACTCTGTATCCGATCCATGTCTTTCTATATTAAACATTTAATGTGTACTCAGAGCCTACCACTTCCTCACAGCCTGCACCCAACTGCATCAGTAAAGGGACCTCTTGTAGGACGATGTAACTACATACCCAGGAGTTTATTTTTTCGTCCCCTTAAGCACTGCTTGTTTTTTTTCCTCCCATACCTTTGTACACTGAACTTTTGAGTAGAAAGAGGCATTTAATGTTCTTTTGTATACATGTCACTGTCCCTAATTCTGAACATGAAAGACTGACATGTTCCACATCCTCCAGTGAGGATATTTGGCATTACTGGGCACGTCAGCAGAAAATCTCCACAAGGTTATTGCTTAAGCATTTTTTATTAATAGTCCAACACCCCTTCAGCTGGTACTATCTGATCCTGATCCAACAGCAACTCAGAAACCTTACCCTACGATGTGTAATACCAGCTACCCCTCAGTTAGTTCTTTGTTCAAGTGTAACCTTGGAAAGGTACGTGAGGAACATTTATTGGCGTGTTACAGTCAGCATGAGGCCCAAAACAGGACTTGCTCTGTAGTACCAGACTCATTTTCCTGAGAGCCTTATGTCTAGGTACTTAGTCTCAGTTTTAAAGAGACTGATATGGAAATTCCACTGGGGAGGATATTAGTCACATGACGTTTTTGCCAGAATTTTCATGTACATCAATCTGGGGAAGAACTATGCCATGCTATGACTGGGTGGGGTTGCTTCTGTTGCCATGGTAACACTGTGTCGCAAAGAGAATGGTAATCTGATACATTATTAATGATGGATTAATTATTCATGCAAGCAATCTGCCACAGCTTCTGTGAAAACAAACACATAGCGGATCCTGCCATTTTATAAAACATAAGCCAGCCAGCCATCTGGGCATGAGATGCAGTTTTAGTTTAAAGGGTTTTTTGCAAAGTTGCCCTTCCATGTCCTACTGTTTGAGAGTGAGCGACAAGAAAATGACACAAGCCTGTCCAGCTGATTTTGTCTTCAAAGATAATGCATGTGTAGAACAGAAAACCAAAGTGTTCCTGATTCCATAAGGCCTTGAAGCTAATGACTAAAACTTCAGTCTAAGAAGAAACGCTCCGTTCCTGGTACAGGGCAGTGTTGCCACACACGGGCCTGGTGGCGCTCCAGAGACGTAACCCTGGGCTCACAGGCAAATAATGAGGACCCAGGAAAGAGCAGTAAGCAGTGAGGCGGCGGCGTGAAGTGACTACACTGCCATACTCACTGGAAAGTGGGAAACCTGAAGAACTTTGACGTAGGTTTTCACGTCCTGCAGTCCCATCCTGTTTTTCCACTATAATTGTGTAACAGACAAATATGTCAGGTCTACCAACCAGGACGTCAACTGACTAGTGTAGCATATGGAACAGGAACATAGTAGAGCCACCGGTGCCCTTCTTCCTCTAGCAGATCCTGCCCTAGTACCTTAGGTTACCCACAGGAGTACCCACATGTTTTTGGTGGAGAGTTGTTTAGTTTCCATTGACACGTCTGCATAGGCCCCCAATTAAAAAAAAAAAAAGTCAAGATATCATACTGCAGAGTGATGAAATACCAGGAAACGTTTGCTGCCGTTTGTCCAAAACGTCTTTGTGTTTACTGTGCTAACTTTATAATTATATATGAAGCCCCCATCTTGCGTGTCTTTATCTGTACAAAATACACCGCAGTACTTTGAACTCTGTTTCAAAGGAGCTTAACAAGATGTGTTTAGTTGTAAGCAGCATTGCAGAGAAATATGTTTCAAATGGAAAAAGGCATTCCATGCATCACTGTCAATTCATTTCACTTTTTCCATTACATGATTTGAAGGTCATACACGCATAATCATTAATAGAGGAATCATTATTTATGGTGTTAAGTCACAATTTATTTGTGATTCTGAACAAGGTTAGTTTGCTCATTCTTGTACAAGTAGTTATTTTGCTTGTTCCCATTGCAGGTTTTATATTAAGTTCCCATTTGATGATTTTTGTGTACCTGTATAACAGCAAAGGATGACTGACCCTATATATCGTAACCTTTACAATTTTTAACCAGTTGACTGCGCGTGTATAAGTGCCTGTGTGTATGAACAGAAGATGTGTCCAGTAACTGTCAATGACTGATAAAAAAAATGTGAGTTATTTTCTATTGCAAGGGCTAATAGAACGTAAAACGTAATATGGCATGGAGAGTTTGTCAAAGGTATTTCTGTCAGGTGGTTACCAGTTAATCAATTGCATGGATACACTAATGCTGAAAATTCATGGAAGGGAACATATTTGATGACATTTGTTTAATTTTGGTTTCACAAAATTAATTGTATAAATGAGAAGGATTAGGCACAACATGTTTCAGTGTTGCAAACTGCGTGGACCAAAACGATGGTGTTCTGTTTAAAATGCTGTTGTACTGTTGTAGAGCATAAGTGACTGTGTCACATGTGCCATTCCTAAGCAGCATAAGGCAGTGCATGCTTAGCCTGGTTACCACATTGCAATAGGATTTAAACACTGAAAAAGACCTGGTCAATAATGTTGACCATTTTAGGCCAAAGGTTTCCCTCTCTGTTGTTTTGATATGAACCTCTCTGGATTGGTCAATACTTAATCAACTGTGCCAGAAAGGTCCACTTCAAGGGTAGTGTTTATGCCATGATACCTTTTTCTTGCTTGTTTACTGGTTTGATATGTACTTAGTTGTAATTGTTTTTCTTATAGTCCTGCTTCATAGCTTCAGCTTAACATCTTTAAATGCAAACCTAAAGACTGCTAGAAAAGGGAGGGGCGGATTTTGCTGCTGAAATGAGGCCTTATTTTAAGTGCTTAAGAGGGACGAATTATAATTACAGACAAATATAATCTTGAGGTTTTTGAGAAGTTCTTTTGAAACCTATGACCCCAAAAAAGAACAACTATTCACATATTCATATGTCAAAATAAGGTAGATTTAATTATATGCATTTATTTTTGACAATTAGCTCTGGAATCGGCATCAGACTCACGGATGCTTCCAAGTATGGGCTCTTGCACTGAATGTTCGTGAAGATGTATGTAACGTACACATACAGAGTCACAGGTACAGTGTTTAAATCAAGTGCCGTGTGTGAACATCATGCTATCATCGTTCTCAGAAGAAAATATGACTTTAACTAATGTGATTGAAATAAAGGGTATTTGAAAATATCATTGCTGTGCTTGTGTCATCTCATTCTTTGGTTGTCTCGTTTATCCGGGCCATGGAAAAACACGAACAAATCAAGATGAATTACCAGGCTGCGGGAGGGAAGTTGGAAATATAGAGGATGTAGAATTTGCAGAAGTAACAAAAGCGCTAAATTTATTTGAGAGGGGGCATTACAGTTCACGTAACGCTTGGTCGTACACAGATTGTAGACAGACTAGTCATTGGCCAATGAAGACGAAACAAAGGGGCTGTAGTGCAGAGGAAACAGTAATCACATGTCCCCAATTCGGTGAGATGGGTGGCATTTCCGCAGCTTGTTACTTGTCGTATTACAAAAGCAGACGCCTACACATTTTACTTAATCAGTCAACTATTACAACTTAATACCATGTGATATCTCAGCTATGCACCCGCCTATTTGTGTGGACTCATTGCAATGAATAAATACATGAAACAGTTCTCAGCGAATGACGTTTACACACACCACTTACAGAGACACGTCAAGGTAGCGTGACAGTCCCCCTCCGGCCGCCGTAGTTCAGTGTCGGGAGGAGGGCGTGGTTTCGGTAGGAAGGAGGAAGGGCCACGACGGAGCAGCAGCTGACGGCCCATGGAGTAAACTGAAGCGGCAGGCGTCGCGTCTGCAAGTCGGGCTCGCAGTGTAAACAAAGCCATCTGTGTACTTAGTCTCCGTTTTTATCGGGCCGAAGGGTCGCGTTTTAAGCGTCCAGATGTGGATAACTCCGGAAGAGGTGCTGCTTGCCAACGCTCTTTGGGTGAGCGAAAGGGCGAACCCCTTCTTCATTCTGCAGCGCAGAAAGGGACACGGCAAAGGAGGGGGAATCACTGGTATGTCAATAAATTCAATGTTTCTTACTCGGCCAGTGTATGGTGCGCACTTGTAGCCTGTCAGATTGAGGCTACCGGGTGTTTTGTTGACATGTCTGACCTAGTAGGTAAAAACACACACACACACACACACACACACACACACACACACACACACACAGACACACACACGGCTGTTTATTAGTCAGCACCTTTTAACGTTCTTTAGCTTCGTGTCATACACCAGACGCTTCCGAGCACAGTTGTATAGGCGAGTATAAATTATGTTTTTATGGTGTTCGTCGGCCTGCGTAGCTTTCCCATTAGTATGGCATCTGGCTGTCCGCCTGATCTTGGGCTGCAGCAGTTTGGGTGGAATCAAATGAATAATCAACGCTGGAATTTAAATGATGATTATAAGAGATCTATGATGGGCAGCAGTCTTAACAACTTGGGAAATCTTGCGCTAAACACTTCTGAGACACTTGCCGTCGACGGAAACACACACCCCCACACACACGCATATATATATATATATATATATATATATACACACACACACACACACACACGTAAATAGTACTAAATACTATATGACGTGAAACTGACATATATAGTCTTTATATTCTGTAAACAGACCCGCATAATGAATCGATAAGAACTGGTAAGTGCGAAAGTTTTTGAGTCCCAAATAAATGACAAACTTTGGTAACCATTTCTAACTCAAAGCTTACCACTTCTTCGCTGATATGTACGAAGTACTGAAAGAAGTTTCAAACGTGTTTTCATGAGATTTAGTTTTGAAGTTGAGTAATATTCAGTATGTAAGCCTTGTGGTTGCTTTGACGACAGAAGAGGATTCGGCGACTCGTACCAAACCAGTCTTTGTCAGACACATCATGTTCTTTAAAAAAATCCACTTTCTGGACAACCGATTAAACGAAATACCGACGTCAGTTAACAAAAATTCATTTTAACAAAAGAAGGCAACTTTCATCACTTCGAACTGCACAGACTTTGTAAGACTACTGAATCACACTGTCAGAAATAACATGGGAAGCCGGCCATGCTTTAACGTTGGGTGTGATAGTATCACAGCTGCCGCATTAGCCTCAGCACCGAAAAGTGAAGAGATGTCGGGTATGTTTTTATTAGAAGCCGGACGATTCAACAACTCAGAAGTGACAATGTTCAGTGAAAATATATATAGCAAAAATAGGACTTTAGAACTACCCATGCAAATTGTGACCTAGCTAGAAAAATAACCAGTTTAATAACTAGTTTTACAATCGCTTATACCCACTGAAGAGTATACACCAGGGCTGTCAACTTTGGTCAGCCGGCTGGCGTGAGATTTTCGATTTCAGACAAGTCCGCACACGCATTTACACCTA
>JAODJU010000002.1:3705714-3718121 GCA_026776725.1 Gnathonemus echidnorhynchus | reverse complement strand
CGCTTTTGATGCAGCTAATTTTAGGTTTATAATGTAATAATATAAATTTGCCGTAAGATTTCTTGCGCGAGCGTGAGCGTCACGCAAGTGCGTGAGAGTTGACAGCCCTGACACACACACCCACTTTAATTGGTCAGGTTTGACAGCGCTGCAGGTAGAACATGTGATGTCACATTATTTAATAATTTCCCATATAAAAATAAACATATCAAGATAATCATGTGTATCTTCATTACAGTAATTAAGTATTTGGTGTTTTCAATTTAAAATTTTACCCACATAGCATAATCTCTCTTTTTTGTTTTCAAAAACTTTATAGCAAGTGTATGTTTACCTGGAGGGTCCATGTGATCTCTGGGACAGATGAATTTAAGTTCTTCTGACTCTCCTAAGAAAAGGAATTTCTTTAGCTTTTATGGTCCTTAATTAAATGGGAGCTGGATCAATGAAGCACTCCAGTTAGCAGACCCAACTGAAATTGGGAGCTATTTAAGTGGGGTACTGGGTGTGGAGAATGTTTCTAGCAGAAACATAACTTGTTGGTTTTTAGGACCTCAGCTTCTAACCAGTTTCAGTCTTTTGTCTGTGTACTAACTATCACTCAGAAAATGTGTCTTCTTTGTTTTGGTTGTACAGTTTTCTGTAGCTCAATGCACAACATTCCTGATTCAAAAGTAGCCAATTGTTGTCCATTATCAGAAGTGAAATTTATGGTAATTTGTGCCGTGGTGTAAAGATCCTATTTAAACACTTTTAGAAAATTGTTGTTGTTACTTTGGATTCACGATCCACAAACCACAGAGTGCATCTATAGATGTGGAAATGTTGTGTGGGCCGCAGAAGCCAGGCTGGCTTTGGTTGCTGTAATTGCAGCACTGTTATTCACAATCTGATGGTTTCCCGTGAATGCTGTGTGTGTAAATACTGGGAACCTATAAAAAGCACTGCACTTATAAACGTCTGGTGGCCCCTTCCAGTGGAAGCTTTGTTTTCATCTACAATGCAGATAAGTCACTTAAGAAAGTCAAACAAGCATGTTTCGCTGACACACATTCATATGTCTGTGCATACAGCTCTGGTGTAAGGCAACACCAAGCCTGAGTGAAGAGCATTGCTGATTGTGTCCTCAGGGTTGCTCGTTGGTACTCTGGATGTGGTGCTGGACTCCAGTGCCCGTGTAGCTCCTTACCGCATCCTCCACCAGACCGGTGACTCCCAGATCTACTGGAACATTGCTTGTGGTACGTGGACACTTTCTGGTTTTTAGTGTATATAATACCTTAGTTGTGTTAGTTCACATTTGTCTGAAAGCTGGATGGTGTTTAAGCCTCAAATTATGGTGCAGAATAATTCTGAGCTTGGGTATGGTGATCCTAGCCTTGGGTTTACTTAGAACACTGGATGAGGTGACCTTTTTTTAAAAAAGAACTACATCATATTATCCAGCAACAATTGAAGTAAAATGAAAGTTGATGCAGCCTTGAGATCATCAGCCTGGAATTGATCTTGCCTGATCCTGAAGCCCTCAACGCTAAAAGTACTTTTTTACTCCAGTGAGCAGTGTATTCACAGTTATTTCAGTTTAATAAATGTTGCCTTTTCTTCAAATTCTTAACCTATGTGATCATGAGTTAGAACAGTGTTTCCCATCCCGGTCGTCGGAGACACCCAGATAGTCCAGGTTTGGAAACACTGAGTTAGAAAACGTGTAGGAGTGTGGTGCTTTAGAATCTAGGTGCCTTGGATCTGACCTCCTGTCAGTTCCTCGACCCCCACGTGTGTGGTAATCGGTGTGCTCCTCCAGGGTCCTCACGGAAGGAGATCACAGTGCACTGGGAATGGCTGGAGGCCAACCTGCTTCAAACACTCTCTATCTTTGACAATGAGGAGGACATCACCACGTTTGTCAAGGGAAAGATCCAGGTAGGCCTTACTCACTTTACTTTCAACTGATTCGCTTGCAGCACTGATCTAGAATCAGTGAATGAGAAAGTCCACCCATGATTCAAAATCCAAAATGAAATATGGCAGACGGCTGTCATAACAGGAAAGGTTTTCCCTACCTATTCAGTTAGGGAGCTCCATTGATAGATGTGGTTACATTAGCCACTGGGTTGGTAGATTGCACTATGGCTGACGAATAGGTCCCTTTAGGGAAATCACTGCCAAAGCTACTGGGAAAAAGGTCCATTGGAGCCGATTACATGTATTAATTCATTACAAAAAAACACACTTAAGTTTCAGTTTAATTGCTAGGAAGTACAGCTGTGTTTCTGAAAACTTCAGGCTTGATATTGAGCTCCAGAGTTCAGTGGAATTAAACAGTATGAAAGGTACCTTCCAGCTTCTCTTGAGATATCTCCAGCTTACTCTGGGTGTGTTACTAACTTGGCTTAAAATTGTGCAGGAAGACAGCTGATTTAAACTCTGGTAATGTTTCTGACTGAGGAACAACCTGATGGCCTCTTCATGTCATGTGGTCCACTGTAGATTTGAAAATGATAAATGACAATTTTAATAATTAAGAGCCAGATTATTTCTAATAATACTGTCGATAAATCAGGGATAAGCACAAGGTTAGTAATGTTCTGAGTTGAACTAATTAGCTTGGTTGTTTCTGAGGATGTATAATAAATATGTGTGTCTCAGAAAAGCTAAAAAAAAAAAAATTGCAAGAGGAATTTTTCCTAATGTTTGGTTTAGTAACTTGGCAACAAACTCCTTTATGACCCTCTTAGTTAAAAACATGGATAACAAAATCCAGTACTTTGTATTCAAATGTACTATTTTGCCAGACAGCAATGAAGTTTCCGTTCTACAGGACCATTGTTGGTGTCCTACTGGTTCTACAGAAACGGCCTGGAGTGAGACGAGGCTATGAGTGTGTTGCTTCCCATGTTTCCCGTTGCAACAACCACGCTCCGATGTGCTTTATCCTCCCCAGGGGATCATCGCCGAGGAGAACAAGAGCAAGCAAACCGCGGAGGATGAGGACCCGGGGAAATTCCGGGAGGCTGAGCAGAAAATGCGAAAGCTATTTAGAATGCCAGACGAGGAGAAGCTGGTGAATTATTATTCCTGCAGCTACTGGAAGGGACGAGTCCCTCGACAGGGCTGGGTCTACCTGAGCGTTAATCACCTCTGCTTCTACTCCTTCTTACTGGGCAAGGAAGGTCAGTTGGCAAATCTTCCTCTTTACCTGGGCCTTACCGCGATGAATCTGCTGCTGTAGCAATTCAACCTCTCTGCCTCAGACATTCATACAGTTATCCTCAAGTAACTCCCATTTTCTTCTCTGCTTTTTCTGTGGCCTTTTTCCTCTTCTGGTGGGTGGATATAACTCCATGTGAAAATATGTGAATGCTTTCTCTTTTGTGAACGTATCTGTCAGTGTGCCTTTGGTGGGTTTTTTGACTCCCTTGCCCTCTGGTGGATGCATCAGTAACCATATTTTTATGTTGTAGTTGGTTCTCTCCCATCGGCTGTATCTATGGTTATATCTATCCTGATGCACTGACCAGATTGTGTATTCTCTATTTCCTGGTGCCTCTCTGCCTACCTCAGTGACTTTGGTGGTGCAGTGGACAGACGTGACGCAGCTGGAGAAGAATGCCACACTGCTATTTCCAGAGAGTATCCGGGTCAGCACTCGCGACACCGAGCACTACTTCTCCATGTTCCTCAACATCAACGACACGTTCAAGCTCATGGAACAGCTGGCCAACATCGCCATGAGGCAGTTGCTAGACAACGAAGGCTTTGCTGCGGACCTGTCTCTACCCAAGCCCTGCAAGAACTTGAAGAATGTTTCTGCCCTCAAAAGGTGAAGCTCCTTAGTCTTCTTTTGCCAACCGCTTTGCCATTTTCTAGCAGTGTAAATCTTGGGAGGAGTTTTTCTGAGTGAGCCCACTAGTAATAAATGGTAAAATATATGTAATATATATATAATATATATGTTTGGTACTTTAAGGGATGTTAAATCACTTTGTGAGAGCATATGTACATGCTGAAATGTTCGTTTATCTATTTTATTAGATTCTAGCTTACATTTCTTTAACTTGTGGTCCTTTGTCAGTATGTTCAGTATAATTGTCTTTCATGTCAGTGCTTTGCAGATTTGGCTCATTTCATGCTCCCGTGTTTCAGAGATCTTGATGCACGAGCAAAGAACGAGCGCTATCGCGCTCAGTTCCGCCTGACAGCTGACGAGCGGCTGGACGGACACACGGATTGCACGCTCTGGACACCGTTCGCCAAGATGCATGTGATCGGCCAAATGTTTGTTTCCAACAATTACATCTGCTTCGCGAGTCGCGAAGAGGACCTTTGTCAGCTGATCATCCCCTTGAGAGAAGTAAATTGCCTAATTATCCTTGACCTTTAACCTACTGTTTTACTCATAGCACACATCACTCATCTACACATTGTGAAACTCTAGCGGTAAAAATTATGTATTACTAATCATCTTAGGCAATACCAAATTTCAGCCATGGTGTAGATAGTTTGCATACATCTAAGAACAATATCTGTTTTGACTCATGTAATTTTTCTTTGACTTTGAAGATGACCCACTGCTGTGATTTAACAGCATAACAAAATATATATTTTTTTGCCATTCACATAAATATAGTGGTATTTTGGGCTTTAAACCTACAGGATATACTGTCAAATTCATTACAGTTCTCCAGACTGAGCTGATTAACATAGAAATCAATCCCCCCCAGACAAAAGTCTAGTACAGAGATTGAGAGAATGTTCTTATTCCGGAAGCTCTATCTTTGACAACCTACAGCTCTGTTTATAAATCTCAGGGAGCCCAAGAAGGCCACAGAGCTTGCAGGCATCTACAAATCTGCATAGTTATCAGTTTAGGTGTCACTTTGGCCTTTTAACTTCCAGACTAGAGGTGGAATGTTCAGGTCAATGAAGTACAAATCCATACCAAGGTTTTGTTTCAAGCAACTGGTTGAGAATAAGGAGTCACAGTCACGGAGTACTCAGCTGGTTGGTTGAAACAAAACCTTGGTCTGAATTAGTACTTTCTGAACCTGAACTTTCCACCTCTCTTCCAGAATGTCTCTAGCAGTGTGTCTAGCTATAGGTCAACATACGTAGGATGAGTGCTGATTGAAAGATTTATATATTGATATTGATTAATGGGAGTAGTCATAAAAGCTGTGGTTGTTAAGGAAATTATGTGTAATTATGTAGACCTTTTACAGTTAATCACAATGTTGGAGGTCCATTAAAATAGTGGGTAGTGTTTTTGTTTTTGACTTTTTGTATGCATCATTTGAAAAATTAATAAATTAATAAAATTTAAGTTGCAAAAAAAAAAAAATAGTGGGTAGCACTTGTGTAGGCAGCGGTAACTTAATGACTCAGTTACTACTCAAGTACAAATCATGAACAAATATAGTCACGGCATGAAACGGTACTGTTCAAAAGTCTCCCTCAAGTTAAGTGTTGGGAAACATTATTTTCTTACCATTTACAATCATGTTTCTCTGCCTCCAGGTCTCCATTGTGGAAAAGGCCGACAGCTCCAGTGTCCTGCCCAGCCCTCTGTCCATCAGCACTAAGAACAAGATGACCTTCTTGTTTGCCAACCTCAGAGACCGCGACTTTCTGGTTCAGAGGATCTCTGACTTCCTGCAGCGAACCCCTGACAGAGTGCGGAGTAACAGCAAAGATCTACCTGTGAGCATTGATTTGATCAGTCAACATAACAGCCTTAGTAATTCAATAGCGGGTTCAATAGAGCAGCACCTTCTACATTCACTGTGCAGAAGTCATAGGTAGTTAAGGGAAATATTTAGAGTTCTTTATCTGGCTAGTAAGTGTATATTTGCTCAGAGAAAAAAACAGTTTAACATTAGATTGTATGCAAATGAACAGTAAATGAACACTTTACAAGAATTGCTTTTGTTCTCCAAAAAAGTTACTGTTGATTCTTGCTGGATGGCTAGATGGACACCGCTTCAGTTCCAGAACTTCTCCTCGGGGGCATCCCAGCCATTCAGTGTATTTGTTAAATCTCACCACCAGCTCGATTAGTTAATTAATTAATTTAGTTAAATAACTGTGTGACATATTGATTAGCCAAGCAAGGTGTGCTAGTGGTCAAGTCAAAAAATGCATGAGTGTATTGGATGGTTGCTGGGTGACTTTAGGAGAGGTTTTGAAATGGCTAAACTGACACACTTCAACAAACAATATAGTTTTACTCCAGCATGAACATCATTTAAATATTTTCTTTGACTGCCTAAGACTTTTGCACAGTATAGTATATGGAGATGGACATGATTATTAAAGGACTTGGTGAATGACTGTAACATGGTAATAAAGAGACTGAAGAAGAGGATCTTGTTTAAGGAACAAAAATTCGTGAAACTGTGAAATTGTTCTAAGGAGCATTTTCTTCTTGAAAGATGCTTTGAAGTAGTGCAAATGTTCTGTGGTTTAGCAATGAAATGGCTGTTGTGTAGAAGAAGACAAGAACTGGTATAAGAACCTGTATATGAAACACAGGGTGCATGTTAAATTAAACTGAGTTCATCATTGACGCTCTTAGCTCTGACTGGTGGTTGTATGTGCAACTCCCTTCCTGTAGGAGTCCCCCAGCTCTACAGCTCCCTTTCTCACCCCACCCTCCCCAGGTGAAGTCATACCTGGCCGCTACTATAGCCCCGACCTGCCCACTGCTACTCAGAGCCTGATTAGCATATTCCAGAAGAATGTCTCTGAGGACCTGGGGCCCAAAGCTGTGAGTCCCTGGATTCCGGTCTATTCCAGTCAATTGATACCCCCCCCCCCCCAACACTCATGTCACATGATCATGATGATGCTCTGTGTTTGATCAGACTAAGGAGAAGATGAAGGAAGAGTCTTGGAACATCCACTTCTTTGAGTTTGGGAGAGGTGTGTGCATGTACCGTACGTCCAAGACCCGGGAGCTGGTTCTGCTGGGCATTCCCGAGAGCCTCCGTGGGGAGTTGTGGCTGCTATTCTCAGGTAATTTTCTCCGGTAGGACTAGGCTGAATAAATTTCTTTTGTAGTATTGAGCAGATGGTGGTGACGGTGTTTGAAAACAAAGCGTAACTTAGTTTTGCCAGTCATAAGATACTCCTGTTTGGCTTCTACCTGCGGCCGATAAGATGTGCTATCACCACAGAAATTTTACTCTTGTAGGATTAGAAATTATTACTGACTTTGGGAAGAAGCTTTTCTACAGACCAGAATAATCCATCACCAAAAACTGGTGTGACATATTGAGAATAAAATAAAATTTTGTGTCCAGCTGACGTGCAAACCCTGAAGCATCCGGACTACTCCAGCAACTCTTATGTGCTAATGTTTGCTTTTGCTTAGGCTCCTCCAAGTAAAAACCATCTCTAATAACAATTTCTGTAAGTGTTAAAATCTGCAGATATACATCTAGATTGGTATCATGACCTAAAGTAAGAAATTAAAAAAGAATTAGATTTTTGTGGAAGTAACTGTCACACTTTTTAAGAGGAAGGGCATCTTCTCAGTCAGAATTTTGGCCATGTTAGCCTGGTCAGCATTCTTTACTGTAGTTTACTTGCTATAATCTGCCATAACCCTGGTGTGAAAATGGCAGGCAAGAAACTGCACAAAGGCTGCTTTTCGGTTATGACCAAAAATGGCCATGCCTCAGACAACCAGCTGTCAGGAAGGGACCAATGAGGTCAGAGGAAAAGTGCTGATATTCTGAAACCAAATGAAAGGAGTCCTGTAGGAAGACAGAATATCTAACTAAAAAGCCCTTTTTTAGTTCCATCATCTCACATATTTTTTGGCATTTTTTTGAGTTAGCACCCCTATTTGGGAGAATGATTCCATTATTGTGATCATAATAGATTTGTTAGTAATAATACTTTAATATAATCCAATAAAGGTTGTCTTGAGTTCAGATGTTTAGTTTTTGCCCAATGCTATTAACAATTCTTGCCCCAATTTATGTAAATCAGGGGTGGCTAATCTTGTACACAAAGGGCTAATTTGTATGCAGGTCTTTGGGATAATCTTAGAGTCAGCTGTTGAAACCCAGGTGAGGACTCTTCAGCCAGTCAGTCATCTACTTAGTAATCTAATTAGGGGTTTGCATTGAAAACCCATATACATCAAGGGGCCTTTCTGGATAAGATTGGCCACCCCTGATGTAAATGGATGTTATTACTGGATCAGTTCCAATTAAGTACCTTGTTAAAGGGTAATACAACGAGGGAGACTGCTGACAAACCAACCTCTTTATGACTTATTTGTCCTCATCTTCTTGATGGAACCGTCAGCAACCAAGTCATAGGATTGGAGAAGGTAAGACCTGCTATTCCCTTGACTTCACAGGTGCTCAGAACGAGATGGCTTCTCACTCGGGGTATTATGCCGAGCTGGTGGAGCAGGCCATGGGTCGATGTACGTTGGCCACAGAGGAGATTGAGCGTGACCTTCATCGTTCCATGCCTGAGCACCGGGCTTTCCAGAACGAGATGGGCATCGCAGCACTACGCCGTGTGCTCACCGCATATGCATACCGGAACCCCAACATCGGATATTGCCAGGTTAGCCTCTTCCTAACCACACACTTACAGTAACGTGTGCATAAGCTCCTGCCCGGTTGACCCCACTGTCATCTTTACCTTGCCTTTACCTGGGCATCTGCTTCTGGCAGACTGTCGCTTGGCACAGGGTTTTGGGAATTGTGCCAGAAGGCTCACACAGTGAGTGTTGCAGTTAAACTTGGGCGGTATGCCGATATCACGGCATTCCCCAGAATTTAGAAATCTTGAAAGAATTGTTTGTGACACCATGAAAAATACAGATGCTCCTTTTTCTATGAAACTGATACAGAGATGCTGTATTGAGGTGATGTATTGAGACGATGTAGTGCACAGCGCTAGCGGCAATTTGGAGCCTCACTTAAGTTTAAAAAAAAAAATGTCAAAGAGTAATGCATATGCAGAGGTTAATGCCACACATACTAAATGTGGCATGAATGCGCTGTAAACTGTTAGAGCATGTGCGGCATACGTGAAACAGTGTGCATGCGAGCGCAGATCAGGCAGGTGCCACACATCAGGCAGGGTGATCTTTTTAACTCTGCATCAAGGAGTTGTCTGAATCTCTGATTCCGGAGTTTACAGTAGCCTACATGATTTATGTTTTTATTTTAATTATTATAATTTTTTTCCAAATATACCGTACACCAGGGTGAAATGTCTAGAAGGAAAAAATACACATGCTGCCCAAGCCCAGGTGCAGTGTGAGGCCAAGCTCAGCTGCTTCTTCTCCTTAGGCTATGAATATAGTGACCTCTGTTCTGCTGCTGTACTGCACGGAGGAACAGGCCTTCTGGCTTTTGGTGGCTCTGTGTGAGAGGATGCTTCCAGACTACTACAACACACGTGTGGTTGGTAAGGGTCCGGCCCACCCTCGTACGATCTGACATGGACTTACACCTTAGGGTTATTCTTGCACGGTACGGACTGGGTCATCTTTGTTTGTGTCTGTGTGTGTGGCAGGTGCCCTTGTGGATCAGGGTGTGTTTGAGGAGCTCACCCGTGACTGTCTCCCGCTGCTGTACGAGCGCATGCAGGAGCTGGGGGTCATCTCCACCATCTCGCTCTCCTGGTTCCTCACCCTCTTCCTTAGCGTCATGCCCTTCGACAGTGCCGTCCTAATGGTGGACTGCTTCTTCTACGAGGGCATCAAGGCCATCTTCCAGGTCTCCCTGGCTGTGCTGCACGCCAACATGGAGCAGCTTCTGGCCTGCAATGACGAAGGGGAGGCCATGACTATCTTGGGAAGGTGGGCGTAAAGCCATAACGATCTTCCGGGGGTGGTAGTGTGCCTGAGACTGTACTGTGCTAGGCAGGGTGCTGTTTATGTCAGATAGGAGGGCGCTGGTGCCAGTTTACTATAAGAGGTTATATATAAGGTGTATGTTTCTTCCTGGATAAGCATTATTTCTGCTGTTTGTTCCTGAAGGTACTTGGACAATGTTGTAAACAAGCAGACTGTCTCGGCTCCTATTCCCCATCTCCACGCCCTTCTGACCAGTGGTGATGAACCACCACCTGAGATCGATGTATTTGAGCTCATCAAGACCTCCTACGAAGTGAGTTGGCCCCACTGTTCTGAAACTATTCTCTTACGGTTTATTACATACCCCACCGCTACATTAGTTTCACAACTGATTGCTGCCATTGCTGCAGCACTAGTTCCTCGCTGCTCCTTATCTGGATTATTGCTTTGTTGTATTCCTGTCATTGGCATTGCATTACTGCTCTCTCCATAGCTCATCGTCTTGATTGTTCTAATGCTGCTCCGTCATTACCCATTGCCTGCAGCCCTGCAGTGCTTCTCTAGCCCCTTTCTCCATCACTGCTTCAATATATGCCCCTCAAAGAGCCTTTCCCCATTTCCTTGTTGCTGCTGAGTGATCTCCTCTTTCTCGTCTGTGTTGGTGCAGAAGTTCGGAAGTCTGCGCGCGGACGCCATAGAGCAGATGAGGTTCAGACACAGGTTGAAGGTCATCCAGTGTTTGGAGGACACTGCCAAGAGGAGCGTGGTAGGGGACTATGCTGTCACAAGGTTGGGTTGTATGTTGCGTTGTGAAATATCTTGGTATTGAGCTGTAGGTGTGGTACCGTGATCTATTTGTCTGTGTCTTTCTGTGTGTGTTTGCTGCCTCGGTAAGAGCTAATACAGTGCTATGCATCTTCAGGTTAGGTCCATCATGACGGACTCCGCTTTTAGCCTTGATGAACTGGAGGAGCTGTATGTCCTCTTCAAGGTGAGACTGGCGACACATCTTGTTTTAATCTGGTAGCAAATATTACTTCTGCAGGCAATTTTAATGATCACACACACACACACACACACACACACATACACGCATACCTGTACTCATTTGCGGGGACAGTCCATTCATTTCTATGGGCAAAACCCTAATGTATCTCTCTCTCTCTCTCTCTCACACACACACACACACACACACACACACACAGACTACTGTGCAACAGTCTTAAGCAACCAAAAGAAATTTTAAAGCTGTTTATCTGGGTAGTAGGTGCACCTTTGCTCAGAACAAAACACACAATTTAGCATTAGAACATATGCAAAATAAGAATAACAATAAAAACTAGTAAAAAATTCTTCTCCAGAAAGCTACTGATACCCCTGCCATTCTATTTATTTCTTAAATTTCACCATCAGCTCATTTAATTAAGTTAAAGAATGTATTTTTTGTATGTATTTATTGTATGGTTGCTGGAAATACTGGGGTGACTTTAGCAGAGGTTTTGAAATGGCTAAGCTGACACACTCTGACAGGCATAATAGCACAGTTTTACACCAACAGTAAAAGTAGTTTTCTTTGGCTGCCTGAGACTTTCAAACAGGTCTGTCTGTCTGTGTCTGTCTGTCTGTCAGTCAGTCAGTCAGGCAGGCATTACTTACACTATGGATGAAATGTTCCCACAAATATGTGAATATCTCAACACCAAAGTCTTTTAGTCTTACAAGTTTAACTTGTAATGCTTGTATATACTCCTGTTATTACAGTTGCCTGCATAGGGCAGTGATTGGGCATGTTTTTAGTATTTGAATCTCCATTTTGTGTCTGTGTGCTGATGACTCTCTGTCACGCTTGCCCGTGTGCATGCACACGCGTGCGTACTCGCAGACGAAGCACATCCTCAGCTGTTACTGGGGGGCGAGCACCACGGCAGCGGAGCGCCACGACCCCAGCCTGGCCTACCTGGAGCAGTACCGCATCGACCGCGGTCAGTTCAGCCAGCTGTTCACCGCCCTGGGACCCTGGGCCTGTGGCGCTCACACGTCAACGCTGGCCGCTCGCCTCTTCCGACTCCTTGACCAGAACAAAGATGGCCTCATCAACTTCAAAGAGTTTATTACTGGCTTGAGTAAGAGGCATTTCAGAGCCTGTATAACCATGTTATATGTCTATCTGTCAGACTTCGACTTTAGTGAATTCCATAAAGCATACTGTGAAGATTTTTACAAACTGTGTTGGGTTTTGAAGATTATATCATTTAAACCATCAAACCTATCTTGTTGTCTTAGGTGGGATGTACCATGGAGACATGACTGAGAAGCTGAAGCTGCTCTACAAAATGCACCTTCCTCCTGGTGAGTCTTAGATAATTGGTGACCGGGCCATCGTATTTACTCACCAGACAGCCAACCAAGTGATGGCCAAAAAGGAAAACACAAGATGCAGTTGATGCTATGCTATGTCTTTTTATACAAATTACTTTTCAAATATGTGTGTCTGTGTCTGTGTTGGAGGTTGCTGACTCTTGTTGCGTGTCTGTGTTGGAGGTTGCTGACTCTTGTTGCGTGTCTGTGTTGGAGGTTG
>JAODJU010000002.1:3676653-3705614 GCA_026776725.1 Gnathonemus echidnorhynchus | reverse complement strand
GTTGGAGGTTGCTGACTCTTGTTGCGTGTCTGTGTTGGAGGTTGCTGACTCTTGTTGCGTGTCTGTGTTGGAGGTTGTTGACTCTTGTTGCGTGTCTGTGTTGGAGGTTGCTGACTCTTGTTGCGTGTCTGTGTTGGAGGTTGCTGACTCTTGTTGCTGTTACAGCACTCTGCCCAGAAGAGGCTGAGTCTGCCCTGGAGGCCGCACAGTTCTTCACTGATGACGTCACTCCACAAGGTCTGTGCTGTTTCTCTCTCTCTCTCACACACACACACACACACACACACACACAGGTTCACTTATTGCATATGTGCTCGACATAAATTTAAAAGTAGTCGGTGCAGATGGAACCGGCTTTTATGGTCTATCAGTACAGTCCCCCAGTCATCCTCAGTGTGTTTTCAGTGCATATGAGAGTCCATGTCCCTTGACTTCCTCACCTACCATGTGGTTGGCTCTGTCACCTTCCTATGGCTTCCCTTTGTTCCCATATGCATCCTCTGTCTCAGCCTCACTTTCGTTTCTGTGCCTCTCTGTCTTCTGCTTTCTCATGCCTCCAGATTCTCCTTACCTGTCAGATCTGGACTTTCTGCTGCAGGAGGTGAAATCAGGTTTGTCTTTCCGACTTTTCTACTCTGCTACCTCCTCAGTGGTCCACATAACCTCTCCTTCCTAATACAACCCCCTTCATCAGCCACCTCTTTTGGTTTTGTTCATTCTTACCGTTTCCGCGCTCTCTGTGGGACTAGCCTCAGTCAGGTTCATCTTTCCATGTCATTCTCCATTTTTACTGTGGCTGCCTGCTGTTTGCCTTTGTTCTCCCTCCTAACGCAAAGCTCCTCCTTCCCTCAACTCGTGGGTCACTTGCACCCAGTAGCCCTCAGATTTTCTGTCAATTTGAGACCCCTGCTTCCTTTTTTCAGGAGAGGTGGTGAAATCTGCAGAGACTGGCGAGACGGCCGGGAATCCGGAGGATAAGAAAGGTAAGTGCTGGTGACACCCCCCTTTTTTACATCTTTTGGGCTGATTTTGCTTTCCTGCTGCGTCTGGAGAGCCGGCTTCTACGTAAGTGATGCTCCTGAGGGCACGACTATCTTGACATGGATATCCTTATAGAGGAGGTGGTGAAGGACTATAAGTATTACCTGAGGATGTGGGCCAGAGAGAAGGAAACCAAAAAGGACTCCATCAAAGACCTGCCCAGGATGAACCAGGTAAGTGCAGATGGCCTGAACCACCAGTAGAGATGACCTGTTGGGCAAGAATTGCTGTTTATTTTATGTATTATAGGGCATAATATAAATTTTCTCACGAGGAAAAAAAAATATTCATGCATTAATTAATGCATTTCCAACTGATTTTAGCAGTTTAGCATTTAGCATTTTTTTCCAAATGTGAAACCATTTATGATGTGGCTTTAAGCAGTATGTGTTGGACAATGTCCATATTCAAGGGACGACTAGAATTAACAAATGAATCATGCATGTTAATTACAATTAAGGATCATTTGTAACTAAAGAATTTGAGAAACACTTGTATGTTAACAAAGGATTGCAATATCATGTTTTTATTGTTACCGTGTTTTTGGAAAAATCACGAATTTGATACATCCAGTGCTTAATGAGCAGTTTTTATCCTCTCTAAATGCTACATGATCAAAAGATATTTTATCGTTGGATTGTTTATCCAGTTTATCTGCAGGTCAAATCCCAACATTTCACTTCCTCTCGCAGTACTGGAAAATCATTACGGCCGTATTGAGTCCTGGCCATAATTTTATGGTTATAAAATTAGTTTCTCATAGTGAAATTACAGCTCACTCACTGGTGAGCATGATGTACAGTGTGACAGGTCTGCCATCTTTGGAGACATCACGGAAAACTCAAAGGCCAATTGTTTTGCATTTGCATTTTAGTAACCTTTCTGGAATGGTCAAAGATTACATCACTTACTAACTTTCCCTGTGCTTGTGTGTTTAACTGTCTACAGGAACAGTTTATTGAGCTGTGTAAAACCCTCTACAATATGTTTAGTGAAGACCCACTGGAGCAGGAGTTGTATCATGCAATTGCCACAGTAGCCAGCTTGCTGTTACGCATCGGTGAGGTTGGGAAAAAGTTCACAAACAACGGAGCCAAAAGGTCCGAAGGCCAGTGCACCACCAGCCCCGTCTCCAACGTGCCTCAGCCAGGAAAGGAGGAGCATGCTGGGGAGAGCAGCTCAAGAGAGGCCCAGGTCACGAAGGCCTTAGCCGAGGCCCAGCTGGATGTCACTCTCCTCCCCAGCTCCGAGGAGGAGGTAAAAGATGACACGTCTGTGTCGTCCTACTCCTTGGTGAGTGCAGGCTCGCTGCAGTGTGAGGACATCGCAGATGACACCGTGCTGATCGGCTGTGGGGACCAGTACCGGGGCAGCTGCCCAGATGGAGACTGGTCCATTACGTTTGAGCAGGTGCTGGCCTCTCTGCTCACGGAGCCTGCTTTGGTGGACTACTTTGAGAAGAAGTATGACCTGCGGGCCAGAGTGGCAGCGTGCCAGGCCCAGAGGGCTGTGGAGAGGCAGGTCAGCTCGTCTAGTGAGCACGATTTTTCGCTGCCATTAAGCTGAGTCACATCCCACACCACGCTTCTCTGCACCTCGACTCGCTTTCTCACCCGCTTGGTCTTAGCACCTGCTCACCTCCCTGATGCTGCTTCTCAACTTCTTAGACACTTTCCACTTTTGCGTGTCTTGGCTTATTATACACATCTTGTATCTACCAAAATATAAATTCATTACAGGCCAGAACAAACATGTGAACACAGCTCCCAATTATATGTACATCAGATTTTATTAGGGGTCAATTTAATTTTAAAAAGAAAATAGAATATGCTTCTGTGTTAGCTTTGTTCTTATTTCTTGCTTCTTACCAATCAAATACAATTGTAAATCAATTTCATTGACCCTAAAAGTTTTAGGAGGGATGCATCCAGTAACATCTATCTGTGAACATGGTATTAACATAATGCAAGAAATGCATGTCTGAAAGAAAACCCCAAGTACCCTGAAGAGCTTTTATGATTTTGTCAGTTAATTACCTAAAATAGAATAAGGCAGGAAGAACATGCTGGAAAGTTGCATTTACCAAGTAAGTTTAAACATTTACTGAAGCTTAATCTGCAGCTCCTAACTACCTCCTGATGTGAATGAACACGGTAGGTTGTATAGACTTGCCGTTCACCCGTAACACCAGTTAACAGGTTACTCTGCAGATTTTGCCGTTTTCCTCGTTGGGTTATAATTGGTGCCCCTCTGTAAGTTTTGTTTCAGTCTCAATCCCAGTGTTACTTGTCTTGAGCCTGATCTTTACTCCCTGTAGTGTTAAAGTCGAGGTAACAATACTCCGTTATTTACTCCTCTCCCATTCAGTGTTAAATCCAGTATAACTGTAGTGAATTTTCAACCAAAAAAACCACGAGACATCTACTTCCTGTGAGAACCCAGACAGACAAAATACCATGAAATGTTTGCTTTAACTACTCTCTCTCCAGTTTACCTTATATTTTTTTACAGTAATTTGTTGCCTATGGATTTGTTTAAAATTTCAGCCAAATCAGATTGGTTTATAGTTCTAGCTGTTTGCTGCATATCATAATCTAATATGGTTAACTGTCATCTGTATTATTGCAATGCCATTATGTCTAGAAAAGATGTAGTGATTGCCTCTTACCTTTGAGTATTGTGTTTTCAGTCTGCTTCAGGAATTGGATGTGTTTAAAAGGATGTGTATAGATGTGACAGTTTGGGTGAACAGGTAGGGTCAGATAGGTGTGGGTTTTGTGGTTCCCCAAGTCTGCCTCGTTTCAGAAAAGGTCGCATGTATGACATGTAAAACATGTATGAAAAGGGATGTGGATACAGGAGACACTGTAACCTCACCAGATCCAATCCTCCTCTGCCTGCATGCATCCTCACATCAGATTCTGCGGTCAGTTTTTCTCAGATATATACAATTGGAGTTATCTGTGAATCCAGTGTTTCTCTCCCGCAAGTTGTGAGTGGCTTCTAGTTGGCCAACAATAGACTTCATAGGCTTCCCTCATTCTAGGGATTCTCACAGTTTGAAGGACTTGGGTAGGGGGAGCCCAAGGGAAGAGGTTTCCCCAGCAAACCGTTCATTCAGGACATTAGCAGTGTTATGATAGCTGCCAAGGGAGTTTGTTGTTGTTTTTTTTTCCTAGATATGTAGGGCATTCGGTACTGTGCTACTGGCTAATGTTGACTGGCATCCTTTGTAAACTGCCTTATTGTACAGCTTATTGTCTGCTACACAAAAATAGATGTCCTTGCAAGGATTGATTAGTTATTATACTGATATTCAATATTTATTTGCTGCAGGCTTGTTGCTGTAATGTAAAAGACACTAATGGGGAAAAAAATTGATTATAACACCTTTCAGCCAAAGCTCACCATGTTGTCAGTGAAAACTTCTTTCATTGTTGAATTAATCTTGGTTCTGTGCCCTCATCACGGCACATTCTTCACCTTTGTCCATTACTGAGTCTCTATTTATTTACCATTTCTTACTTTATGCTAATTTTGAGTTTTTTTAAATGTTGTTGATCAATATGTACTGTACATCTTTGATATATAATAAATACAAATACTAAATAAGCCTGCTTCATGTGTGAGTTGTAAGGTTGTTGAATAATTTTTAATTATTAATAAGATTATATATTCTACACAAGTATTAGCCTAGCTGGTGGGTGATCCAAAGATATGAATTTCAATTTAAATATTTATAGGTTATTGCTTAAAAACAGTATGAGGCAATAATCATAATATTATCATATCTGGCTTGGTGTGTGTTTGTGTAATTCCCTTTGAGTGTGTGCTGGTTTCATCACGCAGTCCAAAAGCATGCAGTTAAGTAAAATTGCCGTCTCTTAATGTGTGACTGTGAGTACGGCCTGCGATGGTCTGGCATCCTGTCCAGGGAGTCACACATTATGGATGGGTGGACTGATTTTGATGCAGTGGTTCCCAATCCTGTTTCTGGAGGGGCCCCCTGCTTTCTTTCCAACCCACGCTGCCTTCAACCTGCAACATTGATTATTAGCCTATTAAGGACCATATAAGCCTTATTATGGTACGATTGGAATGCAAACGTTCTGACAGGGGTGCCAGGAACAGGACTGAGAACTGCTGGATTGACGAGATAAGTGGTGCGCGTGTACACCAGGGGGCGCTAGCGTTATTTGAGAGCGATCTTGGCGCGATTATCCGCCATTTTCAAAACATTTGGCCGGGACGAAGAAGTGTGTAGGTTAGCTTGTTGTATTCACGGGTTGAATTAGGCGTGAATACAAAATAAATAATTACCTTGAATACTTTATCAGGTATTTTCGTATTCAAGATGGGACAAGAATTTAATGTGCTGAGATGCTTTTCGTGCCAAACTTTTCAGGTGCATCAGGTAGGCTACTACTTAATGTCAGCAATGCAAGCTGGCAGCGGCGAAAACGCGAAAAGTCTTTAAAAGGGGCGCCAGACACGTCTCTGTTCATAGACAAACTCCAGTTTTAAGACCAAGCGTTATACTAAATACGTAATCTCTTACCGCTGTTAACCGAAGTGTACATTTGTCACTTTGATTAAAAGCGATTTGGCAAATGTGCACTGAAATATCGTTGAAATACGACAGCTAGTGTCTGTTCTTCATTGACCTTATGATTACGTTTATGAAGACTTTTACTTTGCAGATTGTAAACTTTTTAAATTTTCATTTTAGGTTAAAAAGAGTAAAAAATGGAACTGTAAAATGTGTGGAGAAAAGCAGTCACTTCTAAAGGTACGTTGATTGAAGACCAATTGATTACCGTCCTCTTCCCACTTTCATCTAAAGTCAAGTATGTTTCATTGGCACTAGTTAGAGGTACACTGGAATAACTTAACGTTTTCACGTTAAATTTTCTATTGAAACTCAAAAACTACGCAGTGAGCTTCACAACACGCAGCCCTCAATACCAGTGATGTACTGTTCGCACAATTCACAAGTTTATTACATAGCGCCGTAAACCTTATAAAAAATGTAAATACAAAAATTAACAACAAAGGGAATAATAATAATAATTTGCAGCCCGTGGAAAATATTGGCTGGCTGCTCACATCAGAGCCCAGGATCATCAAAGGCGAAGGAAAATTTTGTTTATTTAATCAGCGGTTGGTCCATTTAAAGTGTTTAAAATTTAACTGAAAATTGACACCTAGGTCCGACTGTTACTCCTAGCTTAGCATTGGTATGTCTCTGGCGTCAATCGCTTCAGACATAGAGAATTAGGTGATAGGTTAACCTCTAAAATAGGATAAGCACGCAGACTTGCCCATGGTATATCTTGGAAATTACCTTTTCTTACAGACCGTATATCTTTCTTTAGTGTTTCAATTATTTATTTTAGGCTTAGCCAATTCAAGCTAATAATGATACTAAGAAAAATCTAATATATTTAAATGTTCCCGTGGTTGGTAATTAAAAATATCAGACGTTGTAACTTTATAACTAGTTTTGCATGTGCATATAGCGAGCATGCTGCGTACACTGACTCGGTGACCTCTGCAGGTGTATGGGCAGGGTTCCGGGGCTGACTGCCGTCGCCACGTGCAGAAGCTCAATGCCCTACGAGGAGAGGTCCTGCAAGCTGAGGACGAGCGGGCCTCGTTGCCACGGTAACCATGCATTTTGCATGGCTGTGTTGTCTTTGTGATCCTTGGGGCTCGCCGTCACGCTAAATCCTCCGTCTCAGTTGCTCTAGTTAAATGTAAGCTGGAGGGTCAGTGGACCAGAGTAACCTGAATTAATAACCTATGTGGAATGTTTACAGTCCGGTTTGGAAGACTAATGTGAACTGGGATTTAACTGTTGGCATTAATTTGTACATTAGCAAACCTACATAATGAAGAACTGTCATTTTGCCCAGTTCCAGACTCAGAATTCCGCTGCCTGCATGCTGACGTTTCACTTCCAGTCACATTCAGAAATTTGTATAATAATTGTTTAATACAGAGCACTTCCTTAAATGGGTTCCATGTCCTTAAATTACTTAACACTTAGTGCCGCAATGTCTCTACCCTCAGAGAGCGGGGACTAATGGCTCTCTTTCTCTTTTAAAGGAAGCAGGAGGCCATTGAAACAAGGAAGTCAGCAGATGAACCCATAAATGGTGGCTATCAGCTGGTGAGTTAAGTTGGGAGCACTGGGTATTCTGGGAAGGTGATAGCGATTGCAACAATAGATATGTTTCAGTATGGCATAAAACTATTAACCATATTAGTTTTATTAATTGTGTTGGTCATTGTGTATCAATAAGGATTTTTTTATTGCATACAACCAATGCTTTGTGTATAGATGAGGTGGACTAGTACAGTGCTTCTATGATTCAGGCAGTTATGTGCATGTGTGCATTGGCGCAGGTAGAAGGAGTTAAGACCAGCTGCTGGAGCAAATACCTGGAGAGTGAGGTTGACAGGGTCTTACTGGAGCAACCAGAAGAGGAAGAGAACATTTACACTGACAGAGAAGACTTCACAATCTTCAGAAACGCATACAAAACTAACTCTAGGTATTTGCATGTTTAGTTTGGTCCCTTTGTGACGTATGAGAAATTACTCAGCTGGGTTTTGAATGGTACTTTGAGAATGAGCAGGGCATTTGTGCTCAGAACAGACTTGCATTCATATTTTTGCAGCTGATCTAAAATTTATATGTTTTTAAACTATGTTTGCATAAAACTATGAGCTACGTTAATAGGACAATGCAGGTATGGGTTTTATGTGTGTATGGGAAAAGCCCCTATGTTAATGAAGGCCCAGTTTGCTGGTGTAACTGGGTAATGATGACCATTAGGAAACATGAGAGAGGATGGAGCTCATCTTTTGGGCAGTCACCCCATTTTGACCCCAGAGAAGTTCACCATCCTCGGAAGAGAGCCAAGCAGCAAAAGGTAAAGGGCCTGCATTTAATGATTTAATGATCTGCTTCAGAACTATGTTCTCTAGTCCGGTGCTTTTCAGAACTAATTGTGGTGGCAATGTACTGTTCTTTGTTTTATCTGTCTTATGGAATACGTTCAGTGATGCCTGATCCGAATGAAAAACTGACTGAGATTTAAAATGAACAACTCTGCTCACTGTGAGCTGAATTTAATATGGATGAAGAATATATAATGGAAAACATTTAAAACAAGTTCCCCTTATTTGCCCATTTATTTGTGCGAAACAAATAGACCTACTGTATATTTGAGTCAAACTTTTAGTGACGTTTATTGATGGAGTCTATTCATAAGCTAAAATTGTCAACGATAATAAAATGATTATGGCGGCAGTGGTTTGAAGAGAGAAAAATGTAATGTAATATAAAGTAATATAATGCATTTGATGTAACAAGTTTATCAGTGAAATTAATTAGGAGCTCCGCAGAAACACAAACAGCATGTACCATGTGCCAACAGGACTATGGTTAGAACTAATCACACTCGTCATAATCACTTTCATGGGGTATGCAGCTTTATTTTTGCCATGCATTTGTGGTGCACTATAGCAGAAATTAGTATTAATCATGTCCTATCTTACAGAGGGAGCTGGACCAAGACCTCCAGAGTAACCGAAGGGGATCAGGGAAGGCTTCTCCAGGAGATTCAACTACAAACACGACACTTCCTATGGCTTCAGCTTCAGCTTCTAGCAGGCAGTCTTTCGTAGCGGAGCCTCCTCCCCACCTTGTAGCTAGTGAAAGAGCAGTACAGAAGATGACCTCCAAGTGGGCCAGGTTCCTGACCCAATCCTGTGACAGTGAAGAGGCAAAGGAAAGCAGTGATGTGCAGGAGGACAGCTGCTCCGACAAGGCCGGGGCTGTTGTAATGGAGGGCAGTTCCAGGGTGGTTTCGGCCCAAGCGGCTGTGGGCCATGATCTCAGCCGTGCTTTGGGCAGTGACAGCGGGAGTTTTGCTACCAGGGGTCTTGCAGACATATCTGCCCCACAGACGGGAAGCAGGAGGGCTGGGGTGCTCCACTCGCTTTTCCAAACAGAGGATGACTTTGACGACACATTTTAGCTTTCCTCATCCACTGGCCCAAGTATTTGTGCCTAGCCTGTTATTTGCAAGGATGGGTATGTATTGAACACCTCTAAGGACTTTTAAAATAGGATATTGATTTAACAGAAATAAAGAGACCTTATTGCTTCATATGCTATTTATTTATTAAGAGGAAGGACAAAGATTTTGCATTTAATGATTGTCATATAAAAAGACTTTAGCAAACATCCTTCATAGTGACCAGAAACCCAAAGCCTGGCATGATCGTTTCACTGACTGTCTATCAACCATTCTAAGACCCAACTCATCTTACGTCTGTCATTTATAGCAACATGAAACTAACCATCACAATGAATAAAATCTCATTAAATCAGAAGACCCTCTTCAAAGAATTTTTGCCATCTCTATAATAAGGCTAGTTAATCTCTTGCCATGGACCCTTTATATGCAGCTACAAGATTATATAACTTGTGCAAGACTGAGGTTATATTAAGTCGACAGAAGCAGAAATCATTTCTATGTAGATAAGTGGCAGAAGAATCAACTGGTGTTAATTGGTTTAGGTGCCCTGGAGTTACTTCTTGGGGCCTTTGTTTTTGCCATACTGGATGGCATCCAGTACGGCTCCAATATCATAATTCTTGGTGTGAAGGAGCCGAGTGAGCCAGCCACCCTCGTCAGTGAAACCCATGGACAGCATCTGAGCCAGGGATTCGACTAGACGTGGATCAGCATCTGCATGGAGAACACGAGACCAGCTTAGTATGTCTTACCACCATCCTGAACTGCAAAGCAAGTGGGATACTTTGTTCCCATATTCTACACACTTCAAGTTCATCTGTAAATGTACAGCATTGTACATACAGTACATGTACCGTCCGTACCTTGAGGCAAATGGGGGTAGAGTGCTGCCTCTCTCATGCCGACAGAAGCCTGTGCAGAGGCAGCAGAGAGCTCCGGACTGTCAGGCTGCATCCTCATTGACTGCAGCTCCCCTGTGGAGGGATCCACTTCTTTGGAACTGAGATGGGTCCACTCTTCATCCTTGCCCTGGTCCTTGCATTCCTGTGGACAAAAGTGAGGAATAAGCGGCTCTTGAACACAGTTTTGGCTTCAATAATGTCTCATAATGGCTCATCTACAGCAGTGTTTCCCAACCAGGTCCTAAGGGACCTTCAGACGGTCCTTGTTTATGCCCCCCCCCCCCCCCCCCCCCAAGCATAAACATGGACCGCTTGGCAGGGACACTGAAAGGTGGGGGGTAAGCTAGGACGATTCCAAGGGCCCAATATGATATGCTTTCATGGGGCCCAAAGTCCTTAGCAGCGTCCCTGCTGCCTGGGGGTCCCTAAGAACCAGGTTGTAGAGCACCATCTTACACAGTGAATGTAGCTTCTCACACACACCACATCAAGGTCAGTGGACTCCAGGGTAATAAACCCGGGAACTTATATTCCAAAGTGAAAAAGTTTACCTTGTTTACCTTGTCATCCTGCAAGCTGTTGGCTCTCTTTGGTTCCCCCTCTTGCCAGCTGTCCTTTGACTTGGTGGATTGCAGGCTGGAGGGACCCCCAGACCCCGGTGGAGTTGGGGTCACTTTGGTCCGTTTGCCGTCATGCTCCACGTCGACATCCACATCAATGCCTGCGAAAACAAATTGGAAATGCCCACTGGGTTTAGAGGGCCTGCAACCCACCACCAGCAGCAGCAGCAAGAAGAGAGACAAGAAAGCCCACCCAAAGGACTCAGCATGGCAGCCACACTTTGTCCAATGTCCTTCAGGTACTCCACATTGGCCTGGCTGGAAGTATCCCCTAGAAGGAGGAGGAGAGGTGGGACACTGAATGAACGTGTGTGGGAATAGGATGGATGGGGTACAGAACCAGCAGAAGGGATATGCTTGGCCATAGGAAAGGCTGGGTGTGGTGTTTAAATGTGACCGTGACGTGTTTTATGTAGTAGCTAATTACTGTATAAATATTTAAGTATGTGAATTAAGACATTTATATTCCTTCGTGTATAGACCTTTGATTAACAAGCGTATAAAGTAAGATTAAGGTCATGTTGCATTTTAGAGGAACAGGCTGGTTTACCAGGCTGGTCACCCCCCTGGGCTTTCTGGGTGGAATGAGAGGCCGGCTGCTGTCCGGAAGAGCCTGGCTGGAATTGACCCTGGTTCTGCGCCTGGGTCCCTGCCCACATGCAGTAAGGGTAGCCATGCCTCATCTTGCGGAGCCACTTCCCACGAGGAATACACTGCAGGAGGTAGCAGAGAGAACAGCCGAAGGTTTAACACTTAAATACAAGATTAAGTCGAGTGCCCCCTAGTGGCCAAAAGGCCAATGTGCAATTTATGTACAGTAACAAGAGCTCACCTCAAATATGTTGTAGAGTGGGTGCAAGATGGGTAGCAGGGCATGCTCCTTATGAAGCCCCTTGGCCTGGCAGGGGGCACAGAGATCATAGTCGGGGCACACTGTGCACTTAAAGCGTGTTCCAACCACTGAACCCTCGCAGCCATCGCATGTCACGTTGGGGTGCACCATCACGTGTGGTGGAGCTGCTCTATTGGTCGGATCACTGGGAGCCTGGGCTCCGCTGGGGACCTGCTCTCGCTTGTGTTCCCTCTTTTCTGAATAGGAAAAGTAAAACGAAATGTGATCAAGCACGTCAGAACCCACTTGCCATTAGTGGGACCTGCATATTTGTGAGCATGTCTGTTTGTTATGACCTGACACTAAACAGTGCATAGCATCGCCTTCGTTAGCAAATGTGGCCTGAATCGTGGATTTGTATCCAGAACTTTAATGTAAAAGTAAACTCACCTTTGATATAGAGAAGGAAGGTTTTGTCCTTCATGCAGGACAGTCCCATGATGAGTTCCTCATCGGAGGAGAAAGCAATCATATCTCCGTCCTCATCTGAGAAAACAAGGTGTCGTGAATGAACGAACTAACTGTAGTTTGGTACATAGAGCATTCTATGATCTTGTACTTCCTTTCAGGTTTTGAACCCATCAGTGTTAAGAGAATACCTGATAACCAATACCAATCTAGCAACGAAGCTAGGCTATCAAAACAGTGACAATACAGCAACAGTGCTATGCTATGAGTCTACATGGTGCCAAGCTCGTCTAAATAAGCTTTCTAGTTTTATTTATAGTCAGTAAGGAAATCGAACAGTGTATTAAAGGCAGCAGGTAGCCTATACTTTTTCTAATATACTAGGATTAGACTGATTTGATAGTGGAATAAAAATTACAAAAACAAACATATCAATATTAAAAAATACACATGATATTAAAATCTGTAGGTCGGATGTTTATGTAGATCTTAAAAATACAATTTGTTGTTATGGAAGTTATGTACTCGTTCAGAAGATGGGTTTACAAAAATAGCCATTTGAACCTCATTATTACTTTATGCGCAAATCGTAGTAAACAAAAAGCCAATGGATAATTAATGTTCTATAAAAACTTGTAGAAACATGACGAATGCGCCATATTTGTTTACCCTACCTTCATGACACAACCGCAAGGGAGCGTCAAAGTTACACAGCTACGTGACATACTTCGTTACAATTTAACAACTATATTTCTATATTAAGTAGACTGCGACACAACTCAAAAAACCTACTTCTCACGTGACACTAAATAAACTTGTTTCGTACCTTTATAGTAGGTCTGAAAGGTGGCATTGCGAAGGCTCTGGAACATATCGGTTATCTTCTGAGTGAGATAAACGAAGCTGCTCGATGCATCTTCAGGAATCGTGAAGCGGCGAATCTCCTTCTGAATGTCTTCCTTTCCGAGCAGGTAAGCTTTCACTGTCATCGACATGGTGCTCTTCTCCGATCCTTACCGGTACAGCTGGCTATTGCGCAGACGAAATTTGGACTAAAATGTCTTCTGAGCAGTTCCCTGTCAAGTATATACAGCCGGATGGTCCAATCAGAGGGGCGAACGTCACCCGTCATGACTCGGGACGTTTGTTTTGTGTTTTGTTGCACCTACCGGCGCAGGCGATCTCTGCGCTGCTGTTATGGAAAGTGGGTAATGACATAGCAGTTTTTCAACGGGAAAATCCCTTTATGAACTCACCGTGTGCCAGTTACTTAAACAATATTTGTTAACATAGTAAAAACGCTTTTAATATCGTAGTGTAAAGCGTTTTGCTGTATGCGTTTGTTTTATTACTTATACATACTAAGAAAAAAGGGATAAAAAAAATTGTACCTTTGCTTGTCACAGGTATTCTTGTAATTGAAGCTTTTAGGTACAGAAACGGACTCTGAAGAACATCCCAAAGGTACAAACAACATTAATGTACTATCAATGGTACAAAAATATTCCTAAGAGTCCATTTCTGTACATTAAAAGGTACAGTAACCTACAGCTAAGGGTACAATTGGATTGGCAGCCCCTTGAGGGTACAGCCCAAGTGACAAGCAAAAGTACAAATTTTTACCCTTTTTTCTGAGAGTACATACATCCATCCATCTTACAACCACTTATCCTGGTCAAAGATGGTAAAACCTGGAGCCTGTCTGTATTGGCATTGGGTGCAAGGCAGGGGCACGGGCTAGACTGTATGCCAAGTTATATCTGTGTATGATTAAGTGTATGATATTTTTATTTTATGTTAAATCCAGATATATCTTGATTTTACGTATTTCTAAGAGACACAAGTACAGTGTAAGAAAAAAAGAGTGCCAGTTTACCTTTGCTTGCCACTGGGGCTGTATCCCAGTTGTGGGTCTGCCAGTTGTACCCTAGCTATAGGTAAATGTACACTGCATTCTTGTTTAAAATGCAGGTGAAATAAGCAACAGTGTTTCACAGTATTGTATGCATTGTGCAATTTAGAAGGGGGTGGCTTTTCTCTTGTTTTTCTTTAGAAAACTCATCCACTTGGGCAAGCTGTCTGAGTCTTTCACAGTGTACTATGTCATTGCTGTTCCATTCATGTCTGATTGAAGTCTGAGGATATCCACATTTCACTGTCTACTATTCTGAGAATTGGTCACACATTTCAAGGGACAGGATCTGTGGCACAGAAAGCAGCTTCTGGAGGACTTAAGTGACAACAAGTCGAGATGAGAGACAGCTGAAAATGACTGTTCTGAAGAATCGTAAGAAGCCTCTCACGAAATTAGCACAGGAATTCAGAAATGCGCAAAATAAGGCTGTTTCACAAAGAATTACCAGACGGCTCAAGGAAGCTGGTTTTTCATCAACAAGGTGTGCAAGGAAACCATTGCTGTCCACAAATAATGTGGCAGACAGACTCCATGATTCTGATTCCATGGGGTTATGGTCCCCATGATTCTCAGTGGTTTCCGCGTGTTCTCTGGAGAGATGAGTAATGTTCTGAGCTGTGTACTGATGCTCCCGAACACTTCCTTCGTAGGTCAAGTGAGAAATTCAACCCAGATTGCTTGTCCACCACTGTGGAAGATGGCAGAGGTGGGATAATGGTATGGGGGTGTTTTCTGGTGAGCTGGTGCCATGTGAAAAGTCCATTAATGCAAAGGAGGAACAAAAGAAATTACAGAAAGGGCTGCTTCCTAGCTTAAACACATGGTGTAGTGGAAATGACAGACAAGACGCCATTTTCCAACAAGATAATGTACCAGCACACAGCAAAAACAACAAAGTCATGGTTGGAGCAGCATTCACTGACAGTGATGTTTTGGCCTGGTCCGTCACCAGATCTGAACCCCATAGAGAATTTATGGGTGCATATCAAGGCCTGACTTGTTGGCAGAAAATTTAGCAGCAACAACCAGCTGTGGGAAGCAGTCAGATATGAATGGAACAGAATTGATGCAGCTCACTGCAAAAGGCTGTCAGATAGCTTGCCGAAAAAGTTGAGTTTTCTTAAGAAAAACGAGGAAAAAGCCATTTCATACTCATATGTGCACTAGATGTATAATATTGTGTTACATGGTTGCTTCCTACTTAGACTGTTGCACTTGTATTTCTTCAAATAAAAAAAAGTACAAATAGAAACTGAGGCTCTGTTTGCCTCATTTTTTGCCAGCAGTGTACCTTTTAATGTAATTTGAGCTACTGAAATGGACTCTGAGGAACATCCCCAAGGTACAAACAGCATTAATGTACCCCCAATGGTACAAAAATGTTCATCAGCGTCCATTTCTGTAGCTTAAAAGGTACATTTACCTACAGCTAGAGTAAATTTGCAGGCCCTACGCTGGGGTGACAAGCAAAGGTACAAATTGCTACTCTTTTTTTTCTGACAGTGTATCAACTTGAACATTCTTGTCATTCTGGGTGTTGTATAGAATAACATGTATGACGAATCCATAAGTGGGCATTCATAGTCACACCCTATTGGCAATGTAGTGACACCAGTTCACCTAGTCATATGAATTTGGTGAAAATCCACACAATATATCAATGAGAACATGTAAACTCAGACTCCCAATACTGGAGCGTTGAGGCTGCAGTACTTCCCACTGAGCCACCAATCTGCCAATTCATAATTCTTATTTTAAAAATCTGTTACTATATACTACAATATCGCGGCATGAACTGAAGTAATTAACACATTTCACTGGCAAAGTAAAGGAATTTACAAGGTCAGAGCAACAAATTAAGAGGAAAGGTAACTTAAACCCAATGGAGGCCTAATTGTTACTGAACGACCAAGAAAACGGACAGCTATGTTACATTTAATATCGACATAACATCATGTCTGATTTTTGCAACGTCACTTCCTAAACACCGCAGTTACCCTCCTTTAAAAACGTTAAGGTCATTTTTAATTTCCCGCCCTGATCCCCTAGGCGACCGCTCGGTCAGCTGACGGTGACTCAGGTCTTGTGACTAATTCGTCTGATTTCCTTGTTACATCATTTTAGCATTACAAAGGCACGAGAAAGATCTCGAAGTTTCTTCACTCGCCATATGTACGAGTCATACTGACACATGACTGATTTGTTCCACTGAAAGGTACATCGAAGGGACACATGCAAAACTTCGTGATGTATCAGTAAAGTGGGTTAACCATGGTAGTTTCTAATGGGACCTAACAAGTATTCGCACAAACTAGCATTTCCATTATGTGTATATTAACGCTAAAACTTAAGTAGTTGTTACTCTGTGTTAATTTATTCTGCTAATCATACAAAATTGAGCTTTTCAAGACATTGTGGAACTATTGTCTGCGTGTTTTCTTCCTCTTCGGTCTGTCTAGAATTCGTCACGCAGTACAAAATGTGCGATAAGTAACATTTCTTCTCCGTTAGATGGCAGGGTTACTCCATAAACGCGGACGTTTCGTTAACCTTAAGAAAACTACCGTAAGTTACGACTTCATGATGAATGTAAAGTGAAATAACAACTAATTATAATAGAACTGAAATATCTGAAATAATTAAGGATAATGTTGAACTGTTGGCAACATATATTGAGGGTTGAAGGCATCGTTTCGTTTTCTAGAAACGTAAACCTGTTTGGATCAAGGAAAATTACGAACGATGACTGATCTACACCACATTCCCTTTTCCATTGTGCATGGATGCAGGCTTCATGCTCTTTACACCAGGTACTAAATCATTGTGTATTTAGGTCTTTAGGTATGAATTGTTCTGAATGAAGTAAAGGGTTTGTCCATGTTTGGTATGTGCTGCTACGATTGTTAATACTGTTCGCCTTTGTACGTACCACTTTGTGATATTACATGACAAAGACCATCTTCTGAGGGGGCCCAACTTAGCAACATGTCCTGTAGCTTGGCTAGAACTCCATTTGAACCCCTACCAGCACTCTATGCAGGGGTGCTGTAAGGGGGGCCAGTTAGGAGGACTCTAAGGGCCCCTGAGTGACAGGGGGCCTAAAACATAGCTGGATTGGTCTGGACTTGGGGGCCCAATATGATACGCCCTCATGGGGCACAAAATCTCTAGCAACGCCCCTGACTCTGTGCACATGCCATTGTGGTCTCTTTGGAACATGGTTAAGTTGCTTTGACAGCTCACAGAACAAAGTGCTGATCGTCAAACCGGCTTTACAGGTGGCACATACAGGCAACTGGAATTCAAACTGATCTGAATACGTATTTATGACAGCAGTCTATAATCATGTCATGTTTAAGCTCCTGTTCCATATTTCTTTTCCATTGTCGATTTCCATTATTTTGCGCACCGTCTGTGCATGCCCCACCGGGACGCTGAATAATGCTGTAATTTTAAAACAATGCTTTGACTGTATTGAATATCCAAGATGTCAATTATGCGTCCGAATTTAGAAATTAAATTGATATGCAAATCTCATTTCTGATAGGTTTAATCAGTGAAACACGGAGGCCTATATTTTTCAGCCTTCCAAGAATGATAGCATGCATGCACCCATCACATTGTAAGGGAATAACTCTGTTTTATTCGCCACCATTAATGCCTTCCGCACATTGGGCCGAGGTATCAGATTACGGACCCTGCGAAATCACAAGATTAGATATTAATCGTGTGAAGAATGTGAAACTGCTCTGCAATGGATGAAAGCTCTGCCTCGCTGTTTTAAAACCGCAATTTCGCAACTAACAACAAAATAGGTAATTGTCATCGAGCTTTGTGTTAACTGACAAACTAAATGTTGTATATATCAGTGAGGCGTTTCGTAGTGTCGTCAAGTTTTTGAAACCGACCGATGCACTTACACAATTCCCTTGTGGTTGTTTTAATTTTTGTTTCTAATTAGCCTATATTTAGCTAATATGCGCGTATAAATATAAAACAGCTGCATGTACTGTCTAAATTTCCTACCATTAATATTCAGTATTCAGATAACTTCATTTCTCCCAGAAGGGGAATAATATCCTGGTACCGTGAAACCAATTATGATCAGTCAGTCTCTCAACCTTGATTGGGAGACAGCAGAAAAAAAACAAAAACAAAACTTATTGCTGTATTAAAACGACTGCTATGCTCGATCATGAGAAAAGACCCTATAGGCTATTCCACCCAGCAGAATCTGTTACACGAAAATTATTACATTACATTAATCAAAAATAGGCCTGTTATTACCCTCAACTCATTCAGATTTTTCGAGTGGAGCGGACGCTTGAAAAGCTAACAAAGGCCTACAAGCATAAATTATATTAAAATAAAATGTTAATTGTGGCGTAGTTACTTCCGTGCTGCAAGGCACAGGAATGAATTTTATATGGATATAATACATTATAGGTTTAATTCGCGTTTGGCCGGTGTTCTGGATCAAAATCCGTATTTGTTTGGTAAGAACAAAAATATAAAATTGTAAAAATGTCAACCGTGTAAAACACGCACGCTTTTGAATTCTGAAAATGGGTTACGGAGTTATGGCACTTCATCATGATTCAGGAAACATCCATCCATCCATGCCTAACCTGGTTGGAATCGCGGGGTTTCAAGAAACAGAGTAGTTAATTGTTGTTACTTTGGGGTAACTATTCTAAACTGAAACTAGACTCGAAAATATGTTTTTATATACAATCATGTAAAGAATCACGGTACAACGTAAATTCTATTCAATTGTCTTACGTTACCTTCCTCAGGAAACCACTGAACCGACACATAAAAACTGATGATCATTTGTTACTCACTGTCTTTTGACTACTGCAAATACTACATTATTTCACGCGGGGAAAGTACTAAGGGTGACATTCGCTTTAATTAAACGTCATTATAGCAATAATTCATTTTATGCCTGAATTAGAAAAGCAAAGTTATACCGCATTTATCTGAGTCTCGAGAGAACAGACGCCGTCTCGTAGAGAGCTGTGAAATTTTATAGACATTCGTTTGCATAAACAGTAAAATAAATGAAAAGCACTGTTGCGGGAACTTATTTTTTTTATAGTTTATTACGTCTGGATCTCAGGCGTTGAATAGCAGGCGTATTACCCGAATGTGTATTATTAGGTTTAAATAACACATAATTGTACCGAATAGAGAACCACAGAAGTACATTACACGAGCCTTGTACTTAAAGGAATTGTGCATTATAAGACGTATATCATATCTGTGTAGTCTTGCTTAATTTTCATGCTTTTCAGCAAATTAAACCAGTGTTTCAGTTCTGTTCACACCACGCTGTCAAAATGTAATATTTACTAAAGTATCTTTTTTTTTCCAAAATTACTGTACATAACCGCCTCGTAACTTATCAAATCATCCTTAGGTTTGTCCTTTGTTGTAGAAATGCACGAATTGGACGACTTGCTTAACAAGGACACCGAATTTGTCTGCTTTCAATTAAATATGTGGAATATGAAAAATAAGCAAACGCCTCCGGCCTCTGTATTAGGCAACGGACGCCCACCAGCGATATGCTCGCCTCCTTTCTCTTTAAGGACAGCCTGCCAGTAAACCCTTCCCCCTGTTTTGTACACCCCTCCCCGAGTTCACGATTCCTGCGAATGTGTGAGTTACCGTCGCGCAATAACAAATACAGCTCGGCGGTCCTGCAAGGCGCAACCCAGTTCTGCCGGAGAAAGGCGAGACGGCGCAGAGTAAGCGGCGGTGGCAGGAGCAGCAGCTATCCCGCGTTCGCTTCGGTCATGAGCCCGGTGGTCTGGAGATGAGGCTCCGAAATGGCACCTTCCTAACTGTCTTATTGTTTGGTCTGTGCGGATTCATATCGCTGTCCTGGTACACCGCATTCAGCAATACCAAAGGTAAGCTTGGTCGTAGCGGGTCGGGGCGGGGGGCGTGTTTCATGCATTGCTTGTGAGGACGGAAGCTTGATATTTTATGCCCAGTGAAACGCATTTTGAATCTTCATACACGTTCGAGTTTTTAAATTTTATTCCTGGCTAGAAGCGTTTCGCTTTCGGATTCAGCGTTGTATTCTTAGGAATGTGTGGAGTTGATTTGCAGGGACGGAGAAGAGATGGGCTGCGTTTACACAGGCGTTTTCAGCACCCCTCTTATGTCAAACAGGTTATGCCTCTTGTAAGCGCTAAGACAGACGTATCCAAAGCTGTGGACAAGGACATGCAACGCCTGACATGTTTGGTAGTCAGCTACGTCCCCAAGTTTGCAAACCCACCTTATATATGTAATAGATATGATAAAGTAGTTGGCGCCACAACTGGGACCGAATGTATTTATTGGTGCCTAAAGGAGCATAAAGGAGCTTTTTAATAGAAGATATCGAACACTGTCCTGTCGCATCGGTGTTCTTAGTTTGTTGGGGTTTCGATATTAACCCGTATCCGTCTTATGTCAGTCCCGGCTTTCCTTATCGGATGATGTAGCGTATAAATTACATATTTTAAAATATATATAAAAATGAAATGATTCTCCTCGATAATTCTAATTCCAAAAACTAATGTATGAAATACCATGTCTTCAGCGAACACCCATCAGTATTTTTCTTATAGTTGACGAAAAACGAAAAATGTTTTAGGAAGCTGCAAGATGAAATAAAGTAAACGCGTTCTGCGTTTGGTAAGTCCTGTCCCGCTTCTACTACAGTGAGGTTGGTACCAAATTTACCTTCAAAGAGAAAATTATGGCGATGTGAAGGTGTTACACCCCAACAGAAGCATTGTGTTACAGCAAGAGACAAGACTGCATGCCGGGCATGCATAACAACGGAATTAAAATAGGCCGCGTTCTCATTTAAATTTATTTACATTGTTGTAATTGAAAATATTATTGCTGCATCATTTTGTCAAATACTTTTGGGCGACTTCGGACTAGTTCAAAGGGCTATTTTATTGTTTATTGCTTTAGGTAAACTGTAACAAACGAATTACTTGTCCACTCCATTCACATCAAGATTAGTTAAATTTGTTTAAAGTTGAAGCTTCCCTTATTGGCTGATCATAGTCAGAAATAGGTCTGCCGGGTTTTGTGTAACTTCGATTAGAATCCTGAGGTTCCATCCAGAGAAGCAAGGTTTTGAGGGCTCACATCCTTAAACAACTGTTTTTAAAATCTAGGGGCCTTTGTGCCATAGGAGATGTGTTATTTTAAGCATGTCATTGTCAGATGTGTACCATTGTATGCTACTGTATATTGTGTGTTGTCAAAAACGTCTTGCATATTCCCACAATCTACTGCTGGATAATTGGTTAGATGATGGATTGATGGGTCGACACAGTTGGATGTCTTTTTGCAGATGCAGCACAAGTTAAGCACTCTTCTCAAACATCACAAACGGTCTTATTTTATCACGAGTCCGGGTACCTACCTGGCTCAGACACTGAAGCGCTGATGATACTAGTTCTAGAATTACTTCCCCTCCTTCCCAGGATCGTTGGTAAGAGCCTTATGTTGGAAGGTTTCACTCAGTGAGTCAAGCTCATTCAAAGTAATGCGTTGCTATTTTTCTGTCAGTTCCAATCCAGAGGAATCACACACAGGCCAGTGGCCACACAGAAGATGCCCGTAGTTTTTTTGCCAGCAGGATAAGTGCCTCTCACCAGCCTATAAATGAAACAAAATATTTGTTGGGAATCGATGATGTTTTGTGTAAATTGTGGTTTAATTACTATTAACTGTTAAATGTTCTTGTGTTGAGTTCTGTGCTGTTACTGTTGGCTTTGCGTATTGTGGTGTCCTGCTCTCTGCTCAGGAACCCTGGTGGTAGATGGGAAATGCAAATGAGAGGGAACTCTCCGTGGATCCAGTGTGGCAGATTGGCTGTCGTGGAGGTAAACTGGCACTGGGCCCAGGCCTCTCAGCTTTCAGAAACAAGGAAAAGTTGCCAGGAATTGGCCAAGTACCAGGCAGGTCCGGAATGGCTGTGGTGTGTGGCTTGTGAATGGTGAAACGCTCTTTAAGCGTGTCTCTAGCGGGAGAGAGGAGGCTTGTTTGTATTAAAAATCCTCATGTTGCATTAATTAAACTGAAAACTGAGGAGTTGGGGGGGGGGGGGGGTGCCATGATTGCTCATCTTCACTTTGTCCTTATCTGAAGAGCTTGACTGATTCCATCATCAGCAGCTTCTATCATTGTTCTTGTCCCAGCTTGATGTTACGTTGACAGCATGTCTAGAGGGTCATCAAAGCTAGTTGCTCTCCTACCATGGCTGTTAGCCATTCGTTCTGTGATCCTAGGTTGACCTCGACATGGCTGAACGTGCAGCTTCACCTGGATAAGTGGATTGGACAATGTTTGGTAGGGCATGCTTCTATTTAACAGACAAACGGAACGATAAAACGAACACAGCATCTGTGTACGGGATGCTTATTGTGATTGTTGGTGTTTCATACATGTTCACACCCAGAATTATTTCGGTTCACACACAGAACATCGCACATCATATAAGACGTCAGGTTTCTTGCATTCATGTATCTAGCTGCAGACCACAGATGTCCACTTTGAAGCCACTTCCCTTTTGAAGTTCCTTCAATGCAGTGCATGTATATCTGTCCAGTTTCAATGGGCACAGCCCTTTGTTTCCTTCCTTTTTTGATCAGCAACTCAGCTTCCCAGTGACTCAACTGCATATTCCAAAATAATTGTGATTGCCAGAGTTTTAGGTCACATCCCTTAAGGGGTCTTTGAGTAAAAAATTATACCTACTTCAGAGAGCAAGCCCTATCTTTACTGTGACAGGATTTTCATGTTGATGTTCTCGGAAACCCTACTGTAATCAAATAGAAATTTGTCTACCAAACTGTCTCGGTCAACTTCAGCTGAACTGAAGCCACATAGCTTATGCAAAAATACATTTGTTCCTTATCTCTGAAGCAGAACATAAGCAATCGTGACCCCTATTTTGATTCCAGATTACATAGATTCAGAAATGGTCTCATATTGCCTTTTTCCCCCTGGGGGTGACAAGGATGTTCCTAGGGAAGTATAAAGGAGAGTGGGTATATGTTACCCCCCAAAAGGGAGGAAGCGGAGGTTCTGTGAATAGAGGGAGCAGGGAGAGATAGTGATCTGAACTGGGTAAGGTCATTTAAGGTCAGCCAGTCAGCTCTCAGGGAATCTGATCGTCTGCAAAGTGGTGTTATTGGGTGGGCTGTTGTCTGTAGGTTTGTCTTTATGGCACACAGCATGTGGATGTGGACAGGTTGAGAACTCTCTTGAATAAGGGCTTTTTTGTATTTTGCTGGTGTGGCAATTCGCAACTCATTTTACACACATTATATAAACGCTACTGTATACTCCATCTGTTCTGCTTCAGTTTTGCCCGCTTACTTTATAAGTAAACTTGCTGCTGCTTGTTAACAGAAAACATTGGCAAGAAAAAATTACATTTCAAGCTTGATGATTTATAATGTCTGTAAAAGTTTGGTGGAAGCCGTAGATTCCCCTGTAAACAGACTGAGGGGAGAAACTGTAGGATGACTGAGTACAATGAACATCGTGAAAAGGGTTAAACTGCTGTAGTGTTGGCTGTCATCTGTTTGGTTGCTGGTAATGAAAAAAGCTATTTGACACAGGAGTGTCTGTAGTGTGGCACTTCCGGGAATTTAGTCTGGTTAGATTGAACAAGATATTTGATAGACTGATATCAGCTTGTCTAACATGTACAAGTACGAGAAAAGTGACATTATGATGATGAGACGGAAGCACTGAAGTTGCTTTTGAGTGACGATTCTTGATTTGCGATTTTTTTTAAATGTAGAAATAAAATGTGTGAGTCTGTCTGTCTTTTAATCTATTGTGTATTGCAGGGTTGTGGGAATATGTAGGCTCTATGTGGAGTGATGTGCAGCTCAGTGGGCTATGCCTCTGATCAAAAGGTCGCTGGTTTGAGCCCACCCTCTGCAAAACAGTGCTTCTGATTGGAAGGTCGTTGGTTTTAGCCCACCCTCTGCAAAACAGTGCTTCTGATCGGAAGGTCGTTGGTTTGAGCCCACCCTCTGCAAAACAGTGCTTCTAATCGGAAGGTCGTTGGTTTGAGCCCACCTTCTGCAAAACAGTATCTCTGATCAGAAGATCATAGGTTTGAGCCCACCCTCTGCAAAACAGTGCCTCTGATCATAAGGTCACTGGTTTGAAACCCCCTCTGCAAAACAGCCGCATGTCCGTGGGTGTGCTTCCTATTCGTGGTCCTTCTTCATACATTGGTTTTCCTGTTTACTTGTGGTCAGAGGTGAGTAATTCGGGGACAGAAAGTAAAAATCTAGACTAACTGTTTCAACCAACCAGTTGAGTATAAAGAGTCACAGTCATAGGGTACTCAACTGATTGGCTGAAACAAAATCTTGGTCTGGACTTTTTTTTTCTGTTTGTGGTTGTGTCAGATGTGTCTTGCGCACGCTGGCTAGGGTCGGCCTGAGATAATGCCAGTTCAGAGATAGACGCTTTTAGCCTTGGAGTAATGTCACTCTGTATACAGGCTGTGTTAAGCCCAACATGCTGCTGTGCCGCGCTGCACAGCTGGACCGCCTGTAAACTCATCCCACTGAGATGCTCCTCGATGCGTTGAGTGCCAGATATAAATGGTACAACTACACTCTATTTTCAACACTCTTATCACAAACTGGCTGAAGCTGTTCTCTCCCCGTCATGATTCAGAGATGCTGAAAGCACTATCTGGGATTGGCTTCTTCCCAAGATGGTTGTGGCTTGTTGAGTAAAGTGACCTTTTTAGGTTGGATTCTTCCAGTGTAATTCCAGCAGCCCCGAGCTGTCCCTGGAGGGGATGCAGTGAGGCAGGGTTTTAGGAATAAAAGCATGTCACCAACACACTGTGCACCTATCAATTAAGAAGAATCCTTGAGTCACAAGAGGTACCACGGATTACACACTCTAGGGGAATTCTTTAGAGAATGTCATTGGAGTCCCTTTGACTTTACGTCTATCACCTAGAACTTTTGTGCCCTGTGTCTGGCTGGGAGAGGCTGTTAGGCCTCTGAGGCAAACCCACCCTAGGAGCTGACAGCACAAGTAGGAGATGGTTACCTGTGCACGCAGGTCCATCTTTTATTAACACCCCTTTCACACCTGAGCAGATGAAGTTGCGAAGATGCAAGTTGAAAGGTTCTTCTTTCACTTTCGTTGAGTTCAGAATGCAGGACGCAGTTGCTGGGTCGAGTAGCCGAAGACGTGAAAACCCAGATGGGGACATATGGCCTTGGCCCTGTTGGCCTGTGCCTTTGCTCTTATGAATGGGACAGTGTGAGAAGGTGTCTGCACTTCTAACCACGCGCTGCTTCTGATGTTTCCTGGGGACGGGCACCTGACCTAGTTCTCGGCCGGTGTTTTGCACTCTCCATCATTCCCTTTGTTCCTAAGTGGTCTGGCACGCAGCCAGCGAGGCTCATTTGCTAATACGAAGGGACCCCCCCCATCAATTCAGTACAATGAGAAAATGCCCCACCGATTCAGACAGACAGCGTTCAGGTAACATGGTGGTGGTCATTGATTATTAATGTTACTGCTGTCAGTGCATAGAGATATCGACCCCCCCCCCCCCCCCCCCCCCCCCCAAAGGTTGGCAGTGGTGGAGGTCAGTGGCTCAGTTGTCGGCTGTCTATCATTATGTCACTTGCTTGTCAGTCCTTTCAATTTTTGTGTAGACTGTCTGTCACTGTGTTCATCTTTCAGTGCCCCTTACAGCACGCTGTTGGCTGTCTGTAACCCTGTCAGCTGCTCCGTTCCATTTGCATAGCAGTATATTGGCATCAGTCACACCCTGTGACTTCCTGCATGCAGTCTTCTCTCTCTTTCTGTGTTGCAGAAGGCCTCCGATGTTTTATTACGATGTCACACGATCATACGTTTATGTAGTTTGAACTGCAGTCTGAGCTGCAGGTCCTTTGTGTTCAGGTAGCTGCAATAATCGGTTGAACATTTTCTCCTTTGTGATAGAACTTCTACCTCTTCCTCTTACAGGTGTTAAGTTCATGAGTTTGATTCAAATGGGCTTTTAGCCAAGTCAGTGGCAGAAAGTGCCCAGTTCATACTTGCATGGGCGTGATCTTCTGTGTCCACTGACCAGACGGAAAGGCTTAACTGTGTCTTGCACCATTTTAAAAATATTGTCTTTTATATCCATGCTGGATCAGGAATAGATAGTCTTACAGATTCAAATTGCCATGATTGATTTCTCTCATCCGAACTGGGTAATTCCACCTTGCTTTTGTGGTCTGGCCTTGACTGCCCCAATCAAGCACAGATAACCCTCCTGAAGATGTAGTGCTGACAGAAATGCACAGTTGATTGCATGATCCACTGGATGAGATCTCAAGGCTGGTTTTTTTTTAAGGTAGAGTCAGCTTGGTCTTAACCTGATACCGCTACCTTCACGTGGCTTGATGCATCTAGTCATTTAATTTTCAGGCCTTTTTCTAGGTATGGCTTCCCAATAGTGGAGCAACCTGGATTTTCCAACTTAGAATCCATATCATAGTCGTTTCCTCAATGTTGGACTGCGCTGTGGGTGTGGCCGGGCTGGGTAGCCAGGATTTACGTTTTCAATTGGCTGAGAGTGGGTGAGGGGGTGTGGCCACAGGGAACCCTGTCTCGATAGCACTCAGTGTGGTGCTGAACTGCGGGAAGGGTCACTGTAGTGGGCAGGCCTCAGCTACCCCTTGCTACATTTTACTGCACTGCCATCTGCTACTGGCCACACTGCCATCACTGTTCTTCACCGTGTGTGTGTGAGTGTGAGAGTGTGTGTGTGTGAGTGTGTGTGTGTGTGAGTGTGAGAGTGAGAGTGACTTCCTTAATGTGTGACTAAGCCAAACTTGGTCTGTTAGATACAGGTATGCTGTGCTGTTACCCAGCCTACACAGATTGGTGTGTGGTATCTGCAATGTTTCTGTCTCTGAGTGACCAGTGATATATATATATACATATCTCGACATAATTTATTTGTTTTAACAGTATTGTACAAAAGTCTTAGGCAGTCAAAGAAAATGATGTTTAAATGATCTTCACATCAGGTAGAACTATGATATTATGACTGTAGGAATGTGTCTAAACATATCAAAACCTCTCCTGAAATCACCACAATAATTGCAGCAAACATCCAATATATCCATGTATATCCATTTGACTTGATCACTAGCGCACCTCGTATAGCTAATCAACACTGTGTTGACTTTTCAAACGAATTTAATTAATTAACTAGCTGGTTATGAAATGTAACAAATACATGGATTAGCTGGGACGCCCCAGAGGAGAGATTTGGGAACTGAAGCAGTGTTCTGTGCTCATCTAGCCATCCAACTGGGTATCAGTCATTTTCTGGAGAACTGAGGAAATTCTTCTTCAAATGTACACTTACTATACAGATAGTTTTAAACAAGTCCTTTGACTGCCTAAGACAGCACTGTGTATGTTCCCAGTCCCTAAGACAGCACTGTGTATGTTCCCAGTCCCTAAGACAGCACTGTGTATGTTCCCAGTCCCTAAGGCAGCACTGTGTATGTTCCCAGTCCCTAAGGCAGCACTGTGTATGTTCCCAGTCCCTCCTCAGTACCTCTGGGTGCTACTGTCCCCTTTGTCCTGCACTTGTCAGCAGGTCCCCCTACTGTGATCTTATGCACACACAAGGTTTAGCCCATTAACCCCAAATACCTTGTAGCTGCCTGCACTCGTCACAGGGAAGCAGAGCCTGACAGCCAAGGTGGACACTCCCATGCGTGGTGAGTATGTTTGGAATGTTTCAAAATTACCAGTTTCGAGATGGAACAGAGGATCACAGAAGCCCCCCACTAAGGAATCCTAACAGGCTGCTAGCTTTAGACACGCTTCCTCACTGCGGACTGAAAAAAGCGAGTCTCAGTCCATCTGAGCTTTTGGCAGACGTCAGCTTTCAGAGGCAGCGAGGATCTCAGCAGTCAGGCAGTCTAAATGTATAAAATAAGAAATTTAAATGAGACCTTGTAACATGTTGCATTACATCGGTATCAGAATGAGATCAGTTGCTTGGTCATCGTGTCCTTTGAAGTTTGGGTAATTGTTACTGTGTAGGTAACATTGTAGCAGGAAGAGGCTGCATCTTAAAGGAGCAGGTCCAGTGCTGCTGGTTTTTGTTCTTTTCGCTTTTTTTAGATCCATCCAGGAAATCAAGTGTCCTGTTTTTAAATGTACTACAATATCGTTCATTTTTTTCAGAGTTGAGACCAGCTCTTCAAATAATAAAAAAAACTTAAATTTATCTGAATCACTGTTTATATCTTGAGACATTGTTTACATTAGTGATTAGGAAGCAGATACACATTTCCTGCCTCTAGACTTTTCGCAGCTGCTATTTATAAAACTGTTACACTAGTCTTTCATATTTATTACTGTGATTTTCTCCATTAAATTCAGGAAAATTATGCTCATGGGGCACCTAAAAACAGACCTGAATGGTCCCGATCATAGAAAAAGTTTATTTCTAATTGTCACATTCTGACTTTAGGCGTTGATCAGCATCCAGAAAAGGGCTTTTTACTTCAAAAGGAAATGAGTAATACACTTAGGTGGTGGGCAACTGAACGGATTTGGCGTGGCTAATATTAGATTTGTTTCCTCGTCATCTTTCCATTCTTAGGATGCTTTTATGTTCACTACCTTCTACTGCTCCCCAGATGAGTAACTGACAACTCTGAGGTTATCGGTAAAATGTTAGTGTGTTCAAGCTGGGCTCAGAGAATGGTTCTAAAGCACAGTAAAGGTGTTTGAAAGCCTGTCCTTTAGAAGCACATATGTATTGGTACAAAGAATGTTTGTGAAGCAGTTATTGCTCAGTGGGCCGAGTGGTGGGACTCAACATCAACTCTGTTGGTTTGTATCGTTATTGTAAGTTATTGCTGTGTCTCTGGACTCTGAGGGTCTCTTATTTACTCTCCTCACACGGACTGTTTGCCAAAGCTTATGTCTGTTTTGCTCATGTTATACTGGCACAGGTGCACTGAAGCATTTCAGCTTTTCTAGCCATGTTTGAAACCCCCCCCCCCCCCCCCCCCCCCCCCCCCCCCCCGCCCC
>JAODJU010000002.1:3656218-3676553 GCA_026776725.1 Gnathonemus echidnorhynchus | reverse complement strand
CCATGCACACTGCCTGCCTGTTCCAAGGTCCCTCAGACCTGCAACCTTATTCTCTCCGACATAAAGCTGCTTCTGGAAGCACAAGCTGAAAGTCCCAGAGCATCGCCAGTCCATTTCCTCTTTAGCTGGGCTGCCAGGAAACCTGAGAGGACCCCCCCCCCCCACACCCCCCTTGGTGTTGCCCAAAGCTGTAACGTTCTCCCACCAAAACCCACCCCCCATTCACAAAGTCCCTGTTGTCAACCAGTGTAGAGGTGCATAATTGCCTGGTGCTTAATTTGCCTTCACCAGTTAATGTTTAAACAGCTGCTTTTGCGTATATAGCTCCAGTATTTGCTGTTGTCACACGACGCCGTGCCTCTGATGGCTGAAGCTGCGACCCTCCTCCTCGCCATCTGACCTTTCCATGTCTGATACAAAACGCAGTGCTGATGCTGTGTGGGAGTTTTCATCTTTCCAATTGAATACGTGTGTTGGCCCCTCACTTTTTAAGCTTTTCAGGGCTCAGGTGCATGTTCTCATCTTTCAGATCTGCATAATGGGGTGACCCTTAAGCAACTTTGGGGACAAACTCAGCCAGTGAGGGGGTGGCAAAATATACTGAGGGGGGTCTCCTTGGTCTGCGAAATACACTGAGTCCGTAGCGCCGCAGATCGTTCTCTACGTAAAAGTAGCTCTCGTTGTATAAAAGGTGGGAACTGCTGCATTCAGCCCGCCTGCAGGTCACATGCATTGAAAGGATCTGAAATCCACACCCTGGTTTTTCCTTCCGTGCTGAGAACTGGCCAAAAAAAGGAAGCAGGGATGTAGACTGGTGTATAAGGGCAAACGCAGCTGGGCTTTGCACTTTGCAGCAGAACTTTGCGTTTAGCTTCAGTCGTCACACCTTTCACTAAGTAATTAGCAGACAGAGAGCTGACCCAGAGTGTGTAGTTACCACAGAGAGATTATTTAAGAGAGCTGTGTCCTGGGAGATGCTGCTGGGCAGGATCCTTACTTACTCTGTATTAGAGGAGTTCCCACAGATCGAGCAAACTGATGCATTAAATATACATATGAAGCAACTACTAATGCGATACGATATGATTCACCATTATTGTGATGCAGTGCGATTCGACATGATTTGTGTCAAAACAATGCCATTCAAAAGAATATGCTGATATGTGATTCAATATGGTACAGAAACAGAAACGGTTTAGAGAGAGGGAATCAATCTAAATGTAAAGTCATTGGTCCAAAATTATTGGTCACATTTCTAAATAATAAAGGCATAGGGTTACTGATGTAAAAATACTAGAAACGTTGTATCCCAAATTGTATCGTCGTGAACTTCTGTGCTGGTACCAGTCGGTGAATCTTACGGTCCCTGTTTTATAGCATCGGTTGCACATGAATACGTGACCATAGGGATGGAACCAGATGCTTCTCCCACTTAATTTCTCCCCAATACTGATAAAATCCCGATACTTGAACCGATGGTATCGGCTGATATGAACCGATCTGATACCAGAGCTCTTTTTAAACTAGTAAATACAAATGAAAAAAAATGTATGACAAAAAAGCTTTGTTGATTAAGCTACTAGAAACATACATAACGTGCTGTTACACCTCGTTTTGTACATGTTGTTTTAAGTGTTTTTGAAGCACTTTGCAGTCCCATTTGAATATCTTCCAAGTGAGGATATGCAAGTGGCGAATACTTAAAATGCTCCACAATTTTTCTCCGACCAACAGCGTCACTTACATTTAGTTGCTATAGCAGCCCCTTGTGTATCACAAGCTGTAGCGAGTGCGCAAAACAGCCCAAGCTAGCGACTGCCAAATCAGCCATTGCTTTTTTTCACATTATTCGTGTTGTTTCGCACAATTGCATGCGCTTTGTTTAGTGCGATTTTCCACTAAACGCTACTTCCAGCCCTAAAGTTTGTCTTTACAAAGATTGCAAATCACTGTACTGCTAGTTGTTGTTTCAAGCATAAAACTCAATCCCAATTTATTTTTTTATAGCGCCTTTCAGAACGGAGTCGCCCCAAGGTGCTTTACATGGGTGTGTCGTGATACGTAACAAAATCATTGAGAGAATAATACAAAAAACAGGGAAAAGGAAAGACAAAGAAAGGAAAGAAAGAAAGGAACCAAAACCTCCCAAGTAGGGAGAAAAAAAACCTATGGGGGTCCAAGGTCAACTAGATACCGAACCCCCCCCCCCCCCCCCCCCCCCGTGCAAACTGTAATCGAGGACGAGGCTAAAGTCCATCAATGAGCCTGTCCAGCACGCTGCCTTGTGTGGCACATTGAAATCTGCACCCACGGTGCTACAGTTCATAAGCCACACCCACAATGTCACCCCTCCATGGGACTGACCCAGGGCTGCATCTCAGTTGGTACCCACCCCGGGCACCATCCAGATATATGGGGAGGAAGGCAGAGAGCGTGGGGGCGGGTGGTCAGAACATGCATAGACACATTAATGGACAAACAAAGTAGATAAAAAGGGCATTACAGCAACACCAGCAGCCATAATTACGGTATAAGTTGTGGGTTAGCTAAACTGAAGTAATAGGTCTTCAGTCGAGGTTTAAAGACTGAGACCCATTCGGCATCCCTCTTATCTGATGTTCTGACGCTCCTCCTGCGGCAAAGGGTATGTGCATTATGATGTGACAGCGATGCGCTCACTCCCACTGAGTGGCAAACAAAGTGAGTGGCAAACAAAGTGAGTGGCAAACAAACTGAGTGGCAAACAAACTGAGTGGCAAACAAACTGAGTGACCACATTAGCGTTCAGCTTGAATGCTGCAAAACACATCTGAGACGGGAAAGAGGTAATGGGCGATCAATGTACAAATCAATTTAACAAGAAATAGTATTTATCTTTTCACGGACTGCCAAAAACTAAATAAGTACGTATCGGATGTGGATTGGTCACATATGGCCGATACCTGATCCATCTACTTAGGTATGGATCGGTGCCAATACCAATCCCAAATATCAGATGGGTGCACCTCTACTCCCACCAGTGCATTGCATTCATGGGCAGTCCGGTTTTCTTGTCGCTAAGCAGCCACATATGAGCTTAATCAGTAAACTGCATCTCATCGGTGTGGTGGAAGAATGTTTCCGTTCTAGTCTATCACACCTGTTCCAGAGCAACATCAGAATGAAACTTTTGCCAACTTACCTTCCTGTCTACCAGAGACCTGCCTTTGTGAGTCATTCTGGTAAACTTCTTCCTGAAGTGCAATTGCTTCTGTCTCACATGTCCCCCAGTAATGGCTCCTAAAATGAGCAGGATTAATGGTTGTGCTCAGGCATTGACTTATTTAAATCACAGGATTATAGTAGAGGCATTTGCTTTGGCCACATGAGGTTGAGATTGACAGGTACATGATCACTGTACCCAAAGTTAAGTTCAGAATCCTCAATATAGAGCGATTATATGCTGTCCTGTTGCACAGAGAGTTTAACACTCAGGTATGCCAGTGAGGATCAGCTGTCATGGCCTAGCTCTCTGCATTCATGGTTCACGGGAGGGTTAAGTGCTTGCATTTCTGACAAACCTCAAGACTGACCCAGGGCCGGTCTCTGGAGACTACTGCTGGCTCGTAGCTCCTGGACCAGAGGCTGGGCTTCTCGATTTGTCTCTGTCTCTCCTCTCCTGCCGTCTTCTTCTTAAATTTCGTAACGCTATGGTCACAGTACTGCAATCAGGCATGAATATTTCACTCAGAAATACATTAAGAGGAGCTCACCACGCCCAGTCCTTTGTCCACAGATACAGGTCGTAATCAATTGTTTGGTCAGACAGCTTGGAAGCTGATTTCCACACCACATTCCAGAAGCAGTCATGCTGATAGACCACTTTGCATGTAGAAGCCTGCCCACAAACTCCTCAGGATGCTTTTAAAAGATACTTTTGGAACGGTTGTGTATTTCCTGCCACACCTGGTAGAATTATCATCATTATTGCACAATGTCAATGAGATCATCCATTCATTTCAAGTTGAGGTTCCTATACACAGATTTTAATGGCTGAAACAGAGATGCCTTCCGGATCTTGTCTTATTAAAGGCACAATTGAGGAATCTGGTGAACTCAATCTGGTGACATGCATTTTCATTATTTTCTTCACCCTGCACCCTGTGCTTGAGAAGTACGGTTGTGCAGATGCTGTCCAGCCTGAGCTGCCGACACTGACGTTACGGACACGATGCCACGGCTCATCTTGCTTATTTAGCCACTATGCTGACAGGCGGGGACCTGTACACAGTTGCTCTTTGTCACTGTGTGCCCTCTATATGATGTTATTGGTCCCACAGCTGCTCAGCTGCAGGGGGATTGGCCTCAGAGCATTGTGTTTTGAATTCTGATTGGTCCCTCTGGGCCACTCATGTGCATTGGCCGGGCCCTTAATTAGCGTGTACCACGGTTGGCTTTGCCTCGCCCTCTTTTTATTTCAGACTTTTTGAGTGGAACCTGCGCTGAGGTGTGGGCATATGCATATACACGCACACCAATATCTATACTGTTGGTGGCTTGAAATATACTTAGAAGTGAAAGACACCATAGTTTGATGTAGCTTAAAATAGTTAGGCGATAATGACGGGCGAGCTCACACAAATGCACGTTCAGTTATGTGATAATGATCATTGTTCACGCCCCTTTAAATGATAATGATACACTGAACCCAGATGCCCCCAACAGCATCTCTCTGTACAGTTCATCTTAGTGACCTCCCAGAAACCATTGTTTAATCCATCCATTTTCAGTACCTGCTTATCCTATTCAGGGTCCAGAACCTATCTCAGTCGTTGTGGGAGCAATCCAGGACGGGGTGCCAACCATCACAGGGCACACACCATTCACAATGTGGCAACTCCAGTTCACCTTAGCCGAGGTGGAAAGTTCAGGTTCAGAAAGTATAAATCCAGACCAAGATTTTGTTTCAACCAACCAGTGGAATATAAAGAGTCACATTCATACTGTAGAGTACTCAAACAGTTGAGTACTCTGTGAATGTGATTCTTTATACTCAACTGGCCATTAGACTTATCGCCATTGACCAATTGTAGTTCCTGTGAAGAGTTTTCAAAATTTTATTGACGTTTTTGTTTTTTTTGGAATCCTTGGTTCAACGCATGCATGCAGTTGAGCCACAGCAGAAAGTTTTTTTCCCCTTCTGGTGAATTTCAGTCCATGTGTAATCCAAATTCTCACATCCGTTGGGATTCATTCAGTCATTTTCTATAGTCATTATCTGTACCAACATTCCACACATCATCACAGAAGATTGTCATGTGCATAGTTGAACATTATCTTGTACAGAACATTAGGAAGTTGGTTATATGTTATGTTCAAAGAAGGACAATTCCTGGATCTGAGTACTTCTCGTTGTGACACAGGATGTGGGTACATGTTGGATAAACAGCACGTTACTCTGTTTCATAAAACAGTCAGAATCACCCCCACTATCTGACTCACTGGCTTTCCGTCCTTGTCGACTCTTCTCTTGAAATGGATTCACTTGGCTCTACTGGATGCTCTGCTGTATATTGCACTTAGACATTTTGTGTTATTTGAATAGCTTTTCTGATATTAAGTTCTATGTTTTTTGTATAACTCTTTCCAAAACTATGTTGCACTAGTTACTGTTCACTCATTGGATATTTAGCCTAGTACAGAGTTTCTCAAACTGGTCCTTGGGGACTCCCAGACGGTCAACATTTTTGCTCCCTCCCAGTTGCTTCCCAGCAAAAACGTGGATCATCAAGGGGTCCTTGAGGACTGGTTTGAGAAACGCTGGCCTAGTAGAACTTGTACCTAAGTTGGATCCTTGACAGCTTGTGCTGCTTAACTGCATTGCTGTGGCTACTGAATAACAACACATAATAACAGAAGCTTTAGGCTGAAAGGTCAAAAAGCATTGAGGTAATTCTTAGGTTTTAACCTCAGTGTAGACTTGTTCTGTGTATGAATTTGTGAATCTTACTGTAGACTATATCTGCATGTTCAAGTGTGAATCACACTGTGCACCAAAATTCTGTATGCAGTTCTGTGCATGGTGACCTAAATAGAGAGCACTGTTCCTGAGATTACAGCATTTATTTACTTAAAAGACCTTTTGACACTTTTCTGTAATGAGATGAATGTTCCTGTGTGGCTCCTGTATGCTGTAAAACATTGCTGCAGTTTTCGATCATATGTACTCTGCAGCAATGTGTGTACCTCCAGGATTAATTAAGGAAGTGCTTCTGCATTGTTTTTACCCTGTTGCTGCCATCGAGGTCGAGAGCTTCTCTGTGCCTGTGTGTTGTGTGTCCATGTGTACTCAGTGGTCACTTTGTTAAGAACACCTTGCCAGTAGAGAGTACGACTCACTTTTGCCTTCAGAAGCACTTTAATGAGTTCTTTTTCAGAAACAGCTGTAGTACTGAACTGTTATCTTTTCACCCCTGGCCTTCCTGCGAAGTCTAGTCATTCTCCTGTTCTTTCATTAACAAGGTGTTTTCGCCCACAGAACTGCAAACACTCTGTTTACTGTTTATTGCACCATTGAACTCAGTAAACTATAGATAGTGTAGTGTGCGAAAATCCCAGGAAGGTGGCTGTTGATGGTGGATCCACCACATCTGGCATCAACAATCACACCACATTCAAAAGGATTACATCACACATCCTAGCCATTCTAAAGCTTAGCCACACAGTACGTGATCCTCTAGACCCTGTCTGTTTGCTGTGTACGTTCAGTAGCAGCAACATTATTCATTGCTTGGAGGAGCTGACCCTGGTGTACATAATAAACTGGCCAATCAGAGTATTTGTACTGTCATGGTGTAGAGGCAAAGTCCAGGTTTGAATCTCATGCAACCTACACCAAGCCCACACTGATCCCATGACCTACTGACAGCAGTAAGGGGGGGCGGGGCTTCTGTGGTACAAATACAGTTTATCCTGCCCTTAGCAGTGATGCAGAGTCCAGTCTATGTTTGATCTTTTATTTAAAGTGCCAAACTCCTTCCTGTGAAGCCATGGAAATGGATGAACCCAAGCCCCCAGCATGAAGCTGGACTGTAGACACTCGGCAGCAGACGTCTTTAAATCTCTTAAGAATGGCTATCTGGCCTTATGACTCAAACAAGCACTGTCTTTCTAATCAGTGATTTCAGAAGAGGCCTGTGAAGTTAGGGCTAGAAACGTGGTAAATGGGAGCCTCTCATTAGCTCAAGGGATTTCGCTTAAGGAGGAATGGAATGGAAAATAGCTTGCAGGTGTCTGTAGACCTTGTGAAAACTGAGATTAACTTGCACAAATCAGACTTAATCATACTAGGCATTTTTATTGTTTTTATGAAATGCATAAGGCAGAATTTTTGCTTGTGTGTGTATTTGTATGTTTATCCCCTGGATATAGAGGTAGACATACTGAGGTCAGATTCCATCCCATCAGGGTTATTATTATTAACGAAATCTAAAGACCATAAGAAAATATTTTAGTACACTGAAATAGAATAACAAGAGCTGGCACTATCGGTGGTATTAATGATCTGTAGTAGTAATCTGCAGAGTAGTTTGATGATTGAGTAATCATTTATATATAATATGTATACATATATAAAATATAATATTAATACAGTTTATATATATACATCACTTAAGCTGCATGTTTTTGGACTCCAGGTGGGTGTGGTGTAAACCCACACACACAAGGAGAACATGTAAAAATTTCAAATAGTACAGTGCGAACTTTTTCCGGTATTGTTCAGCCCCATTCAATTCCTGCAGTACGCACACAAAAAGTGAACTAATATTATACCATTATTATGTACTGCATAATGGAAGATGATGTGGCTCAGCGACCAGGCTAGCCTTCATTTTAACATTTGTCTTGAGATACTAGGCTACTCCAAAGGTCTAAAGGCCATATAGCTCATCTATTGCTAACCTCTCATTAGTGAGTGAGTCCGTAAAACCTGAGCGTCTTCTTTAAAGATGTAGTTGCATTGCGAACCTACTCTTGTATTATTTAATTTCTGCTTTGCGATATTGACTGATGACTGTATTTGTATAACATTTAAAGTGCCACCACACAACTCAGGCTTTTGCGTTTCTTTTATTTTATCCTTCATCTGTTTTCCTTCCGTCATATTGGTGAGTAATCGAGAAGGCACATTTTAATCAATCGAGTATTCGAGTTCATTCGAGTAATCATAGCAGTTCTAAAAATAAGATATGAAAATAAAATGGCAGACTATGAGTAAATGAAAATTATAAATATTGCTTCAGAAGCATGTTCAAGAATTTTGAGGACATTACTACGTAATGTGCATTGTGTACATACAGTACTGTGCAAAAGTCTTAGTCAAAGAAAATGTTTAAGGCTATACATCTTGGTAATGATTGTATATTTTCTCAGAAAAACACAATTTGACATTGTAACATAAGCAAATTAACAGCAGCACAAAAAAAATAAACAAGAATTTCATCTGTTCCCCAAAAAGCTACTCATATCTCGCTGAATGGCTAAACAAACTCTGCCTCAGTTCCCAAACCTCTCCTTTGGGGCACCCGAGTCATTATATGTATTCATTAAATTTCTCCATCAGTTTTATTAAATAATTAACTTGATTTGTTAAATAACTCAGTGAGGTATTGATTAGCCAAACAAGGTGGGATAGAGGTCGAGTCAAAATATACATGGGCGTTTTGCAGGGTTGCCGTAAATCCTGTGGAGTTCGCTAAGCATAATATTGTAGATTTACACTAACATGAAGATCATTTAACCGCTTAATCATGTGACTGCCTAAGACTTATGCATAATACTGTATCTAGGATGCTCTAAAGACACATAAAATAGATCTGCAACTGCCACTCTATCCCTAGAAGTAAAATTACTCAAACTTGAATGAAACTAAAATATAGAAAATTATTCCACTCTGAAAATGAACTAAAAGTAAACTTGATTAAAATTGTAAATAATATAAAAATAAAAACTAGGTAAAAATTATCGTAACCAAATAGTATAGGGAAGTCACCTGGTCCTGAAAATGCATGTGTCCTGATCCGTGGTTTGATTTGGCCTCGTCTCCAGGAATGGCTGCTTCTCTTAATTTAACAAGGAGGCAGTGGTGTGTTAGCTGTTACAGTAAATACACTGCATTACTGACCTCTTGTATGAATGGTTAACCTATAGAGGTGTTACAATTTGGGGTCATGGCGCAGGGAAAATGTTGAGCGAGCTGCTTTCCTGTGAGGAAATCAGCGTGACTTCCTGTCTCACAGGAAATGCAGTTTCCTCTTTAAGGCATGAGATCAGTACGCAGGCAGCGTGACCCCAGGAAGACGGGAAGGGCTGGGCGCGGTATCCCCTGATCATCTGCTGACACATGACAGTAATGACTGGAAATCTGTCTCCCAAACATGATTCCTTAGTATTTCCTCAAACTAAAGTCTCAAAATGAAGATATTGTATATTTCTATAAGTATTCTCATATGATTATTAATTTTATTATTTTGTAATCTTTAATTGGGCAAAGAATATTTAACAATAATACACAGACAACAAGAAATCGCTCATCAATTGAAAGTAATTAGTTTGTCCGCTATAATCTGATCTGCAGTGCATTCATGTCGTAATCTTTAATCGAACGTGGCTAATTCTGTAGGAGCTGCTAGGTGCTGTTAGCCTCTCATAAAATGAGGTTGTGGATGAAGATAAAAAAAAATGCTGGAGCCACAGTTATTGTCGTTAAAGAAAACTAACAAAAAAATAACATTTTTGTAAACTGATTTAAAAAAAAAAAAAAAAACACACCTAAATGAAAACTTTAAATATTGCTTCCAAAACAAACTGAAATAAAATAAACACAAACATTAAATACTTTCTGTTACTGTTTTTCTAAATACTATTTAGCTAATGTAATGATTTATTTAACCTTAATTACCATGAGTAATGCCTGGAACATGTTGCACATTTTGAAGACCATGTATTCATGTGGAATTCTCTGAAGAACATAGACATAAATAGCTCCATGACTCTCAGTATATCCCTAGGGACAAATAACTACAAAAACTACTGAAAATAAAATATATATAAACTAAATGGACTAAAACTAAACTGGATTTCAAATGAAAAATAGAAGTATTATAAAAATAAAATCAATTAAAAAAAAAAAACAAAAAAAACTACAATAATAGCGGCTGCAGTTCACTTAAGGGCAAAGAGGTGCTCACCTGCAAGCAAAATCACAGGCATCCCCATGTAGCTAGTGAGCACTGATACACTCAGATGCACACTGGGAATCGTATATCAGCTCAAATGGACATGTGCCCAATGGCGGATATGTCTTCAGCTTTATTGTTCGTGACCCTCGGAATACTGCAGAAATTAATGCACATTGTCCATGAGCAAGGTGGCGTACTGCGATCGTGATGAATAAAGTTAATTCGAATAGTTTTAATAGCAGCTATCATCTCGGTACAGCCTCTAATGATTTCAGCGGCACATATTATCTCAACACAGATGGGTGCAAGTCTCATGGTTGCACATTGCTTATTACTTCAGCCCCCGATCTGCGGCCAAAAGCTGAGAGGGAGGCTGCTAACGGAGCGGCTGCCAGTAGCTGCCCCTAATCCTCTCGCTCACTGCTGACCAGATCCAGTGTCAAAGGCTTCTTGCAGCTCCAAAGGCCAAGTGTCCTCCCCGTCTTCCGCTCCCTTCGGGGTTGGCAGTGCGAAGGAGGGATCGCCGCACTGTTTCCGTGGCGGCAGAGACGGGCGTCACTGTGTCACGGTGCAGAAGGTACTGGCTGTATGGTGTGACGGTGGCGGCGGATCAGGTGTGCTCCCATTCGCCTGCTCGTATATATCAGGCTAAAATAAATGAAATGCCTGGAGCAGCTTTTGAGCCATGAGATGTTCTCTTTCTATTCTGTCTCTTTTCCACTTCTCTTTCTGTCTTCTCATTTCCCATTACCTCAAACTCTTCCTCTTTTCCTCTCCCTGAATGGCTTCAGAATTAATTTCATTGTACTTTAATAATCTGGGAAATTTGTCACAGTAAATGTGTCGGTGAGAAGCGCCCATTGTGAAAAACCACAAACGTAATCATGCTAATAATGATACAAAAGCTGCTATTTATACCAATACCGCAATCAACCATCACTTCAAAAGAAACGTGATCCTCCAACTATTTCTGCCCTTCTGGCATCCTTCACCGCTAAAATTTTCCCTGCGAAGTTGTGTTTGTGCTCTGAAAGTGGGGTGACTGTCAGCTGTTCTGTTTCCAGTGAGTGACAAAGAGTCGTGAAAATGCAGGGAAAAGCTCTAAAGCTATAAATAGGCAATACTCTCTATGAACATGACAGCAAAATAAAAAAAATGTCTTAATTTTATTTCGTCTAAGATGTGATGACATAAATGGAATGTGGAGAAGATTCTGGATAGAGAAAGAGAGAGGGAGAGAGAGAGAAGGACAGATGAATATATTCATTGGACCTGAGTGAAAATGTGATGACCCTGCCCATCCGTTTTGGAAAACCAGCCCTGTTCCTCATTGACTCAACTGAAAATGGCTCAGTTTGCTTTTGACAATTAATCCCTTGCCACAAACAAAAGAATGTTCTCAGCATTTCACTGCAATATCAGCACCATGTCAAAGGATTACTGCTAGGCCGCTGGCATTCTGTATTTATGCTTTAATTAAAAATTTTAGGCCATCCGGTCTGTCCATACAAATATACCAGAAATTAGTTGGATGAGTAATTACAAGCTACAGGAGGTGCTGGTTTTTTTGTTCTTTTTTTTGTGAAGCTCAGTATGATGCCTCCTAATATAGTGCAGCTCTGTAGTCAGACTGTGGTCTGAAGGTTTTTTATGTTTATGTCTGCCGTCTTTATAATGTAATCTGTCTGGTATGAAAACATGTTACAAAATATTTGCGTACGCTTTACCTTAACTGCACCTTCATAATGCCTTTATAATGCATTCATAGAGCATTTAGTACACCTTCATAATGCCTTTATAATGCATTCATAGAACATTCAGTACACCTTCATAATGCATTCATAGAACATTCAGTGCACCTTCATAATGCATTCATACAACATTCATAAGCAACATGTAATTATACCGTAACATCTTAACATTAACAGCTTTAATGTACATTAACAACAAACATTATGAATCAATATTTTTTATTATTAATTCATATTAAAGCTGTTTGACATCCTGCTAATTATGAATGCATTATGAAGGTGCACTGAATGTTCTATGAATGCAAAATGAATGCATTGTGAATTTGCAGTTAATGTAAAGTGTCACCAAATATTTTTGTAAGTTTGAGATGAAGTCATTGCACTTTCGTACTGTGCTTGTGATATTTTTCATGCATATGCATTGCATTTATTTATTTATCGGACACTTTTATCCAAAGTGACGTGCAGTTAAGCGCGCTGGGTCACACAGTCCCTGGAGCATTTGACGTTTCTCTGGTGACGTCACTCTGCCAGCCAGGGGACCTACTTATATGTCTGATAGAGAGATTCCACACAAAATATTCATTCACTAGCTGCCTGGTCTTTCCACATCAGTTTGTGTCACACTTAAAAAATATTTAAAAATATGACTCCTGGTGCTAGCCAATAACTCTTATTTAATTGCTTTTAGCCATGAAAATTAGTGCTGAAATTGGTTAGTATTTAATGTGAGTTGGCAGAGAGCACAGCTTGTTTTCCTCGACCAGTGGGCTTGGTCTTTGTTGTGACGTTTCTCCGACTATCTGCTCAATGACCTCCTGCTGCTTTATGTCCCTTCCTCTGTTAGTAGTGTGAGGCCTGTACTGCCCTGCTGGGAGATGTTATCCCGCCTGAGTAATGAGGCAGAAAAAAGGGTCTCTTCTTTGCATAAATGTCAAATTAAAGATTCCAGGTGCTCTAGACTAGGGGTTCCCAATCCCCAGTTCGCGGAACCGGTCTATGGCCACCGGGCCGCGGAACGCTAGCGGGTTTGTGGAGAAGTTCATATCGGCTGTCTGTCCAGCAGTATCTTGACCGTTTTACCGTTCAGTGAAATCTTGGTATGACGTAAATCACATCAAATGTGTGGGGACCCCAGTTCTAGAAGACAGAGGTATTGGAAATGAGTCTAAGACAGCAGAAACTGTAAGAGCTGGTCTCTTTGTCATAATAAGGTTAAGGGACAGGGGAGCCAAAGGAAGAGAACTTTTCCGGAGCCTCGTGGAAGCTGAGAAGCTGCATAGACCAATGGTTCAGTGCTTATGCCTTGATCATAACACGCCATGAATGCTCTAATCCTTTGTTGATAAATGCTATAGTCAGGGGCTTTGGAGGGGCATGGATACCCTGGCAGATTCAGGGGGCCTGCACTTAAAATTATATGTACATTTGGGCAGGGGGGGCCCAAGGTGACATTTTGTCATGGGGCCCAGAATTTCTATAGATATAACCCTGGCTTTAGCTGTGTATCATGTTTAAGGAGGAGAGAGGAAAAGAGATATTTTAATGATGTTAAGGAAACTTCAACTATTATACTCTTTTTTTGAAAGACTTTCCCACAAGGAATACAGGGCTAAGAAATCCTCTTTGTCATAACAAGTGCTTTTGTATGTATTTATAAAAGGAGTGATTCACTAAGTAACAAGTTAAATTTAATACCCCGGCTGATGAAACAGATGCTTTCTCAGAATGTTGATAAAAGCGGTTATGTGAAGACTGTCATATCTGCGTCAAGCCTGGTTTGGCCACGATCCGCTTGACTGTTAGCTCACCTTTGGCATTTGAGCTCATTTCTGCCTTGTCTGCAGCCTCCTCTCTGTGAGGTATTGTGTGACTATACCATACTGAGTGTTTGTTTCACTGATGACCCTCTTCTTTGTCTTTTGTCGTGGGTCTTGGTTTTGCTGCTCTTCTCATGTTGCCCTTTGCTGCTTTACAGTCTACTGTCTACATCTTAGACTATGGATGTCAGGCGATGTTTTGGATTTAGTTTTTCTGCAGCCCAATGACGTTGCCTGTGTTTTGGATTATGGATTTGGTTTGTGATTTTGAAAATCAACCATCTGCAACTGGATCTTCTTGTATCATTACGTTACACTATACCTTGCTATCTGTGGAACCAGTGGAACCTGAGGCAAGACTGACTCCACAGGAAGAGGCATTTGGTGAGCGAGGTCAAATTTAGCAAACTTTGCGAGGTCACTTGGTGCAGACACTTTTGCACAGTGTTGCCACCCCACTGGATTCTGGAGCAGTGGTCGCCTACAGCTTCAAGCCTGTCACAGTTTTTATCATAATGCAGTGTTTTATGTACGTCATTCAGCATCTCAAGATGCTCACGTTAGAGGCAAGATCCGTTTTGCTATTTTTATTGGTGGCGAAAGCTCTGCAGTGGACAATAGTGTTGAATAGAACTACGCCGAATTCTGAGCCACTAGTTTATATACCATCTAAGGAGGTGTTTGATCATCCTGCTAATGGCTGGGATCCAGGAACACTATTGTGTGAAGTATGACAGAGGAATTACCTGCAAGCACAGTGCACAGATCTTTTTTTTATTCTGGCAGCCGTAAGTGCATGAACTTTAGTCTGTTCTCTCCCTATGCCTCCAGTTGCTTTATCACCTAGTCCTGAACCTATGCTCAAACAGCTAGACCCAACTCTGTTATGTGTGGTGGAGGTAGATACTTCGGAGGTTGCTGTGGGAGCTGTTCCTTCTCATTGGCATGCTATACTCCATATGCTACTTTCCCATGCGTTTTACTACTACAAGTTCTCTCCAGTAGAACAGAAGGAATTACGCTGTGAACGGGGAACTGCTGGCCATCAAGTTGGCTCTCGAGAAGCTGTGACATTGGCTGGAAGGGGGATCTGAAGGAAAACTGGGCGAATCCCTTTCTGTGCCAGTTTTAAATATGTCTGGGCGCAAGGTACCAGTCAATGAAACACCGAAGTAGATACTTTCTCCGAACCACTTTATGATCTTCTGGGTTTCTTTGTTCGTTCACTGTTGAGCTCTTGTCACCAGGGGGGGTCACTTACAATGCCGAGTGAACTGGGGAGCAATTGTATGTTCCTTCCTATGACATTCTGTACCCTTCGCTCATCGAGGATTTCTATCGCTCCATTCCGAACAGTTCCGCTCCATGCCTCCATGGGCATCTGCTGGTAGGCAGTCTAAGTCTTTTAGCGCCACCTGTGAAGGAGTCTCTGATCAGTCAGGCTTGTCTGGCCTCGCTCTAGTTCACCAGACTATTAGAACACATGTGGCTTTTGAGCTCATTACTGGTTGGATTTGTTAGGACCCTTGTTTGCAGTTACGTCTTTGCAAGGTGTTATCTGGCTACACCATAGTGGGCATTCATTCTTCTGATGACCTTGTTCATGTATATGATTTCCCCCCGATCTGTTGACTTTGCCCTTTGTCTTGTGTTTTTTGCCTGAGGGTTTGTATATCAGTGGCTCCATCAGCTATGCCAGCCTCTTGGGGGGGGGGGGTGTGGCTCAGTGGGCTGAGGCTCTGTCCCTGTGATCAGAAGGTCACCAATTCAAGCTCGACCTCGGCAGAACAGTCACATGTCTGTAAGGCCCTTAACCCTCAGCTCTGCAGGCACTGTAGGTAACTGCTCTTTGCTTTGATTCCCCAAGCTTACGCTCTATCTGTGTGTTTCATGGAGAGCAAAATGGGGTAGCTGAAAATAGAATTTCCCTATGGGGATTGATAAAGTATCATCATTTAGTTTTGGCACTGTTCCCCCTGTTGGTATGGTTCTTTTCAGTCTCCTGTCTGTTTTGGACGGCAGATTTTGTATTACAGCTCATGTATTCTCTGTGTCGCCGTCCCTGTGACATGCCACCTGTGTTTTGGATTATGGTTTGGGATTAATGTTTGAGAATAAACCTTCTGCAACTAGGTCCCTCCCGCATTGCGCTGCCCAGATCGTTTTACTAGGCTTCACACTTATAATGTCAGAAACAGCCTGGTGTTAAAATGTTTGGGGGGAATTTATGTTAAATTATTCATTTAATTTGCTGTTTTTGGTTATTATGGACATAACACATGCTGTTGTAAATTAATATTTTTATTTACAAAAAATAAGAATAGTAGAATGTAAATAAATATACTTGCATAATAAGTATAGAATGGATGACAACATCATTTCTGAGTGTAAAATTTTTATACGCTAAAAAGAAATTTGTTATGACATAGCCTTCAGTTAGGACATAATACTTCCTCAATGCTACAAGTTCATCACTAGGAAATGCAGAAAATGTGCAATTAGTTTAATGGAAAGACAAACATGCTAAGGTAAGGCTAAAATGTTTGATAAATGGCTAGAAAGCCTAAGGAAGTGGATAGAAACCAATAATGAAGGTGTTATGGTTAGTAGACCTAGAGTTAATGAAGCAGAATCTCGCACAGCTGTACTGGAGATTTCTAAATAGAGAATTAAGGCTGTGATGTCTAAGGGAAAGTTCAGGTAAATCACTCAAGCAAACCAGTACATGTCTGCACTTCATGCAGTATGGAGATTTGATAGTCCACCGCATACTTACCTCTTGTATTTTCTTCTAATATTTGCATCAGGAATAGGAAAACGGAATGTCTCTGTCCCTGCGCTGTAGGGTGGAGGTGCTGGCCACCCTTTATCCCAGATCCATACCGTGGTTCCCACAGATCATGTTCTGGAGTTTGTTAGAAACCTCATCAGCTCTTAGGGACACTTCACAAGTTCACAATGCTGACTATGAGGGCAAAATAGCGAAACAACCAATGAAGCAGCCTTATTAATTACAAAGGGATGCAGGGACATTACTTGCCTATTTGTCATTGCACCAAGTTAAGAATTAATAATGACCTGCATGCAAGACATGGTTCCTTCCCTGAACTTTGGCACACTTTACATTCAACTGGTCTTGCTATTACGGAGCCAAACTCGGGGTCTAATGAATCTCCAAATCCATGGTTCGGTTCATACCTTGTTTTTTTTTTTCTTTGTGGGGAATGGTTTTATTAATCACCAACAGCTTGGAACACTAAAGAGAACACAAAAACATGTTTAATTAACTTCACATAAAATAGCTATGTAATGAAAAATAAATTAAAAAAAAAAAAACTTCTCTGAAGACCAGTCAGAAATAAACTGGATAACCAAAATGTTCCCGCCCCGCTGACCTGAATGTGCCAGGGGGGATAATAAGATATCTCAGGCTTATTATCCATCTTGAGCTAATGAAACTAGCCTAGCTTTTACCGCAGGTGTGATCACTCGATTATGATTGGACCAAAAAAAGTCATGTGACACACGCAGCTGTAAGACAACAAAAGGTGTAATGTATAATATTTATGAAATGCACAGCTTGTGAAATGAAAAATTAGTTTTGTAACATGAATAACATAACGAGAGGTCAATAGGCTGCAACTACAGCAGTGGCAGTGGGTTGGGGTGGGGGGGGGGGGTGCCACGGTTCTGTCTAAAGGGAACTGCGACACAAGATGAGGAACGTTTGTATTGCAGCTTTGGTCTCGATTTCAGAGCCCTCACACCTTTAATCCAAACCTATGTTAAGAGTGCAGGTACTCTAAGATATTGTGAGTGGCAGTCAATGAAGAATAGATCATAGTGGCATAATATACAAATATCTCTCAGTGGAACATAACTGTCTACCACCTTTCAGTAAATGCTTCTCCAGTTGTGGCCTGAACTCACCCCAGGGCAACAAGTAAGGTTCACCCTGGATGGATCACCAAGGTTGCTTCAGAATAGTAATTTCCCATGAACTATGTGTCTTTGGCTGTTATTCTAGAATTTCTGCAAATATGCAAATTGCAGCCTCAGCATTAAGGATAGATTCAGAGCCCTGCATACGGCAGTTTATTGTATAACTCACAGAGCCACTGTATCAAGGAGTACCTGGCAAAGGAGAGACATGCTTCTACGTCTGAGAATGAATTAATGCTTCTGGAATGTAATTCTGATAGCAGGGAATGGGCAGGATGATGTAATGTGGTATTCCACTGGCTGCCTGGTGCATACTTTCCCTGGAAGCCAGAGGGCCTGCTTCAGAGTCGCATTCTGCCAGGATCAGGGATGGCAGGATCCGATTTCAGAGGCCGGATGAATCGTGCTTTGCATGACACACTGTCCGTGTCCTGCATGCGTGGGAGTGTAAGGGCACATGTGCAGTTTGAGCAGAACTGGGTGCCCCTTGCCGTGCTTATTTGCATATGTGTTTCTGCTAATGGGTGTTAGTGTGCAGATCTATGGGTGGGTCTTTGTGTTGTGGGTGGGTCTTTGTGTTGTGGGTGGGTGGGTGTGGTTAAGTGCCCTAGTGTCTGTCTCCTGAAATGTGCATGTAGTGCTGTGCACGTCTTAGGAAGTTAAAGAAAATGTTTCACACTATTAATTTGAGTAGTATGAGTGTATTTGCTCAGCAAAAATTGAATTTGGATTATATATAGAATATATAACCCTGAATACATAACTGTGTTTATATATGTACAGTTTAGAATGTGTACAAATGAACAGCAACCCAATTAAAATGATTTTTTTTCCCTGTTCTCCATTAAGTTGCTGATGTCTCGTATATCATTGGTATATTGGACGGTTACTGCAAATGCCGGGGTAACTTTAGGAGTTTTGAAATGGCTAAGCTAACACATTTTGACAGAGATGATATCCTAATTTTACACCAACATGAAAATAATTTAAACATAATTCTCTTTGGCAGCCTAAGACTTTTTGCACAGTATGTGTGTATATTTACGTGCGTGTGGACATTCACATGCATGTCACAGTATAGGAATCTGTGCCTCCTTATTGCTGCATGTGTTCCCTGTGTTGAGCTTTGCCTGTGTCTCTGGAGCACGTCCATGGTGCCCAGCACAGTACTGTTCACTCGCTGAAGGGGAAACGCTCTGTTTGCTTGATGCAGAGACATAAACCTGTTTTTGGCGCACAGTGTTATCTTCTGGCTCAGCATAAAGTTTTACACTGTTTACAGTGTAATGTAAGTAGCGTTAGTGTAAGTAGCCTGCAGTGACCAGTAGCAGCGCCAGACTGTTTTCAGAGGAAAGGCGTAGTAAAGGCTGGGGGGTGGGGGTGGGGTGGCTAGGAAGAGTAAAATGTGGGGGCCACCTAAAATGGAAAAATAAGCCTGTCACCGACCTCTTCCTGCTCAGTGCAAAGCATAAACAAACACCATGTTTTCTATAATTATGGATATAATGTGTGCATTTTCACACAATAGTGGGAACTGCTAAAATTATAATTTCATACCATCCATGCATTTGGGAAAACTGACTATACCGTTTGTCTCGACTTACTGCTATGGGGAGACAGGCAGTCTTCCATCAAACAGGAGAGACACTGTGGGTCAGGGAGGAGAACTGGAAGAGGTGTTCAACTTGAAGGTAGTTAATCAGTTTGTTTATGGTTGCCCCCAGCCAACTGTAGCACTCTTACTGGAGGCAGGCTGCATATCTGTGGTTTTCTTGACTGTGCTAGTTGTGTCAGCACCAAAAGGCAGCTCCGTTTTGGTTGCAAAGCAGGCCCCTGTTTAAACAAAACTGCCGGTCCAGGATTTTGAGGAGAAAGAGCTGTCTGTTGAAACTGGAGATTTTAGATGTTCCTCTTTCCGTTGCCCGTGTTTTACTTTCCAGTAGCTTCTGTTAAGAGGTAGCTGTTGTAGGTGGGAGCTTGTTTGCGGTGAAATGGCTGGCTGATGTTTTTCCAAAGACCTGTTCAGAATTATGTCTCACCACAGTGCCTCCTTCTTCTGGCTGCTGGAGAACGCCTTAGCGATGCTTCCCAGGGCACTGGGCCGTGTCTTCGGGTCTGGGAAGCAGTTGAATCTGGTGGATTTACAAGTATATATTTTCCTGTGGTGCATCGTTATGTGATTCAGCGGTAGACAGACTAAATGTACAAAGGAAGATTGTAAATGTAGTTGGATCCATATCAGTTCAGTCTGCCAGAATTGTAGCCTTTCTGTTTATTTTCATGAGTTAAAAAAAATCGCTTGGTAGATCTGTGTTCTGCCAAGGTCAGAACACAAAGTTCATATTTGTGATGCATTTTTTTAGGCTTAATCTGAAGTAAATAATAGCTTTATTAAAAATAGTCTTGCTATTTTTCGAGACAAAAACAGCTTTTTTCTGTGCAGTTCCCTTGGGAGCCAGTCAGTTTCATTTATTAACAGGGTGCTAGTTTGAATCCTGGGAGGCCTCCTGCTGTAGTATTTACACTAAATAAGCAGCTATACAACCTGAATGTAGCATTGCCTGTTAGAGTCGGCTCAGTGCACCAGTTGTGTCCTTATGTG
>JAODJU010000002.1:3602714-3656209 GCA_026776725.1 Gnathonemus echidnorhynchus | reverse complement strand
CCGATCTGGTTGGGGTTGGGGGGTGTGGCATTTCCACCTCAATATTTAATTTGGCTTCCTTCATCCCCCCCAATAAACAGACCTTTGTATTTACATTATTAAGTTATTCCCCCAGCCCCCAATGTCAAACTCTCTGCTACGCTGTTGCTCATTTGGACAGTTTAGATTATGTGTTCTGTGACATTTGTGTTCTGTTTATTCTGGAAAACTTTGTTGTACAGAAGAATTCTAGATTAAATGGTTTGTGGTATTGCTTTTAGGAAACAACTTTTTTGCTTCTATTGCATCATATCAGTAGTTAAGCGTTAAGCCATGTACAGTATTTATAAAAAGCATAGCTTATTCTCTTTCATAAACATTTAATGCGTAAATTTGGAAACGGTTCTTCATTCTACTTCACGTTTGCCTTGACCATTCACAGGCACTGATTTTACCCAGCAGCCTGGAAAAACTGCTTTCTGTTGTTCCTCTTTTCTGGGGGCCGCTTCCAGGACATTTCCACGTCCGAGCGAACGGGGCAGGACCTGGGCCCTGTGGAGGGGCTTTAACTGGACTCCAACCCAAAACCAGTTCCAGCTGTGCTCCTACACTGGAAACAGAGCCATAGCACAGTGATCTCAGCGCCTAAACGTGCAGTCAGGAGGGTCTGCACCTGCTCCACACAGTTTTTCATTGCTGGGTTTGGTACACAGTATGAGGGTTCAAACTCAGTTCAAAATGTAATAGTTGGTTAAGCTAATGTGTTAATGATGCTGTAATTAAATAAAAAGGCCTTAGCGGGAACATCCACATAGCCTAGGATGTTTGCTGGTACTCAGGTCAGGTGCTGCACTGTAGCATATTCAGTTGGCTAGAGGTCATGAAATCTAGACTAGATTGACAAAAGGCTGCTGTTTAGCACCCATTGGCTGCCACAGCAAACCGAAAAGCATTTCCACTGTAGGATTTGAACCACATTTTTGGTTCTCATTTAAAATTCAATGGAACTCTATACTAGCATGTAATTCTATAGTCAGGCATACATGAGTTACCTCAAATCCCTTCAACTGAAAGCCAGTCAAATGTCATCTAGACACAGGAATAGACTGAGTTAGCTTATGGAATGTTTATTTCCTCTTCTCATATGACATTTAATTTTTACAATTCAGACGCAGGTCATTTTATGTGCCCCAGCCCACTCAGTGACCGTCTACCGTTTTCACCTGCATATCAGAAGCAACGTTGACTGCAATAGGTCCAACCTCTTCGTCTTGTTTGTCTGACCGACACTCACCCTGTACCTCATAACCAGGGAGCATGCAGCCATCATTGTCCTGGTCTCATAGAATCATTTTACACTTTTCTTCCATTTATTTTCAGATTTAGATTTTTGTTCCTCTTCCTGGTAAACGTATCTAAATATGCTGCTTACTCTAAAGATGCTCTTTACTCAGTTGTTTGATTGATTGCTCTCAGGCACGATGCCAAACTCCACCACCGCCTTCTCCATCTGCCGCACACACTCGAGTAAGAGAGTCCCATCTGTGCGAGGAAGAGGGCTAACCAATGCTCCAGGCCACACCCCGACATCCACAGAATAACCTATCAAACGGATGAAAGGGATTCCGGGACAAAAAAGCTTCCTAATCCATCTCGGCTCTTCCTGAAATTTTTCACGAACAATTAATGCGTAAATCGAAAAGCGCCTTTTGATTCCCTTTCGCCTCCTCCGAACACAGGTGAGCTGCATCCTCAGGAACTGCGTGGTTTCCCATATTATCCAGGCATAGAGTGGTATCACTCCAATACCACTTTTGTCTTCCAATCACACAGAGGAAGCTGCTTCCTGAATCGATGTGAATTGCATTAACGCACTGCACTTCCCGTTAAGGCTGTCACTGTGCAAGAATCTGCAGCTCTCTTCTGGGCATATTGCATTACGGATGAATCATGCCTCTGCGTTTCGCCACCAGGCTCCTAGGCCCCTGAATTCACAGGCTGATGGGCCGCTATAGTCAGTACAGTCTGATTACTGTATTCTGCACCGTCTAATAAGCATCTAAAGCGAGCACAATCTAACAGGGAATATATCTGAGTCTGATTAGGCATCACAGTCTAATTGGCTATATTGGTCAACATGGGTTAATGGGCTACAATAGCCAGCATTCTAATTATTTATTAAGCTAATTGTTTACAAGATAACGGGATTCTTAACACAATCGCAAGCTGACAGTTATGTGTAACTTGTAGCATTGTGCCTGCCATATTTTAGTCCCTAACCCAGTTATGCTTTGCCCTACAACGGAGATGAAAGGTGACAGAAGAGCAGCCGCACTCTTGTAAGACCCATCACTATGGTCCCTGAAGATAAGCCCTTTACTAAAGGGAGACTGCACTGTGTGCATTGAGCTTCTTTCATTGGTAGCTTGTGTTCGTGTCCATGTCTGAGTCCATTCCTTATCACAACCTCCCCACTGTCCCCTCAGCACTGTGCTGTCTGGTCCGTGTCAGCTGATTGCTGGGAGCTAATGGCCAACGCCCGGTGGTCCAGGGCTAGATTTGCCTGCCGTTGAGTCCGCGGGTGATGACTACACAGAGATCATGACCATATCCCTCCTCGCCAGACATTATTAGCCTATAGCGGTTTCATGCATTTTATATAGGAGGGCAGTAGTGAGCACAGGTGTGCTTGGGTGATAGATAGCAAGGCGCTAGGCGAGTGCATAGCCCCCGCCACCTTAAATGTGAGCAGCAGGTCTCCAGTGTCTTAAAAAACAAACAAAAATACAAGCTTCTTTAATTCAGGAGAACCACCCTCATCTGAGGTTTCACTTTTCATTTCATCGATTACATACAATACTGTGCAAAAATGTTAGGCAGTCAAAAGAAATGTTTAAAGCTATTTATCTGGGTAATAATTGTGTATTTGCATAACAAAAAAAAAAAAACTAAATTTAACATTAGAGCATATGCAAATTAAAAGTCACACAATAAAAACTAACAAGAATTTCTTCTGTCCTCCCAAAAGTAATTTTACTGTTTCTCTTTTTATTTTATTTTTATATTTTATTTTATTTTTCAATTTGTTTTACTATCATTATTATTGTAAAGCACGTTGGTCAGTTTTAAATGTGCTTTATAAATAAAATTTACTTACTTACAAAAGTCACTGATATCTTGTTGGATGGCTAGATGAACACTGCTTCAGTTCCCAAACCGCTCCTCAGGGGCACCTCAGCCATTCCATGTATATGTTAAATTTCACCACCAGTTCACTTAATTCATTAATTAAATTCATTTAAAAAGTCACTGAGGTGTTGAATAGCCAAAAATGGTATGCTAAAGTCAAAAAAATACATTGATGTATTGGATGTTTGCTGCAAATACTGGGGTGATTTTAGGGGAGGTTTTTAAATGGCTGAGCTAACACACTTTTACAGACATAACATTGTTTTACACTAAAATGAAGATCATTTAAATATCATTTTCTTTGACTGCGTAATACTTTCGTACAGCACCGTTTTTGAAATACAGGAGTCTATTCATTCAGTTTGTTCTTTTAGTACTGCATAAGGCAGAATGATAGTGGGTTAAAGGCACATTCTGAGAAACCAAAGCCGGTCATAGAGGAAGGACAGAGCCGGACCGGAGGAGGAGGAGAGGAACAGGAAGGATTTTTCACAGCTGCTAATCTGCTCCAGTTGAAGATTACAGCCGTGTATCTCGTTCTCCTGGTTCCAGCTTCCAGCCGTGACACCGCAAAGGGAGTGTGCAAGGCAGAAGAAGTCGGTAAAGACGAATTGTCCCGAAATCCAGATTTGCGGGGTGAGGGCTTCAGCCTGACCTGAGAGAGGGAGCAGGCTGGAAGGATGACATCATTGCTTTGGAACTCCATCTCGCCGTTCATCCGCATGTCGGCCTCATGTGTGACAGCAATATCTGTCAGATTAGAATCTTAGTAGGATGGCCGGTACTAACAGGTCCTGAGATGTGTGGCTGTTTTCAGTCACACCTATAGTCAGACATCTGTTTCCTCTCCAACTTTCAGCGCTACATCTGTTTCTCCTCAGTCATATGTGTACTGAGAGGTGTATTTCCTTTCAGTTAGACTTTAGTTAGACTCAGTTTTAGCAAAATGCTAGATCTGGGCACACAACCATTTGGTCGGACCGGAGGTGAGAAGTTTATTTCTCCTTTGGTCAAGCTACTGTAGGTACAGAATTGTTGTATACAGTAGGAGATACCATAACGGATTCTGTAATGTTGTTTAGATGGGTATTTCTCTTAGGTGGCTGCAGTGCATGAGAGAGTAACTCTTGGGAGATCTTAGGTACACAGACAGAGATAGCTGCGTGTTTTGTTAGTCTAACTGAGGCAGTTTTTGGAATGGTGCCCTTGCCCTCTGTTCCTTGTATTCAAAGTGAATCGATCAGTCAGGTTGGGTTGATGACCAGGAACACGTGGGTGTGACCTTGCTGCATCGTCCACATTCCTGTGGGCATCTTGGTTTTGAACACTCGTGTTGTTGTTGGAGCTACGGAGGTGCTAAATGACAAGAGAGTGAAGCAGACAACAAAGGGCTTTGTCAGGGGAGCAGCCTCGCCGTCATAGCCGTGAGCACGGTACATCGCTTTGGTAAATACCCCGCCTTTAGGAAAGGGTCGGACCACATAAAATTGTGACTCTGATTTGATTTTTGTCCCACAGCTGGTCACCGCAGGCGGTCCCACACCTACTAGGCTTTTTTGTCTTTGCTGTACAGCTTCGCTAGACTGTTCACTTTTATCTCCCCAACAGTAGGAGACAAAGTATAAAACCCACAGCGGAGCATTGATTTCCTCATTCTGTCGGCCGTTGAGGAATCAAACCTGAAGACCCCTAGAAGGCTGGGCTGCCCTCTAGCGTCTTCCGTGCTTTTGTTCCCATTTTTAATACTAATTTTCTGTGTCTAAGATATTTAATAAAGCATGATGCCAAAGAGTGTCATGATGTATCAGTTAATAAGCCCTTAGCTGATTGCTCCTGGGGGCTTGTGTGCGGCTCAGCGGGTTATGAGGCGCTGCTCATGATCGGAAGGTCATCGGTTCAAGTCTCAGGGTCGGCACCGTGATATCACTGCTGGGCCCCCGAGCGAGGCCCTTTATCTCCAGTTTTTCCAAGGACTATTTAACCTTGTTTCACCAAAAATGTGTCAGTTTGGATGAAAGCATCTGCTAATGAAATGTAAATGTCCTCTTGTGTTTGTGTGTGTGTGTGTGTGTGTTTGTTTGCATTGACAGCAGTATGCACGCGCTCAGTGTCATTTGGAAATGTGGCAGGGTTTCGCAACCTGAACATTACACACACAATGCTCTGGCAGTTTTCACTCTGACCCTGCTGTGAAATACTGCTGGACAGGAACGTGCTCCGAAAGACAGCGACACTCTCCCCGCTTCGTTTCATTCTGCTCAGCGTCTCCTTGGCCACGTCTCAGGTTTACTGACTGTCTCGAGCTGAAGAGACTGAGGCTCGTGCTGTAAAGACGAGCGAATCAGTGTGCATGTTAAAGCACCCCTGCCAGAAGAAAAACGCTGTTTATCATTCCTCTGGTCATGGGGTCCCTCAGTCTGACGGTAGGACATGCCCATGATTAGTCAGAAAGAAATTGCTCTTTAGGGATTCATGTGGAGAGTAAAATTACAGCAAAGCCTCTGGCCCGAGTCCTTTCTGCTCTAGTGGTCTGTCTCATCCCAGCCCGTCATTTTACAGAAAGGGGGCTCTTCTTCCCAGGAAGCTTTATCAGATTATCTCATGGGTACAAATTCCAAGACTTCTGCCCATGGAGTAGATAGATAAAAGGGGATGTGCGATGAGATACCTGCTGTTGTTGTTTTTTTTTTTTCTTCTTCTGGAAATCCAACCGTTCTTATTGTAGATATACCTTCTGCCATTGTCTGGAGATACCAGCAGCCTAGTTGTCTGGCTGCCCGTAGTATCGTTGTCAGGGCAACCATGCCAGATTCCCACACATCGCTAGTGGAAATTTAAACTTGGGTGGTACAAGGTCACATGGTCACTCGGTGCTCCTTCAGCGTTGAGGACAGCACCATTATTCTCCTATACTGTTGTTCTAGGGTGAGTTAGCAGGTGGTGGAGTGATTAAGGAATTTAACTGCAGGCACGAAGTCTCGGGGACCTGGAGGAGGAGCCGTATTGCTGCTGTGATATTTTCAGCACACTTTAACTTGAACTTACTGAAGCAGATAATCAGCAGTTTGCATGCACAAAAGCATAAGATGTCAAGCTGTAATCGTAATCTAGCAATAGTTTTTAAAAAAGGCTCCTGTGGTGAATAATACATTTGGTTGTGACCCCAATTCCATATTCTTTCTCCGTCAGGTGATGTGGTGGACATTTATCAGAGAGAGTTTCTGGCCCTGAGGGAGCGGCTTCACTCGGCCGAGCAGGAGAACCTGAAACGCTCCAAAGAGCTCAACCTGGTCCTGGACGAGATCAAGAGGGCCATAGCGGAGAAGCAGGCACTGCGAGACATTAACCGCACCTGGAGCAGTTTGTCAGGTATGCCTGCAAGGGAAACCTAGCCGTACCTGAGGACCATAATAAACAAGCTGCTCGCCTATATCAAATGTGATAACATCTCAGACGCTTCTGGAGCAGCATGCTGGGTAGGTCCCAAAAACAACCCATCAGCCGGCTAAGCGACCAAGACACAATGGAAGGCAGAGCTGACTGGTATTTTTAACTGCATTTAAGTTCATGTTCATGTTCGTTGAGGGTTTGACGCTGAGTTTCTACCTTGTTCGGCTGTGGGGTTACATATGTGTTTATGCGCTTCACAGTAAAGTTGTCAGTAGGCATTTGGTAGGTATATTTCCCAAGCTGGATTTACTCAGCCTACACATACCGTCTACGATACCATTTTTCTCAGACATGGATGTCAGTTCTACTGGTTGTGTGTTTATCCCAGTACAAGAAGAGCCAAAGGCATGTAAAAGGCCCTACATGCACTGTTTTAGACAATCATACATTTTACTGGAACAATTTAGGTTAACTAGCTTTGCTCCAAGGCTCCTTTGAGAATTTAATCCTGCAAGCATGAGCACATCTGTAACTCCTGCAGTACTTGCTTCCCTGTACTTCTGGTTGTTCTTCTTTCGGATGTCTCCTGACCTGTGTCCTCCGACCTCCCTGGCTCCAGATGAAACCAAGCTGAAGCTATGGAACGTGTCCAGCAGTAAGAATGTGCTGCAGCTGCCCAGCATCTTCCACCACCTGCCGCACCTCCTGGCCAAGGAGAGCAGCCTGCAGCCGGCAGTGCACGTGGGCCAGGGGCGAACCGGGGGTGAGTGCCTCTTCCTAGCCCCTCCTACTACCCCCAGCACTGACCACAGCCGATCGCCCAGTGGCTTATCAGCACCACCCAGCTCCATGCATGGTAGCGGCTAGAGCTCTCCTCATGTCAGTCCTCACCCGCTTCACAACATCCATATCTCATCTCCCTTGTTCACTTCCCTCTCTCACATTGTCACCCCCATAAGCCACACAGCTATCCTCCTTTTCACACGACGTCCTTGCACGCTACCCTAACCCTAACCGTAGCCCCACCCACTTCCTCGTTCACGTCTCCATACCACCCCTTCAGAAATGTCCCCCAAACGTCAGGTCCACTTCGTTCGTTCTGCTCCCACAGTGTCCGCAGAGTAAGCCGTGGCCATATTGATGAGCATCGGTCTCCCTGCAAAGCTACAGGCACTAACTGAATATTACTCTCTACCAGCAGTGATTCAGCTCATGGCTGCCCAGCCCAAGTAGGAACATTATCTTAAAGTGTAAAATTCATGACAGGCAAATGCAAGTTTGTCTTAATGATGATAGTTGCTCTCTAGCAGGGGTCCCCAAAATCCTGGCCAAAAATACATTTTTATTAACCCTGCACTGTTACCAGAAACATCAATGAGGTAATATCCTATGAGAATAATTGCTAAATAAATCAAGAACCAAGACTGAAACCTGATGGGTTTTATTCTGTAACTTATCCCACTTTTGCATCATGTTTATAAAATAAAGTATATAAAATCGATACTTCTTCTCATTTCTGTTCGTAGTGTCGATAGTAATGGGAGTCCCCAGTGTGAAGAGGGAGGTTCACTCCTATCTGACCGACACGCTCAGCTCTCTGATGTCCGAGCTGAGCCCTGCGGAGAGGGAGGATTGTGTCATCGTGGTGTTCATCGCTGAGGTTGGTGCTCTGATCTCGCTGGCTCTCCACTCACTATTAAATCTCACCCACCACCGCTGAATATGCCAAATGTCATGGTCATCTATCCCCCATCAGCTTGGCTGCCTGGCATTCCGCGTCCGTTGTCAGCAGACATGCATTTTTTTGACCAGGTTAAGCACCACGGGGACAGAGGTACTGAACACTTGGTGTGTGGGCGTGTGAGGAGGCGTGTGAGGACATTTTGGGGAGGCCGCGGGGGCATATAAGTGCAATGCAAGCATTTGGTTACCCTGAATCCATCTGTAGCACCATGTGGAAGCCTTGGGCCCAGTAGTAATAACCTAATCTAACCCTAAAATTTGGCTGACCCAGTGTGAGGTGTGGATGTGTGGTCACCTAGGTGATATGGATGAAATTTTGAAATGTTAAACAGTGTGTTTGGTATTGGTGATATTTGAGTATAATCCTCCTGTTTGTGTGTGTGTGTGTGTGTGTCTGTGTGTGTGTGTGTATATAAACATGACCTTTGCACTAGGCCAGCCGTCTGACCTTTGTGTGCGTGTGTGACTCCTGTCCACGTCACAGTTCCCATCTCGTGAGCAGCCCTGCAGGTGAGTTAGCACTAGCCAGCGTGAAGCGCTACCATCCGCAGGTAGAGGGCTGGACGGGCACTGAACCGTCTCCGTCTCCAGCTAGTAACCAGCGCATGCTCCAGAACAGCTGCCGCTTTGTGTGAGCGCCAAGCAGTGAATGAGGCCACATTAGTAACGTCAGGGCTGCTGATCTGATTAATCATTAAAGAGGTCACTCGATTCATTATGATTATAATTGCTACTTTTCCCCTGCTGCCAGTCTCAGCGTGTCACCAGCATCTCTCCTTTTTTGTCCCCTCTGGGTACCCGTACCAGCACCATTTCCTGAAAACGGTTCCTCCTCTTTGTTGGTGCTGTCATATGGGCTCCTGGTTGTGTGTATATCTGCATGTAGGTGTGTCTTCATATCTGTGTTCATGTGTGTATATTTATATACAGCATGCCCACACGCCAGCACATAAACACACATAAACGGTACAGACGCCCACATACATTACATGCATGTAAACGCACACCGACATCTGCATACATAGAACAATCTCACATACAGTGGTACCTCAGAACTCAAACTTAATCCGTTCAGAACCCGGGTTCAAAACCTAAAAAGTTTGAGTTCTGATTGAATTTTCCCCATAAGAAATAATGGAAAACCAATTAATTGCTTCCCAGCCCCCAAAAATTACACCTAAATATGTTTTTTTTTAGCATTTAAACACAAAATGAACAGGATAAAACAAGAAGAGCATTTTCTTAATGGCTTCCAAAATGATATAGAATGTACCCCAACATTACCCCTGTCCTGCCCCATTCGTCCGCTCCTTCTGTGTGCCACGCCCCCTCATTAACCTCATATGGAATCCCATGTGATCAGCTGTTTCTGGTTGTTCTCATTAGTCCTCTGTATTTAGTCCGTGTTTCAGTTTGCTTCCCCAGTCCGGTCATTGTAACATCATTGTGTTGTTCTGCCCGTGTTTCCCGATCGCTTGAGTCCTGTCCCTGCCTTCCAGGTCCCAGCTCAGCAGATCGTGACAACCCCAAGCCATGCCCCAACACTGCACCAACACTAGACTATGCCATGCGGTCCATTGTTTATTTATATTATTACTCTGTATTTTTTAATTTGTTTGTAAATCGCTAATGTTTAGGTTGTAACATTTGTACAACTTTTGCATAACTTTTTGGTGAGCAATGGTTACCAAAATGATATAAAGTACAGTGTATTACCTGATACAGTATTTTCAATAAAATAGCACTATCACCAACAAACGATGCTGTCACAGCGAATGCGAGGCTGAGACTGAAACGTTACCCTTTGTTTCCGCTGAGAGACGTGCCGCGTGACTCATTTCCCCGCGCGTGCAAGTTATCTTAGGTCGGCGTTCACGGTTCAACTTCTGAGATTCAGATCAAGTTCTAGGTCATTTTTTTTTTCAAACTGGTTGGTTCGACTTTTAAGAAATTCAAGTTCTAATGAGTTTGAGAACTGAAGTACCACTGTATATAAAAAAATAACAAGTGTATGCGTATGGAGATGTGCATCTACATGTGCATCTACATACATGTGTCTGTGGCCAAGAGTACTGGTGATTGAGTGCGTATATGCGTGTGCATGTGTGTGCATGCAGGTGTATGCGGGCATGAGTATGGGTGAGTGAGTGTGTATATGAGCGTGTATGCGGGCGTGAGTATGGATGAGTGAGTGCATATATGAGTGTGCATGTGTGTGTATGTAGGTGTATGCGGGCGCTAATATGGATGAGTGATTGCATATATGCGTGTGCACATGTGCATGCTCATGGTTGTATTTCTACGCAGCGCTATGGCGCAACAGCAGGTGACACAATAACAGAGGGTATGACAGACATTGGCTACATGGTACATTGCCTCTAACAGGGGCCCTGTGTGTGTGCACACGCACTTGTGTGTGTGTGTGTATGTGCGTGTGTGTGTGTGTGTGCACGTGTGTGGGGGGGTGTGGGTGTCTTCATATATGCATGTAATGAGATACCATTAACCACGCCACATTAGCCCCCAGCCCCCCCCCCAACCCTTCCCATTCATTGGCTGCCAGACATTATGAGCTTCATCCCTGCCGTCTCCGAGCGACACGACGCCTGACAGACCAGCGCACGCTCGGCCAACCACCCCTCCCAGCCCCCACAGCCTCCTTATCCACCCCTCCACCACAGGCTGGCTGACTCGCCCCACTGCCTCCCTCATCCTGTCACATGCTCTTCCCATGATGCTCTTTGGTGAGCGTGGCTTCCTGGATGGTTTGTGAGGCCGCTGACGGTGTAGCTGCTCTTTATCCCAGCCTGTCGCAGGCCAAAGGTTTGCTCTCCTTTGCCCCAGAAATCTTACTTCATCACTGAGTTTTAAATAGCCGGCACTTACTGTACTACCAGCAGCCAGTGCCTGCATGCAGCAGACACCTGCATTAATTAACTAACCCTCTGTCTGATTAATGTGGTGGCTCTCAGTGTTATTTTACCGCTCTGCACAGGTCATATACTGTGCACTAATGCTATAGGCAGCAGACAGAGGCACCGGTTCTTTAAGAGCCTTTTAAGTCATTGTAAATGTAATATATTTAATGCGTCTTGCTTTTCCACAATGGCAGTATAACCTGCTTGATTGATGTGCATTGGTGGTTAAATGCAAATACCCCATGGGGGGCTGTGACAGATACGTGGGGGGGCGGGGGGTAGGCGGGGACAGGCCCAGGAAATAAGTACCTCGAAGTACAGAGGGTGGGCCTCAGCTGCCTGGACCGCAGTCGGTGTTTGACTAGCAAATACTGCTCAGCTGCACTCGGTGATGGAATGTTTGCAGACCTTGTTTTTGAGTGCATCTGGTTTTCCTCCCTCTTTCTGCCGTCCTTGCTTTGTCCCTGACACAGAGACGCAACACTGCTTCAAAGAAAGCCATCCTCCCTTCACCACACAAGCGTACACGCACACACACACACACACAGAATCGCACAGTGAGTATAATTAGGCTGCCTGGGTTCATTCTCATTGGTTCTTCGACAAGGGAGGGAATTAAAGGGACGACAGGTTTTTCGCTGGCTGTTAAATGCGGATGAAGGGTTATTGATGTTTTCTCAGCCCTGGCTCTGTAAAAATGTTTTCCTTCTCTGGGCCCAGTAATAATAGGCTCCCACACTGCAGTTCTTGCCCAGTTACCCGACAGTGGGATGGGGGATTTGTGTGAGCGTGCCCGTGCCTACCTCAGGTAGACAGGTGGGTTGTGCCCAAAGTGGTGGCGTTGTCGTTGGTGTTGTCTGTGTGTTCATTCTGCCACATGCGCCTTTTACATGACATGCATTGCCTGTGTGTACACAGTTTGTCTGTCTGATGAGCTCACACATGTTGCCTGTTTATATTTGCTTGTATTGCTAACACTTTCATTCAAAGATACTTACCATGTTTACTACTTTATACAGTTGAATTATTTATACAGAAGTGTCAAGTGTACTGCATTAACCAGTAAGATTTTTGCTCCCTCCTTGACAGCGTAGTGTAGTTTCATTTGCATCTGTCCATAGGCTTTCTGTGAAATCGCGGTGTATCTACATTCGTTTTCCAGGAAATGGTCAGAGATCAGAGTTCATCAGAATTCATGACCCAGCGATTCCCAAGGAGCGCTTACTCAGACTGATGTTAATGCAGGAGCACACAGTCTCAGCCCAAATCTAAATTTTACCCAAGGCAGCTTACAGATTTTTCAGGTTTTACACGTCTCACCGTGCCGTTTACCTAGCTTGATGTTAACTGAGATGGAAGTTCAGTCACAGCAGGTGTAATCAAGCTGGCAGTGGTGTCACTCCTGCTCCCTTTGTCTCTGTGTTTTTCAGACAGACCAGCAGTACGCCAACAGCGTGGCAGAGAACCTAAAGCGCCTGTAAGTACACCTCTGTTTCCATGGCAATGGAATGCGGCTGATGGGGCCACCCCTGATTGGACCTGGCTGTGTCTGTTCCCCCCTCCCCCAACCAATGCCATCATCTTCTCTTGTCATATTTGTTTATTGATGATGTGCTTCTGCTCTTATCCACCCTTCGTGCGGTTGGCTGCGACCTGCACCCCTCGGCGTCTGCAGCCGGGTGTCATGGCGCCTATGGTCTTCCCAGGATGGCGACGGTCCGAGCTGATTGGCTGAGTCTCAGAGAGGCGTGCAGCCCTGTTCTGCCCATCATGAAGCTTTGCATGTCTGCTTCTCACCTTCTGAGTTATCTCATCACATCAGACAGGGCAGGTTTCGCCAGCTCCATGCTTGGAACAACCTCCATCTTCTGTTCCGGTTAACTTGGAGAGCAGAACACCAAGCTTCACAATTTCCAAACTACTTCCTCCTGTTGTCCCGCCCCCCTCCCTGTCATGAGCCCTGGCCTCTCCCTTTCTTTCATTCTCTCTTTATGTCATTCTGCCTGGATGAGGCGCTGGGGGTGTTTATACCTGTAAATCAGCATGAGAATCACGAATTTCAGCATCTGGCTTCGCTCCAATTTGCCTAGACATGGGCGGCGGCGGGGGGGGGGTTCTACTCACTGAGTGCTTTGTAATGGAGAAGAGCATCTGGTGTGAGTGTGACTGTCACTGGAGCTGCTCTGAGTACAGATCTATCAGTCAGGCTGAGGGTTTAGACCAGGGGTGTCAAACTCCAGTCCTGGGGGGCCGGAGCCCTGCACAGTTTTTGGTTCACCCTCATTTAACACACCTGATTCAACTCCTTGTGCTAATTACCACACAGCTCTTGAGCTGCATCATTTGTGGTGGAGCAGGGAAAGAACTAAGCTACACAGGGCACTGGCCCCCCAGGACTGGAGTTTGACACCCCTGGTTTAGACCATCAGCCTTGTGCCTGTTTGTATATTTGTATCCCCCCCAAAGTCAATACAGACATGCAAATGATTTAGATGTGTCTGTGTGTACATTTTGTGTGCATGCATGCATTTTGTGTGCTTGTGTGTGTGCTTGTGTGTGCTTGTGTGTCAGCACGATACACATCTGTCCATGGACCTTAAGGATTAAATTCTCTGTCACTTCCAGTTACGCCACTGAGCTGTTTCCCTGGCAACACTCCCTCCTTCACACAAGCCTTTCCCTCTTCTGCGGGTCACGCCTGTGACCATCGATGATGTGATTACAGTAGCATCTCTGCTCATGGTCCCAGTCACTGACACTCTCTCTCATGCCAATCTCTAATTTAGGGTTCACATAGTTACCTTTACAAGCAAATGCAAATCAATGTGATGCGTTGATTTATTTCTCAGAGGCAGATTTTCAAGTTAACCAGTGTTTGTGTTTATTATACATGGTGTCCACCCCACTTCCAGCTTCATATCCATGACACTGTCATGGGGTTAAATGTCAAACTCAAGCTTCATTGCCTCCTCCCTTCCTTGTTCCTTTTCTCCTGCCTTCTCCTGTTTATCCTCCTCTGCTTCACTCAGTATTCTCTACTTTGGCCTCCATTTCATCACTGATGCTATCTGCGGTGCTTGGTTCTCCTCCAGGTTCCCTGGGGAGATTCAGACGGGCCTTCTGGAAATCATCTCCCCGTCTGTCCACTTCTACCCCGACTTTTCCCAGCTGAAGGAGTCCTTCGGAGACCCCAAGGAGAGGGTCAGGTAAGAATTCCTGCCCTTTCGCTGGGCCGCCTTGGCAAGACCTAACTTGCTAACCAATAAAGAACTTGGAGCACAATGAATCATGGGATTCGTCTCATTTGGCAAGAATGCAACCGATCTATCCTTGATATCTGGGGACGGGGCAAGAACGATATCTGGGGATTTGTATTTGTCCTCTGTATTTCTGTTCTTGAGTAATGGAACTGGTCTTCGGCAATGGAAGATGAGAGCACAAGTACGGTCAAGTATGCATATTGAGAAAAGCCCCTAATACTCCCTCTCTAGGGCTTTTATCATGGTAGGTTGAGAACTTCTTCTGTTAGGCTAGCTGTTGCCCTGCCCAGATCCACCAGCTTAGCCGTCTGAGGCGGTCTCAGCTCTCTCATCTTAATATATCCTGACAAAAACAGTATACCCTGAGGCTCCTGGAAACGTGTGTGCACCTGTGAGTGTGTGTGATGTAGTGCGAGGTAGATCAGAGGCAAATAATCCGATTTTCTCCTAGCCTCCCATCTGTAACAGCAGGCTGGTCCTCCCCTAAAGGCATACAGATGTGTTGCTTGATACGCGACGGTGTTCAGGCGCTCCGTTGTAGATGTAGGATGCAGGGGGGCGTGTCTGGCAGGTTTGCCAGCGTGCGGCACAGTGACGCGTCCATCCCGGCGATATAACGTGAGCACGCACACACAGGGTAGTTACTCAGGTGGTCATCGTCACGGTTACAGCAGGCCTAATTTTAGCAGCCTGCAGGAGAGACTGGCCAGGGCTGATTTATGGCCGTTTTTTAAAACGGCAGCCATCGGGGAAAATGAGTCCCAGGTGTGTTCGACATGGGCGCCATGTTTAATTCATCAGCGTGCTGGTAAAGGCAGAGCATTACTGCGGACAGCAATCACAGTACAAGGGAATGCAGGGCTCTCCCCAATCAGAATGCTGCCCGGGAAAAAAAACACAGAAATGCCTTGTGTTTCATTTTTTTTTTCCTTCCCAGAGTGAGAAATCCCACGGTACAAGCAGAGGTTTAGTGGGAGCGTGATCTTCTGAGCGAGAGGATTGAGCCGTCCAGATGAATGGGCGGAGAAGAGGATTAGAGGTGCGGGATTAGTCCGTTATGTGGTCTCCCTGGTGGTTGTGGCCGCTGTCCTCTTGGCATGGAGGTTCTGGTCAGCGCAGGGTTGGTACTGGCAGGTGGGACTCTCCTCATCCACCTCATGCAAACTTTTTACTCTCCTGCAATAGCAAAGAGACTGACAGGTTCTGTTTGCTGGTAGAAAGTTTTACTTTGGTCGTGCAATGTGGGGTTTCTTTGTTTGGATCATGCGCTTTGTCTAAGTTCTTTCATAACCTGGACTAAGACTAGGGGCTCTCGGTCACAAAGACGGCTGGAAGGGGGGTAAGATCCTGGTCACCCGCCAGTCATGATGGAAAGGTGGGCTGGGGGGGCGGGAGTAGAGTGAGACAGTATTGTGACATGTAGATGCAGGCACTTGTGTGCTGGACGGGCTAAGGCTTGGGTCGCCCATTCTAACAGCCACACTGTCAGCCTGCTGGATTGCTTTGTGTGATTGTAACTCCTGAACTGAATTCATGACCTTGATAGACCAGTGAGCCATTATTAAAGTCCCACAAATGTATCTGCATCAGCAGAAATCCCACCAATAAAGCACCAGTAATGTCTTTTTAAACGTTTATGATGAGAAAAGAGGTCGTGCTTCCTGCATTATAACTTACCAGTGTAGGGTACAGTGTCAGAGTGCCTGTGTAGTTATGTATGGCGAAGACTAAGGGGGATTTTGTCATTTTGTGCGTTTTATTTTCAGTGGTTGGGCATGCATGGTGTGCGAGATAGACAGGCTGGTTTGGTTTTGCCAGAACAGAAATCCCAGTCCACATAAACTTAAAAATTCTCTACTTTTCCTACACAAAACAAAAAAGAAATGGGAGTCAATTTGCTATACGTGACTCCCAAAAAAAGGCATTATGTGCTAACATCCAAAAGTGGGGGTGGCAGGATTATCAAGACTAACGAAGAGTGAAAAACCAATATACTGAACCGAAGCAAACATAATCCAGGAAGGGCTGGTGTAATGATACATGTTTGCCTTTGGATGCTTGTCCCACGTTTGGCTCCATCCTGTCCACCTCTCTTATATTACATACTGGCTCAGCAAGCTTTACTCAGGTTGCATTACAATGTTGTACTTTCTGAAACCCTTTTCTGTTTTACAACAGCATACTTTTGTTCAGTGTAACAGTACCAGCATTGGAGATCCCTTTTTATGGTTCACCATTGGTTGCATAGTTAGTTAATGAAGCCCTAATTTTCAAGGTGAACTTATATCAAAATACTTTGACCGTAAACCCCAGAATAACTGGTAATAATGGAGCGTATGGCAGACGGACTGACGGACTGACTCCCCTGATGTCATCGAATGTTATCCAGTTTCTGACTTGTGGCTAAAATATACTAAATTGAAATCTAAAAGAGCAGCACTTATGGAATTTCAGGTACAGTACAGCTTTGGTGTTTTGCTTGGTATTTTTCTATCTGCATAGAACACTAAAGGTACAGTAGGGTCACACCAGGGAAGCCAATAAACGCGATGAAAAGTGTGCAACGCGTTGTACTGCGTTTTCTAACATTTTTTTGCACGTGTTTTTCTGTGTTTTCATCTCACATTTGTCCACGTTCTTATGCGTCCTTATGCGCTTTTAATGTTGCGTTATATTAGCAGTTTCTATGATTGTACGTGATCGTATCTAGTATTTGTGGGGAAAAAGAGGGCCTAAAAAAATGCACAAAGACAGTTTGTAATGCGTTTGCATCCATTTTTCATTGTCATCAATGGGAGTGCGCAGCGTAGAGAAATGCGTGCAGTAGTGCGTCTTCAAAATGCACTGCAACGCAACACACTAGTGGGAACATCATACATTACTTTCTATGCAATGTATGATGTTCTAGCGCATTACAGAACGTGAACGTGTGTGTTGATGAAAAGCGCAACGCAATGCCGATAGTGGAAACGAGCCCAAACAGAATATTTTGTGAGAGCAGCTGCATTCTATAGAGTTTTACTTGAATTGTGGCTGCTTTTAAACGCCAGAAGAAAAGCGCTGTGTTTTGTGTGTCTAATAAACCCACAGGGCCATGGCTGCAGCAGTAGTGACGCACACACATCAGGTCTTGAGGGTCCTGCCTGAACCCTAGTGGTTAAACTCATTGCAGCTTCTTCCTCATTTTTTGTCTCGGTTGAGTCATAGCTTCCTCCAGGGTTGTCTAATGCATGGTATGCAAGTGACAGGTGACGGTCTTTTGGGATCCAACTCTTGGCCTTATCGCATGACAGGGTTGCTTTAAATGGAAATGATTCAGTGTACAGACAGTGGTGGGGGTCCCTCCCTGGTCTACAGCGACAGTCAGAAATACACACTTGCACAGCTACTGGCTACAAGTGTATATGTGACCAGTTTCCTTTGTTGGAAGCACAGAGTTGATGCTGGATATGTTAGACCAGGGCCTGATCCTTTAGCTTATCTGATGCTTGATTGATCTATCTGCAGGGTGGTCTTTTTGTGTGTATCTGTGTCCGTTCTCATAGCTGACATCCAATCATTTAATCTGTACTCAAGTTCATGCGAGCTCATAGCCTGTGGTTACGACTTCTGTACAGTGATGTCCTCTGGATCTCTCACGTTGAAAGAGCCCGTCACTGTTAGGGCAGCCCTACCCGTTTCCAAAGCCCTGTTGCTAGGTGTCCCATTGGCACTGCCATTTCAGGCCGCAGAGTGCAGAGGAGAGCGAGCTCTCTCCAGCCACGTGTGAGCATTGGAGAATGCATTGTGCGCGTGAATTAGTCCTGCTCAGCGTGGACTCAAGGTTACAGGGTATGGGCCATGTGCCATTGCCAATTTACCTTCATGTGCAGCCAAATAGCCATTGGCAATGTAGCCCAGCCTGTGACAAGTTTAGTCCAGCCTGTATCACAAGGTCGACGGAGAAACAAAAACAGGAACTGAGACTTGCTTGCTGCTGTGGACTGTTGACTGATCTCTCTATTTGTCATTCACCATTAATTCACTCAGCCGTCTTGTTCTGTCTTCCTGCAGCCAGGTGGGTCTTTCAGTTTGTCTGTTGACATTGTAGTGCCAGTTCAGTCTTTAGAGCTTCAATGTGCCGATGTTGGCGGTCAAGTCCCTGTTAGTGCAGCTCATCAGTGTTTCCCGATCTGGTCCATGCAGACCCACAGACACTTTTTTTCCTCCCTCCCAGCTCCCAGTAGTGAGCTGAGCAGGAGGGAGCAAAAACATAGGAAGAAAAAAAAACTGTGTGTCCCCGAGGAACAGACTGGGAAACACTGGGTAGAACACGGCAGAACGTGTTCTGCTGCCAGGCGACACAGGGCAACACACAAGTGTTTATGGCTGATAGGTAAGAGGTAACTCAGCAGTTCCAAGAGGCACCTGCTCTGTGCTTGAAATGCCATCGATTTCCACGGCCAGCGGCAACATCTCATAATCTCCTAATTACAGAGAGTGAAATAAAGTGTAGGTATGGAGGTAAAGTCAAGCAATGGTGAATGATACTACCATGTCTCCGTTTCTATATTCTTTAGAACAAAAAAGGCGAAAGCCTAGTTCTGGAGGTGATCCAAGTGTATCTACCTGTGTTTGGACACCGTGTTCACCATCTGTTTTTTGTTTACCGTGTTCAGGAAACAGTTGCTTTGTGAGTTCATGTTATGGCTTTTTCTACAGAGCACAATAACATTTCATGCTATTATGATGTTCTTTAATGGCATTGCCACCCGTTGTCTTTTCATAGAGATATTCTTATGTATTTCTCATTTCTCCCTTCCCAGGTGGCGGACGAAACAGAATTTGGATTATTGTTTCCTTATGATGTATGCACAGTCCAAGGGAACCTACTATGTACAGGTGAGTTTTTCACTTAATGTTTGTCACATTAAACTAGAATGCATTCATATTTTTTTGTTCATGAACAATCTTGGTCATGGGAGATATATTTACACAAAAATGTTCTGAGGGTAGAACAAAAAATGATTGGTTCTGAGAGATAACCAATCAGATTGTAGAGGAGGTGGGTCCAAGCAACTAGAGGAGGCGGGACCAACCAATCAGATGTCTTGGTCCTCTAGTTGCTTGGACCAACCTCCTCTACAATGTGAGCAAAAGCAAGAAACTTTAATATATGATGAAGCTTTACTCCATCTCCAGCTTCTATAACTACTTATCAAGTACCAGGTCGCAGTGCAAGCCTGGGGCCCCCACCAGGAAGCTCAGGGAATGAAATGGGCGCAGAGAAAACCAACGGGAATATGGGGAGAACAAGAGCACCCCACACACAAAGAGCCTAGGAAATCGAACACACAACCCCGGGGCTAAGCAATGAGCAGCATGCTATCCCATGAGCTTTACTGTATGAATGAAATTGGCTTTAAAATGTGTAGTAGCATTAGCTATATTGCAAGCGGTTTTATCTTGACGCCATTTGTAACGTTGGCCTGTAGCAAACAGCAGCACTGATTGAGTAAATGCATTAAACATCAAGGCACCACAGCCCTACAATGGGGAAAGCAGACTGACGGGGAGATATTTTAGCAGCAGCAAAATGAAGAAAAACATAATAGCGGCACATTTCACATGACAAAATGCATTTTAGATGAATTCCTGTTAAACTGAATCTTGAACCGCTAGCAGATCTAGTCAACAAACCGTTATTGACTGAGAAACAAAAGAATATGAAGATACTACAAACTTGCTATTTGGAAATGTAGCAGAATGACATCAAGCATTTAAGTGACTTGTGGTGGCTTTTGTGGCCTATAAGCCTGTGGCTGACTCTCCTCTCTACTTGGGCAGCTGGAAGACGACATTGTAGCTCGGCCAAACTACTTCACCACCATGAAGAACTTCGCCCTGCAGCAGCCATCCGAAGAGTGGATGATTCTGGAGTTCTCTCAGCTGGGCTTCATCGGTGAGCCAGGCCACAACTGCATGAGCGTAGGCGTATTTTGCCGGGTGTGCTGGTGATCTCATCTGTGATGTGTCCTGCTGGTCCCGCGGAGTGCAGAAGCAGTAGCTTGGCAACGTCAGCGATGACTGTCTCGCCGAGCCAAACGATAACCGCTCATTGGGTTTGGTTGATCATCAGAGACAACATTGTTTCATTAAACAACAGATAATGCAGAGTATTAAACCATTTGCTTGATGTCTCTGCGATCTGCAACAGTGAGCAATAAGCATTACACAATGCAGGAGCACTAGGCTTGGTTCCTCTGCAACAATCGCACTGTAAAGAAGAAGCAGAGCAGCAGGTGAAGTGTCAGTACCAGCATCACAGAGCTATCTACAGAAGATACACTGGAAGCAGAGCGTGTGTGGAGTATGGGGTGCAAACGTCAGAAAGTATAGATGTCAGCTTTGCCTTTGATGGCCAGTCACTGGACTGCTGTGACTCACTGTTGAAGAAAGTTCACCACAGACCTTGTGCATTCTTAGCTCACACGTCTGTTATTCTTTAAACATATATCATGCAAATCAGTAGTGAGTTTAACAAGGGATCAATACCATGCCGAATTCCAACTGACATTTTTATCAAAATGCATTTTTTTGCCACGAACATAGTATTTAAAAATGTAGCCCACATAGTGTTTTTTCCCTCACTGAAAATGTTTTGCCACAGACACAGAACAGTCTTGCAATGGACATGGTGATGACCCCTAAGTTTAACTGAAACAAGCTATCACTGAAATGATTAATACTGTATAGAAGGGCTTTTTATCTGTTACCAGTATGAGTGTAGAAATCATCTTTCTTATTCTGGAGCTTCTGAGAGCAAGATGGAGCTGTAGGTGGGGTTGGTGTTGAGTAAGACAGGAAAAGCTCCCTGCGGTAAACAGTTACGGTTTCTGGCGAAACAGATGTGGAAACGGCCGTTGTGGGGCCAAGGGTCTGACCCAAAATTCAAACGGGTTCTGCCAGATGGAGTGGATCAGGTATGGTGAATGGTTCTCCTTTACAGTTCTGAGCAAATGAGAGACAAATGACATTTTTGTTCTCAAGTAGCAATCAAATAAAAAGCATGCGTGAGAGGTATGTATTTCTGAGTGATGTCGAAAGCAGTTGAGCCAGCGGAGAACGTCATGGTGCCGATGCGGTTTCTGACCAAGTGCTTTAGGCAAGAATCTTTCTCAAGCACTAATGGCTGTTTTCTGCTGCACGACTGCTAGAGAGTAGATTGGGCTTATCTTTGCCACCACAGAACCGTGCTGGCAGACGGCACCTCTGGAACCTCGCCTTACATCCCATGATTGCATGCTGAAGTGTAAGCGGCGGATGACATGCCGCTCAGGATTCCTGCCATCCTGAAATGAGTTACAGATGATGAGCTGGGGGCATGCAATGGAGCTCTACTCCTTCTATGCAATGGAGCTCTACTCCTTCTATGCAATGGAGCTCTACTCCTTCTATGCAATGGAGCTCTACTCCTTCTTGTTTTGGTGACAGAAAGCTTATATTTAATGCTGATGATGAGGTACTTAGGTTATCATAATGTGGTGAATCAATGTTGTTTATCCCAGGCATCAATAGGGCTCTTTGCAGCTGGACAGAGGAGTGCAGTGTTTGTACAAACATCGTGTTTCTGACTTGACTCACTCATTACAGGTTCAGTGACTTAATAACTTGTCTTTATAGGCTTTGAGTGATGTTTGCTCCTTGGTTAGTGTGACAGTTCAGTGGGTCACACTGTTGCCTCACACCTAGATGGTTAGGTGTTCAAATTCCACCTCTCTTCCATCTTCGTGTGGAGTTGATATGTTTTCCTTGTGCTGTATGAATTTCCTCTGTAGGAACCCATGACATCCAGTTTATTTTTTCTCGAGTTTCGTTTTTTTTCTTTCATAACTGTTTATGTTTTTGATTTATTTTGATCTGTTTCAGTTTTTTGAAATAACCTATTTTTCCCAGCTAAGACACAAACAATTGCAAAATGTCACTTAGTCTTTTTTATTTAAGCTGTCGACACATTTGCCGTAGTGTAAACATTCAACACTTTCAAAAGTCCTCAAGGCAAAAATAAAATTTAGACCAGATAATAAAGGAAATGAAATAGCCATAACTAACCTGTAGACATAAATAAAAGCACAATTTCCTTTTAAATATGTGCTGCTTTCTTAGGCATCTCATCTTTTACATATATCTCCCTTGAAATATATGATGACAAGTTGCTTGAAGCTGAGCTCAGTAAGAGCCTCCCTCATGTCGGTATGGAGTGTCTTATACTTCCTAAAGACGAAAGTCTCATAGATTTCTGAATGTGACGCATGCCTGTACCATTGCTTGCCTGTATCCACTTTTGTCTCCTTAAAGGCTAATTTTTTCAATTCAGCAGCTTATAAAGACGTAGGTTTGTCTTCTTTACCTTGTTGGCATCCCGTCACACAGCAGCTTTTAGGTATCTTTCAGTTTTTTGTTAGCAGACGGAAGTGACAAGACGACACCTTCATGCAATACAAAGTCAAAGGAGAGTTAAGAAATGCTTCCCAACCAGTGGGCCTGGTTTTCATGGTTTGACACATTGTGCTCTGGCTCCACACACTTGTTTCCACTGCAGGAACTCAGGAGCCATTTTAGGGGGCCAGCCCCTTTGTGTTTCCCAACCCTGCAGGACCTCTATCAGGGCCATTTTCCGAGTCGTAATAAGTACCTAATCTGGGGTAGGTTCTTCTGAACAGCCCTGAAAAGCTGCCGGTCAGGGCTCAATGCTGATCGTTTCAACTCAAGTAGACGAGCGAAGACTACAACAACCATTGCAATTTTTAAAAACCTTACTGGCAACCTACATTGTTTTGGTGCACTCAGAATTTACATCGAGGTTAAAGCTATCGGAAAATACATGAAGTCGTGAGTTCAGTGGTTCCTACCAGTGATGCATGGGCTGATCTGATCTCCATGATCATAGGCAGTCACCCATGGTTGCATGTCCATCAAAAATTTTGTCTTTATTAATATTAGTAGTTTTAGTCACTTTCGGGTTGAAAAAAAACATTAGGTGAGTTTGGGTCTTTGGCAAATAGACTCTTGCGTCACTGGTTCCTATAATGGAGATACAAAAGGCTGAAAGGGCCAATTAGGGGGCCGTTCCTGTAAACATTAGAGCCACCAGGGATGTGCCCCGAGTTTCTGAGGTGGAAACAAGTCTTATGGTTACTAGGCAACATTCTTGTACTCATTTGGCCTGGTTTGTCTATGGTAAAGTCCTTCCTATTAAAAAGTCTCTGGCTATCCTTACTGAAAGGGTATTTTATACTATCTGAACAATCCTAAAATGTGAAAAAAATCATATGTTTAAAATATCAACACAATATCCACAAATTCTGTGCAATTCTGCGTTTACAAGTAAATACCGTTTTCTGTGGTTCCATGCATTTTCCGCATCCCGGAAATCTTAGGGCCCTTCCAGCTTCTGGGTACTCTGGTTTTCATTCACAGTCCAAAAGCCGTGTAGTTAGGGTAATCGGTGTCTCCAAAACGCCCATCGTGTTTGTGTGTGTGTGTGGATTAAGTTTATACTCCATTGTGTGGGCCAAATGTCCCCTACAATGTATTAAAAACCTGTTATTTCAATGTTGTAGGGACCATTTTTCAGGTCCCCACAAAAATCTATGAATGCAATCAAAACACTAAAAATGCCAAAAGTATCATATTTTATTTGGTTACTTATGGTTAAGGTTAGGGCTGGGTAGGGGTTAAGGTCATCATGTTGGGATTAGAGTCTTCCCTATAGAAATGAATGGAGAGTCCCCACCATGATATAATTACAAACCTCTGTGTGTGTGTGTGTGTGTGTGTGTGTGTGTACCCCAGCCTTGTGTCTTGTGCTTCCTCGGGTAGCTTTCAGGTCCCTCCCGTGACCCTGACCAGGAAAAACATTAAATAGATGGATTTACATTCTCTCTTATACATCAACATTATATCCAGTCAAAGTCAATATGTTCCTTATTTAAATGCATTCCTTTTTATTCAAGCGTGACTGTGGTATAGCCTTCAGTGACTGACAGCTGATGTGGAGCCAACTGTCCTCTCATTTCATATACGAGGATGTGTGTAGTGCATTTATCAATCTCATCCCAGTAGCCATTTGAGCTTGCGGATTTTAGTTCCAAACCACACATTCGCTTGATTGGACTATTAGAAGACACTGATTTATTAAGAATTTATCACACATCATTTTTATCGATTGTAGCATTTAAAAACTCTCACAGAGAAATTTTAACTTGATGTGAAATCCCGGCCATGTTGTAATCAATAACTCAAGTCAGGCTAATTAAGAGTTCATCTAGATCAAAACCTGGCATACATTGCAGGCCTGGAGGAAGACAAATCTCGGTAAAAAGAAGACAGTTATATGGTGAAGGCTGTATGGTAGAACACAGATTGCATTTGAAGTATTAGTTGTGTTAGTTAAAAAAGGATTGTAAGTGCTCATGTAGACAAGCATATCAGAAACATGTGCGTGTAAACACAAGTACCCTCACATACAGTATACACGCACACACACAAAATGTGTGCATGCACAGTTGCACATACATGCATATACACAAATTAAAATGCGCTTAAATGCACGCATCGATCCTCTGTATGCAGCCGTCTGCCACCCTGCCAAGAGGCCCTGGGTGTGAGAAGACACTGAATTATTGTAAATCCCAGGCTAGCTGCTGTGTGCACCTACACAGCCATTTCTCTGATGTGCTGTATTTAAAAGGTCAAATAGCACGTACCACAAGGGCTCGCTTTACGTGAGAATAAAGCGCTGTTTGCCTTTACGCTGCGATTGAGTGACAGACCCGATTGGTGCATCTCCGCAATCGGAGCGCGGCAGTGATATACACTGACATCGATCCTGTCTCCGGTTGCCGTGCTACGGCTCACACTGGCATTAAACATCGCCAGCTTGTTTTCACATCTTCAGCCCTTCCAGGTGTAGCAGAGCTTCTTCCTTGCTGGAAAGAAAAAAAAATCTGTTTTCCGTACAGTTGTGAGGTTGTGTCACAGATTCATTTTGCCAGCCACCTGCTGACTTTTTTGGGGGGAGCAGGACTTGTCTAGAAGCGATTGCTCTGATTTACTGTTCACTTCTTCTGGACTATTACTGAGAGTTGTACTGAGACCATTGCTTGGAGGTGAAGACACATTAACTCACTGTGGCAAGTACATTCGCTTCTACATGAAACGAAGTACAAAAAATCATAACATCAGCACAAGGCCCTAGGCTTCCTGTCTATGAGGTTCCCATTTATGCCAAAAATATGTCAATAACACTCTCCTTGTCGACTGAACATGTAACAAAACACTTATCTTTGTCCGTTCAACTTTGAACTGTTCTTCAGCTGTGACAAATCTATTTTGACAATGTGATTGCCTGTGTTGATTTCTCACCTGACAAAACATATGTCTGTGTCAATTCAACTTTAAACTGTACTTCTGTCGTCTTAGTACTCCCTGTTGTTTGACTGTTGTATTACATGTTGACCAAATATGTCAACACGTCGTCCTGATGTGTTGTCTGATTGTGTTGTTTTTCATGTTGTCTTGATGTGTCATTCGCCTTGTCGTTTGACTGTATTGTTATGAATGTCGTCTTGATGTGATGTTTGTTTGTGTTATTTTGCTTCTCATCCTGCTTTATTATTCTCCCTGCCCCTGACATCCCAAGTAGACTAATTCAAGTCAACATTTATTTTTATAGCATGTTTTTATCCACATGATCATTAAAACAAAGGAAATAAGGCATGTCCTGGTAATGCCGGTAAAAAAGCTAGAAAAAGCAAAGAAATCCTAACTTGATTTTGACAGAGGTAGCCTTTGCGAATTGTTGCATAGCTGCAAAAAAATAAAAGCATATTGGTGAATGACAGGTCTGTCTGAGAATGTTACAACAAGACAACATGAAGAACAACACAAACAACAGGGAGAATTATACAGCAGGACTAGAAGCAAAACAACGAAGACAAACAACACATCGACAACATTCATAACAACACAGTCAAACGACAAGGTGGATGTTCATTGCTAAATAAACACAGACAAACATTTTGTTACATTTTCAGTCAACATGGACCATGCCAATTTCTACACATTTTTGGAATGCCATACCTGTCTGATAAACAAAGCAGACTGGGTCATATTTTCATGCCCCGCTCGTCTAATCTTCTCGAGTGCCACGGTCCCTCGTTACCTCGTGTGGAATCCCCGTGTGATCGGCTGTTTGGAATTGCTGTCATTAGTCCTGTGTATTTAAGTCTGCCTTTAAGTATGTTTCCCCAGTCCGGTCATTAACGTTTGACGTTGTGGTGTGTTCCTGAGTGTGTTTTCTCCTCGATTCACCTCCCCGACTCCCGCCCCTGTTTCCCGGTTCTGTGCCAATTTCTCACGACACATATTACCCAGCAAAAAGAAGAGGTATTACAGTATATGCTGTTCCTGGTAGGCTGTCCACTTGTAAGATTTTATCTTGAATTTCCTCCCTTAATTATTTATTCCTGTAAATTTCAAAATGTAGCCTTTTTCAAATCATTTATAGCATTTGAAGCCTACATCTTCTTCACTATGTATTGAGTAAATTTTTATATTTCATTGCTGTGCTCTGGGACACACTGATACATTTAATTACGTTGTATTGAGTAATAAAGATAAAAGAGTCAGTGCTACTTTGTAAAAATAGTTCTTGTCGAGTCTGCAGACACCGCGAGACATGAGAATAGGTCGATAAAATAGGGTGTTTGTTAAGGATGGGGTTGCCCTTTTCCTGTTACAACAGCACTGCTGACATACCACGAAGGCCAAACCCAAAAAAGGGCTGTTCCAGTGAGAAAGATGAACAGGGAACAAAACAACTACTAGACAGTCATGCTCCCAGAGCACTCACCCTCAAACACCAATTAAGCCTCGGGAAAATAAACTAATAATCAGACTAATTAAGCCAGCGATTGGATAGAATGAAAATCAGTATATTGAACCAACTGATCAAGACATAACACACCCTGATTTAATGGAGTTTAAAGTAGTTTTTTGACTTCTGAAATCAACAGAATTATTTTGTTCACTTTACTACAAATTGCTATTGTGTTTTGCAGAAACATGTGATTCTTTGCTTGTGTCCATTGGCACACATTTGTCTGGATAACAGCCTGGATGTATTTGTGGAATTTCCCAGGAGACTTAAAACAAAGTTCCTGCAGATAAGGCCTGTATGAGCATAGAGATGCATTTTTGTGACTTTGCATTTGATTAGAGTGAAATGGTTAAGGCTTCGTTACAAAGAATGGGAGAATCGAATTTCAACACTTTTTAAGATTCATTTTTGAACCCAAACTATATTTATTACTTTGTCTCTGACATGTGCTGCATTCCTTTAAATCTTTCAGTTATACTTTGGAAGCATTTCAAAATTATTCCAATATGGGCAATTTTTTTCTTGTGAGACACCAAAAGAAGAGCCCTGTACTTGCTGCAGTTATTTTACAACTTGTTTCTGCCTCTTTGTTATTCCTGTTTTGCTCTCTAGTGGCCCGGAGTTCTTCCAGGTGTAAAGCACCCACAGCGTAGATGGATCTCTGTACAGAGGGATGCTGCTAGGGGAGATGCATGGTGAATTAAGCGGAGGAGTAACCACTCTGATCAGGGGGATAAGGGGGGCGAGGCTGCATTCAGACGGCAGCTGCAGTCGTGATGAGAAGGGATGAGAAGGGATGAGAAGGGATGAGATTTGCAATCTGTGGGTTTCATCTCTACCTAGGGCGGATTCCTCCATTACACACACACACACACAAGTTTGTAATTATATCTTTGTGGCCTTCATTCATTTCTATGGGGAAAACTCTAATCCCCACATAACGACGTTAACCCCTACCCAGCCCTAACCTTAAGCACAATTAGCCAAATAAAACACAAGAGTTTTGGCATTTTAGTTTTTTGATTGCATTCACAGATCTTTGTGGGGACTTGAAAGATGGTCCCCACAACATCAGAAAAACAGGTTTTTAATCACATTGTAGGGGGCATTTGGTTCCCACAATGTAATATAAACTAATCCACACACACACATACACACACACAATTTGGTCTACCTATCTAATTGGGGACCATCCATTCATTTCTATGGAAAAAAACCCTAATCCCAATTACGACACCCTGAACCCCTGCCCATCCCTAACCATAACCATAAGTAACCAACCATAATACATGACTTTTGGCTTTTTTACTTTTTGATTGCATTCATAGATTTTTATAAAATATAGGTTATCCAAATGGGGACCTGAAGAGGTGTCCCCAAAAGTAAGGAAGTTTCAGGTTTTACTACACTTTGGGGACATTTTGGCATTTTTAGTTTTTTTGATTGCATTCATCGATTTTTCTAAAATTGAGTTTCCCCTTGTGGAGACTGAAAAAATGGTCCCCACAACATCAAAATAAGACATTTGGGTCCACAATGCAATATATACATAATCCATACACACGCACGCATGCACGCACACACACATACACACATATTCATATGTTTTTGGGGACTGTCCATTCATTTCTAAGTGCATAATCCTAATCCCAGCTATGACAACTTTAACCCCAACCCAGCCCTAACCTTGACCATAAGTAGCCAAACAAAATATAAGACTATTGTCATTTTATGTTTTTTTGATTGCCTTCATGGATTTTTATAAAATTGCAATTATCTTTGTAAGAAGGTAAAAAGTTACAGATTTGTGGCGAAATCTGGTCCCGATAATGTAATAATTACAAAAATGCTGAAGCCATGCAATGTTTTCATGAATGTCACAAAGTAGTTCGTGCATCTGTTATAAGCCATTTTATTTAACCCAAATTTTTAATACAGCTTAACTGCAGTCCGATCCTAAGTACGAGTTGACTGTAAGTCGGGTTTACTTAACCCAGGGTCCCCTTGTATAATGCTCTGTGTCCTGTCCCTTCTCCTCCAGGTAAGATGTTCAAGTCTCTGGATCTCTCGCTCATCGTGGAGTTCATGCTCATGTTTTACAAGGACAAACCCATCGACTGGCTGCTAGATCACATCATGTGGGTGAAAGTGTGCAACCCAGAAAAGGACGCTGTGAGTATCGTGTCCCAGCAGTCTGAAGTACCTACCAGTGACAGAGGCTTGTCATTATCTACTCTTACCCGCCCTTCCATATTTTGTCACTCTAATGACAATTTATGACAATGTAAACTTGTGAACTAAAATGATCGATTGATTTTTATAGAATGAATGCCATTATAATACATGCTTTGACAGAAGTCGGTTCATTGTTGAATAATTGCTTTTTAGCTATTTTTGACTTCCTCTTCTCTTGTTCTGATCAAATAATAAGTCGATGAGTATGACTATTAGATTGCACCCTTTTTTCTTGTTTCAGCAGTAACTGATGTAAGCCTGTCGCTTTTCTGAGCAGAAAGTGGTTCGCTGTTTGTCATACACACCGTCTCTATGCCCCTGCAGAAACACTGCGACCGGCAGAAGGCCAACCTGCGCATCCGCTTCAAGCCTTCACTCTTCCAGCATGTGGGGACTCATTCCTCCCTGGCTGGAAAGATCCAGAAGCTGAAGGTGGGCCTCCCCAACCTCATATTGCTTAAGTAGCTGTTCTTGCAGTGCTCTGTAATTTTAAGAAACCTTCATCGGCAACTTGCATTTATCTGACACTTTTATTTAAAGCAACTTACAGTAGAAAATTATTTTTAGTGTAATGCTCTGCAATGTTTATGTTGCTCTGTGAATGCATTATAATGTGTTATGAATGTGTTCATAGATTCTTATAGACATGGCATTCATAGACCATGATTCTGGAGAACTGGAATGACCACAAATTGAGCTTTAAGACTGGGAAGTGGGAGTTGGGGCAGCATTTATCAGGTGTCATTAGGGAGAATCTTCCTAAGAGTCATTTGTGTCTGATAAAGCTTTTAGTGTTTAACCAAAGTGCACTATTGAAATTGGATTATCAGTCATGCTTTAAGGCCTGGTCTGCTTCCATCTGTGCTGCATTGATTCTCTTAATATTTCACAATCCCCAAAATGTGTCTCCAGGACAAGGATTTCGGAAAGCAGACCCTTCACAAGGGGCATGCCAATCCTTTGGCTGAGGTCACCACCAGCCTGAAGACCTACCAGCACTTCACGCTGGAGAAGGCCTACCTGGGGGAGGATTTCTTCTGGGCCTTCACTCCCGTGGCTGGAGACTTCATCCGCTTCCGCTTCTTTACGCCCGTCCGCATTGAGAGGCCAGTCTGTCTCACACACAGAAACATATTCAAACAAACTCAAGCACTTATTGAGAGGTGGATAGTTCAGGTCCAGAAAGTAAAAATCCAGACCAACATTTTGTTTCTACCAACCAGTTGAGTATAAAGAGTCATCGTCACATGGTTGGAACAAAATTCTGGTCTGGGTTTTTACTCTCTGGACCTGAACTGTCCACCTCTGGACTTACTTTGCCCACATGTTAACCTGTAGCACATGTTCTTTCTCCTACAGATACTTCTTCCGCAGTGGCAACATTGAGCATCCAGGGGACAAGCTCTTCAACACCACAGTGGAGGTCCTTCCGTTTGATGTAAGATCTCTTGGTTTATAAGTCTCCAAACTCAGCACTGGTCCTGGTGAGCCTTAGTGTCTTGTAGGGATATTCGACCCATCCATCTTCTAAATGCTTATATGGTTCAGGTTGCAGGGGGCCTGGATCCTATTCCATACAGCACAGGGCACAGCGATGGGGTGCACCCTGAATGGGCAGCAGTCCATCACAGCGCACACATATACACATACGCTCACATTCTCAGACAACTTTTAGCCTAACTGCACGTGCTTGTGCTGCAGGAAGAAAACTGCACACACACCGAGGTGGGATTTGAACCCCCAGAAGTGGAGGTTTGAAACGGGGGTCGCTGCCCTACTGTCTAGGAATTATGAAAATGCGAAGCTAGACTGGCTAAATCCACTCTAGGTCAATTATGTTCTCCGCCAAGAAAACCCGCCTAGGACTGGGCTCAATAAGTCAATGTTATATTCGCCTCGCGATAGAGCAGCCACACTGCAGTGTTCCCTATACTCCACCGCAGCAGCAGGCTGCTAGAGCGAAGCCCTGAAGCCCTGTGAGGGCCTCAGTCCTCTGAGATTAACCAGGAAATAAAGGCAGAATGAATAAGTAAAGAGCCCCTCCACTCAAGTAATCGGATCAGGCGTTTGTTTGGCTCTGCCATTCACCGGTGATTTTATTGCGGGAGGGACTCATAGGAAAAAAAGGCAGTTTGAGCAGTTTAAATATTAAGCCCCCGTCACCTATCCGATAGAATCCGAGACCTCAGAAACCTTACCGAAATGCCATTGCGCGGTAATGACTCACCCCCTCGAATTGGGTGCTTCGGCTGACTTAATAGTTTAGGTCTTGGGGAGGCGATTTAGCAAGGAGGCCCCGGGGCAGCTCTGACCCCTGAGCAGGGTGAGCAGTTGTGAGATAGACAGATAGATTCAGGGAGGAAGTGGCGCCCTGCAATGAGATTGGTTAAGGGAGGAGCCAGCCATGGGCTCCACGAACCGGAGACTGAAATATCGCCAGGCTGAGAAATGTAATTAAAAATACATTAATGGAAAATGTCATGTTTGGAATACAGTGTAATCAGTTAAACCGACATTTTTAACTGATGCATCAATTTAATCTTTGGTTTTACAAATAGCCTTTAGACTGTTTTGAAGGTCAGATTGTGTTTCAGTTTATGGTGTACAGTGCATAAATTACTGTGCTTTTTCCTGCAATTAAAATACGCTAATGTACGCTATAAATCCTACAAATTATTACGCATATTTCATTGATGTTCCTCTGAGCACTCAGTTTTAGTCTTTCATCACATTTTTACTTGTTGTAGCTCCCTGAATATCACATTAGCTATGTAAACAGTAACATGATACCTATTAGGACTCTATAATAATTTAATTAGAATCACCAGCTGGCCAGTTGTCCAAGCATCCAGACTGTATGTGCTTGAAGGCGCCCCCTATGGGATAAAAAAAGTGTTGCACCTTCATAGGCTCTGCGTTTCTGTGTGTCTTTTCATATTAGCGAAAAAAGTCTTTGCCAAGGCATTAAAGTTCGCAGTGGGTGGGCTAATTGTTCAGACAATGGATATTCATGACTATTAGTCCCTATTGGTTAAAATCGGGCAATGATTGACAGTACAATGTAATTCCACTTATCCTGTATTTGAAGCCTCATTTTGTGCTGTGCATTGTGCAGTGCTGACTATGTGAATGCCTGTGTGGGAATATGTGTTTATGACTGTGTAGGGTTTGAAACAGTGTGTGTGTGTTTACATGCTTGGTGTCTCTCCTACACATGTAGGCTTCATAACAGGACTATACTTCTATTCTTTTATTCTTTCTCCCTCCCTCCGCATGCAAATAACACCGTTACGTGCCCATCTGTTCCACCCTAAATCGATGCCTGTGGTCCTTGTGCTCTCAGAATATCCAATCAGAGAAGGAGGCCTTGAAGGAGGGACGGGAGAAAGCTCCCAAATACCAACGCACTGAGGATGGATTTATCAGGATCGGTGAGTGCTGCTTCTCTCCAGATTTTGGGCTTATCAAACACTATCATGCTCCGTCTTCCTCTCTAGTCTGGGATTTATAGAAACCCGACCAGGACAAGTCTGAAAGTAATTTGTTTTATATTGCAGTGGCATTTCATTAAAAGAGAAAAGCCACATAATTTGATTGTTTCATATTATTCTTCATGTGTGGAAAGAACGTACATCAAATGGCATTTGCTTCATTATGGTGGCTTATAAAATTTCACATTTTATTGCACTGTCGAAATTGTGCTTTCATCTCATCCCAGCTTTTAACCCAAGGACAGATGTGGGATTAAAGCTGGAAGGGAATTTCTTAATGTAAATCTCACTAAATATAACTTCCTCATTATTCCGTTACTGTTGTTTTTAAAGGCTAAATGCATAGGTGGGTAAAAAAAAATGCCACGGAAAAATTCGGTTAATGTGCGAAGTATGGTAAATCCAGTCTCCACGTTCCGGTGCAAATAAGAAATTAAATCATGTCAGCAAATGACACTTTTGCAACTTATTGTGTAGGTTCCCTGTACAGACTACGTGCAGCAAACCGTAGGTGCGCATGCTATCACTTTATCAGGGACCAAACAAACAGTCATTATTTTGCATTTGGATTCCCATCAGGGATTATGTTTATTTAATGGCCAAAATGCGTATCCGTGTGGGATCGACAGTTTAAATGAAAGCAGTCAGTCTTTATGGCTGAACTCTTCCAAAAAAAGCAGTCAAACTGCGCAGTCAGAGTTTTGAGTAACACCATAGCTGATGACTTCATAAATTACAATAAGTGCTCATTCATTCCCTTTCATTGAGGAGCTCATAATTTATAAGTGCTCTCCTTCTGATCAATAAGTGCCTGGCAGCAGTTCGCTTTGATACAGTATCTATGAATATTAGACTCCTCTGTCAAACATTCACTGGTCCATTTTTTTATGCTCCCTGAACAGTAAACCAATAAAAGTACTCCGTCTTCCTGATTATAATACCATATATTGTGCCTCATGTTTACATTTATTGAATTAGGTGATAATCTTAAGTGGGAGCAGCTTGAATTTTTTAATTCCTTTAGCTCCACTTTAAGTAAGACGACTAGTTACACGACTCGTCAGTCTCAGTTAAATGTAATATGTGCAGTAGCAGTGCCCCCACCTCGTGTTTTGACCATAAGTTTTTTTTTTTGCACGGGTGAATTTTTTTCACGGACATGCTAGCTGCCTTCGTGGGGGTAGGGGGGCCGTGGACTGCATTTTGGCCTCTACTCCGCCTGTCATCAGCAGAATGTGCCCAAAACAGGCCCTCATCTTATTTAACATTTCTCACACTTTATAGCGCATGGCATTGTTGATACTTCACTTCCTCTAATATGTGATGGTCAGGGGTTCAAGCTCATCTGTCTCTATCCTCAGCCTCTCCATGTCGGTATGAAGTGCCTGAACACTGGCATTGAGTGCTCTCACAGGAGAAGGCCTCATGAAGCAGCTAATAACATTTTTAAAAATGATGCCTCCCTTCTGCATTATGGAGTGTGTGCTATATTCTGTTAGCGCAGCTCCGATCGCGTGCAGAATCAAGTCTTACCATCCCTCAGGACCTTTCTTCCTGTTATGCTGGACAGATGCGTGCAGCACTTAGCCTGTAGCACTGCATGGTAACACAGCGTAACTGCAGTCAGCTTAAGGGTATCATTACTGTGAAACTGGTGGTGTGTGGGTCAGTGGGATAGAACCCTGTGCTAGAGATGGTAAGGTTGGTGGTTCAAATGCCGGGATCAGCAGAGCGACTTCTCCATTGGGCCCTTGAGCGAGGCCCTTGAACCCAGTTGCTCCAGGAAATGTCTGACCCAGCTTTCTCAAAAGTACATCACTTTGGATGGAAGCATCTAATAAATAAATAAATATAGATACCTTTCAGCCAATAGACTGAACTGCTGCTATCATGGTGCAGATAATCAGGTTATGTTTGGACAGCATTTACTATGATCAATATTTCCAGCATGTTTCTGAATGGATTGACAGTGGGAGACGTGTATACATGTCTAGCTGTCTTTGCGGGGACTAATTCTGAAAGAAAAAAACGACCCCATTAGGATTGTGACTGTTGATAAACGCAAGTGATTTAGCTCTGTTGGAAGCTGAGGTTTCGCATGTGGATGAAAAGGAAATCCTCACAAAGACATTGAAATATGTCTGTGTATGAGTGCATCTAATATTAATGTCCTGACCTTTTTCCTTTAGGCGCATTTCAGAATGGCATTGCAGAAGGGGAAGTAGACCCTGCCTTTGGACCACTGGAGGCCCTCCGACTGTCTGTGACAACCGATTCGCCTGTCTGGGTCATCCTCAGTGAGGTATGACCAGGAGTTCATTTTACAGGATATGCATCCAGCCAGCTGTCACAATAACCCAGACTATTGCGTCAAAATACCGTTTTGAAGCAGAGACTGTGTTGTAAATTCTCTCCGTGATGTGAGCTTGGAGACCGGAAAGCCAAGCCCTAATAGTAACAAGTAAAGCTAAATGCTCCGTAGCCGTTGGCTTGTGTTGGCATTCTCACAACTGGTTTACTGTGTGCCGCAGCAGAACTTCTTTGCATAACCGGAATGACCGTAATGCCCTTCATGTAAAAATATGATGACCTGTGTGTTTAGCAATGTTTTATTTTGTGATGAAATCTGAGTTATCATTTTCGTCCAACTGTATATCCATCCGTCTTTTTACTTCCTGACATGAAAGGGTCCGGCGCTAGGGACACTTTGGATAGGATGCAGGTCCATCACAATGCAGACACATGCATGCACATTCACGCTTGATGGTTATTTAGAAGTCTTGCTTAGTACTGGAAGCCTGACTATAATCTGTCATTGTGTTCCAGATCTTCATCAAAAAGGCTGAATGAGCAGTGCCCATTGGCAGTACCTCTTGAATCCCCCCCAGAGTGCACACTGACGGACGGGCCCTTTGTGGCTGATCAAACTCAGCTCCAGGAGCCGATTTCTCTGGTGAGGTCCAAGGACTCCCCCTGCTGGCAAGGAGCTGGTGTAGCAGGCCGAATTAAGAACAACTTCATGGAGAACCTGCCGGACACAGGAGGCCATGGCAGAGAGGACAGATTAGTACTCTGTAGACCTTATGTGTAAATACCTTTATGTTTGACTTCTTGTAATTACACTGGTGATTGTTTTTGGGCTTGCTGGATCATGTTGCCCTTTAAATAAATTAATTAAAATGAAATGCTGCTTTGGAATGGACAGATTCACTACAGGTATACTCAGTGAGCACACACTGCACCGTCCCTGAAGGTCAAACTGGTAAATTACATCATTTCGGTTTAATGCTCGGATTTTCCTTTGCCAAATTGTATTGGATATTTATGACTGAGCATACATGGGCAGATATGTATATGTAGGGGAACACATAGATTATAATCATGTCTGAATATGTGTGTATGTATGTAGATGCATACAGTATACTTAATTGTCATTGCAAAGCAAGTCTAGAGCAGGGGTTTTCAACTTGGTGTATGTGACCCCCTGGTTGAGGAGCTGCAGGGGGGTCTGGTTTACGCAACATGAAGAATATTCAAGCAGACTCACCCCCGAGAAACAAATATTACAGTCCTCCAGCCCCAGTCTTTACTTGTGTTATCGCTCATTCATGGTTGGGGGTGCCTAGCTCATTTGGGGTCCCTGATTCAAGAGAAGTTGAAAACCCCCGAATCTGGAGGAATGTTCAATGAGTGCTGTGGAAACAAGCCCCCCCCAGGTGGATATTGGGGCCATTTCTAATCATTCTGCTTGAGAGCATCATGGTTAGTGGGTTTTGAGTCATATTTGTGGGAATGCTGTTTTCTGTCAGCTAGCAGTTTGCCTTAATGCAGCATGAAGCTAAGGGGAAACACTGGAGGGTAATTCAGATCAGTCTCTTTAGAGGCCTGTATTTTTCCTCCAGAGCAGGAAAGGTAAAGGAAATACTTCTATTTGTAACTGGTTGTCACTATCTGCATTGTTACTGTTGTCATGAATTCAGTGCAGTCTGCCAACAGTGTGGGATCTAAATGCATAAATGGAACATTCTGCTGCGCTGGATGTTTGTGTCCCCAGGTGCAGGGCTGAGCTGAAAACAGTCACAGGGCGCACTGTCATACAGTCTAAAAGCGACTGGTAGAGTTTCTGCAGCTGCTTCCCTGGTGCCTGTTAATGCCGTAGCTGCCTGGTTTCCCCAGCAGTCGGTGAAATCACTTGTGATGACTGTTTGCCCACTGAGTGAGGTCACCGGGGAAAGATGGAGGAGTCTTCATAACTACACGCTAACACTGCCACAAGCTGGGGAAGACGTGGGAACGCTCACTTCCACTTGTGGTGTGGAAACGGCATTAGTGAGGTCGCGCAGATTCTGGATCCTAGGTCTGACTGTGAGGCCACTAGAGTGACATTGTTATTTAGCCTTTCAGGGGGTTTTCTAAGCTGGGAAGATCAATGGAAGAACTTTAATAAAGTTACGGAAAGCTCTACCACAGCAGTGGGAGCCTTCAGATGTTTGTTGCACCTGCAGGAAATGCTTTCAGTGCTCACTTGTAAAACGTTTAGGCTTAAGCCTAAGCTTTGCAGGTCGTCATGGATCTGTCAGAAGCAAATAGAAGCAATTTCAACTTGGGGGGGATGAAGGCATCTCTTGGCTTTTAAGGTGACCTTTTGGCCACTGCTGTGTTTTTACGCCACCAGTTCCCTCATGGCAACAGATCCTTGTTCGAAGGATGCTTAACGCCTAGCAACAGGAGGCTGGGGTAGTGTGGATGAGATAGTGACACGCAACCCACTGAGTCTTTGGCCAGTGGACAACATGGCCGATGCCTGTTTCTCAGCCCACAGCACTGCCATAAGGCAGCTCATTCAGGTTATGGGGTGCTTTCTTCTCCGTGGTGGATTATTTTTCTTCCTCGATACACCTCTTCTGAGTGCACCATGCTCTCTATCCTACCAGGTGCTCAAAAGTACATTTTTTAGTGCAATAATAATAATTCTGGTGAGAAATAGTATACGGTGTTATTTTGGGATTTTGGGGCTTTTATTTTATTATGACCAGAGATCTGTCTGCGTTTCACCTTTCCTGATGGAATACCTAAAATTAGATGACAAAACGTGCAGGCTGTGTTTTCTAAGTAACAGGAAACTGGAAGGGGTTTGGCTAATGTAGGTGTAGATTTAAGGCCAGGTTCCTCTGATGCAGTGTCGACTCCCCTCGTTCCCCTCCTTGCCTCATCGCAAAAGAGGCCTTTTTGGTGCAACATGCTCAGCTGATGCAGGAGATGAACTGAAGGCCAAAAGCAACAGTGATGTGCTCACCACAGCTGCCTGTCACACAAATAACTGCTATTTTCAGTTCAGCAGCCCTGCCACTGTAACACTGTCCTACCTGAAACGCTTGTCCGTGCATAATAACATTTGTTCATGGACGTCTTTCCAGTTTACATGGAGTTCCCCTGACACACTACAGGGTGGAAACAAACGCCTATTAATCACTCTCATATGGGGGCCTTTGGCAGTGGGGAATAGCTACAGGTATGTTCTAAAATTAAGTTGCAGTTGGACAGCAGTTATTATTACAGAAGACCAACCTTGCTTTGGAAATCATTTTGGTTATATAATCATGTGAAAATTCCAAAAGTGTTAGATCTCAATGTTACATTGCTTCTCCTTGTATCCAAAGAAAATGTTTTTTTTTTCTTTTCATTTTTCAAATTGTACATGGTAAATAAAATCAGAAAATTTGACTTGATTTTTTTTTTTTTTTAATAGAGTGTGGATGTCTGTGAGTGCGAGGCTTTCAGGGAGTGAGCTTGGCCAGTTCCACCTGAAGGTGACGATCGTTAGGTGCCTGAATGTGACAGTGCTGGTGTGCAGGCCATAAGATAAACAGCAAGTCCTAGTTTGCTGTCTCGTCATGCAGGCAAACCTCTTCTTCTCAGTTGCACTGGAATAGACTATTATAATCATGCTTATTGTCATACATGGATATATAAAACTACAGTTATATCTATAATCATATATATATCCATATATACAATCATTTAGATAAACTATTTAATGTAGCCATCTATTAAATCTGTGAATTGTAATAAAACCTTAATTATTGTAATAATGTCTTGTTTGGGGTTTATTGGTTAGTTGAAGAGAGGTACAAATAAATGGCCTTTAATAGATTAGAAGAGTACAGCAGCCTTAAGTAAACATGGCTATGTTTTAGTATTGTATCGGCTAATTGGATTAATTCTATTTTTTAAAACCATAACATGAATAAAATGTGGATTCTAGACATTCTCAACTAATCTACATAATACTATGCCATTATCTTAGCAGACACACTGATATTACGACAATGTTAGCCGTACCATTACAGTGGGGAGCTGAGTGTGCTGATGTTTGAGAGGTTTTCCTTCAGCAAATGATTGAATGGCTAAGGCCTTTTCAAGAATGTTCACAGTAAACAGCACCACTATCTAACCGGCATTAAGCATTAAGGTATGTGCCATTACCAGTAAATTGCACGCTGGCTCTGCAATTAGCATTGTTGTGGGTTTGTCTGTCTGTGTGGGCGCCTATGTGTTCTTAGGCTAAAGAACATTTTCCCCCTTGAACCTCTGGATAAGAGGACCACCTAGGCCACAATATTCCCCAACTTCAGCTGAGCCAGGTAAGCAGGTGGGAAAACTCAGAGCCTCAGTACCTCAATCTGCAAATGGGTCCCTAGACTTCCGATCAAGCGGACGGTGAAGTTGGTGAAGATTTCATCCCTTCTGATTCTCAACTGGAAACTCATCAACATTGAAAGTGTGCATACCTATGATATTACAGTATAGAATGATGTAGAAAAACAGGAAACCCAGTACATCAGTCCAGAACAATTTTCATCCATGGACTATTGCTGCAACAGAGCACTTAGTATATTAGGGACTCCTAGAGTCTGACAGAAGCATTGCAGGGCCAAGGTGGAACGTAAAGTGCAGCATAAGAACGTCACTGACTACAAACAGCTGGGTATCTTGGCGGTGCAAGGAAAGTAGAACAGGTTTAAGAGATCAATCTTTTCTACAGATTTGACTCAGTAACTGACATGACCCTCCTCTGCCATTTCCAGTTCTATCTATCTATCTATCTATCTATCTATCTATCTATCTATCTATCTATCACTGTCACATTATCCTACTCAAATAAGACAATGTTTGAAATATAACACAGATTTTACCGGGTGTGCAGGAAGCACAATTGCACTCCTTGCTCTTCCGATTAAAATGCTACTTGAAAATATTAAGTTAAATAAAATTAAATTATACAGTTATATTTGGCTTAGTCAAATCAATGCGTAATAATGATTTATTGTGAATGTATTTCAAGTTTTTCACGAATTTATCTATCTGGGTGAAAGAGTGGTTGAGCTCTCTCATCTTGTACCCCCGAGGAAATGGCTTAGAGTCGCCTATCTACTTCTGCGTATTACAGGTTCTTCGCTGCGAAAACATAGACTTTTAAGCATTACTCTTCACTTCTTAGTTAATGCGTTGCCTCAGTAATTGAAATACCGACATAAGTATACCCCCCAGTTTTCCTCTAATTGCGCCACAGGATTTTCATGATCCAATCAATGTTTGCTTCCTGCTACTCCTGAACCAATCGGCCTCATCCACGAGTTTGGGGTCGGAGGGCTATAGCGCTTGTTGTGATTGGCAGATCGTATAACCTACCAGACTTTTACAATTTCCTAAAGGCGGCCACAGTGTTAGACAGTGGCCTATTAGTAGCTGCGGGAGGTGGGGCTATGGTGTCAGTGCTGGTCGTCGTCACACGTGATCTGGCAGTAGTTCCAGGTGGTTACATCGGGAAATAGGAGGTAAGTGAAGGCTTAAAACTAAAAATTACACCTGTTTAGAAGAGATAAAAAGTATATTATTTTCCCCAGGGGTCTATCTCATGCAAATTTGTTTTTATGCTTATAAATCAGGAAGAGCGAAAATATAATGTTGAGTATATTCTGCATGGCTGCGTGGACGCAGGCTTGTCAGCAGTAGTAGCTAAATGCTAGGATGTCAGGTCAAATTGGTCGCCCCGATGGGGCATGATATTCTGGTTTATTTTAGTTTTCTTTTTCAAACCAAATGTTGTGGTTTGCGACTTTATATATCCTTGTAGTCCTTGTTGCGTCGTGCCCTGTGCGAAGAAACCAGCCAGGGTCTAGTTAGCAGACTAGTTAATCGGCGACTTTGCCAAGATTCTTCCGCCTGTCGCCTCATCCTTAATGCGGCCTAGCTTTCTAACGGCTCTTTTAACTTAGCATGCCTTCTTATCGAAAACGCAAAGGCACGTTTTTAGCTTTCTGGCAGTTTGTATTCAGTATGTCAGAAGTAAGAAGACAGTACACACAGTTATCCATTTGGAACTTTTCAGAGTAATAAGGACTGGGGATTGTATCCTTTCATATATGAAAAGCGATTATTTATGAATGAAGACATTAACAGCTATTTCATTAAACTTCTGTACATAGCATTGTAAAAAAGTACACAGTTTGATTTATAAGCACACATCACGAATGCCAAATAATGGCTCACATTTTATTTAAACTTTTACTAAGTAATAGTTGAGTAAATGTACTGCAGATATTATTATATTTAAAGTGTCTTTATAGACTAGAAAGTTATTCGGTGAACTATTCTTGCAGACCAGCGTGTGGTAAAATAGCCAGCAACGTTGCTTGCTGCGTTAGTTGCTTCTTTTTTCTCCAAAAATATCTCCCAGCAGTGCGTGTGGTTTAATCGTGTTTTCAGCTACATCGGCGGGTTTGCTCCAAGCGCTAGTAACACCATGGGGGTGTGGTACGCTGCTCCTGTGGTGGAGTACTTTAGGCATTTTAATCCCCGGACGGGACATCTGGCTAGTTATGAACACTAATGTGCCCGTGACTCCCCGCCTCCATTGTAAGACATGCTTTCCAGGCCGCGTTTACTACTAGCAGAGGGCGGACCGGAGCGGCCGGCGCTCGCGCGGGGTGTGGGCCGAGCCGCTGCGCGGCTTCCTTGCGTCATCGGACGCCTCTCATGACTCTTTTATCACTTGTTGATGGTTTCATGATTTTTCAGCAGTTTCCTTGTCCCCGTCTCTTCCGTATAACGACACCAACACAGTCTTGCAAAGGTACTTATGATGCGTTTTCGGTAGCATTAAAGCCGCAGCGCTCCCACTGTTTGGACGGAAGTACTGCCGTCACGCCTAGTCTCATCCGTGGGCGCAATCGTGATGCTTATTACCTTTAAATTTCTCGTACGGTTGCTTGCTTATTTATTTATTTATTGCGAAGGCTTTATGTAGGGTTGCCGGATTCTTGCTGATAATGAACTGCAAACATTGAACGTGATTGTCTGTTAATTCTTTTCACTGATGACTGGGATGTAACCTCAACTCCATGACTTGCATTATGTAGTCTGACTGCATCTAATCCTTAATAAAAGGTTTACTCCCATTTTTAATTTCGTAGATGCTCTGGTTTCGTACAGATGTAATAGTGATTTACAGTGAAATTACAGTCCACTGGCGTTCTGTCATGTAGGGATACGTTATGGTTGTATTTGTAATTCATTTATTTGTACTGTATTTTGTTAGGCAGATGGAAGATGGCTATGGATGTTAGATCAGATATGGGAATGCACCCACCATTGATTTGCTTCACTAGATCTGCACTGGTCCATCCAGTCTTTCCTGTTACCCAGAAAATCAGGCCATTCAAGTCACAAATGCACACGCAGTTACCTGCTTTTCTGCCTATTAGGAGTCTAATTGCTGATGTAGCTGCAAGTGTTCATGATAGGGAATACTTGTTGTGCCCTCGACTAAAGTGTTTAGTCTAAAATGCATCTTTAAATACGTAGTGTAACAGCTTTAACTAAACATTTTGTGTAAAAATCTATTGTTAAAATTGAAGTACCGAACGTGGCAGTGCTTATTAACAGGACTTTTAGTTTGTAGCCCAATGTGACCTGAGCGTTTCAAATTGGGCAACATTAACACCAAAGATGGGAAAATATGGTAGAGAGCCGTCTTTGAAAAGCAAAATACGTTATTGGGGCTCTTATCCAGATTTGGACACGGGAGGCTGCCTGTCAGTTAACTTGTACACATACACTGCTGTGTCGTCTGTGAAAAATTTAAGTACATGGCCTTTAGTAGGTTGTCCCAGGGCGGTGTCTCATTCATAGCAGGATAGGCAGGAACAATACTGACTGGAGCCTACTGTTTGGGTGGAGTGTGTGGAGGCAGGACAGACATGCTCTGTCTAGCTCAGATCTTCAGCCAGATTCTGGGATTTAGTGTGTAAGAATATCAATGGAAAGATTGCATTTATGATACTGAACCGCATGCACACTGTACTCCAGATATTATAGCTCTCTTGCTCATAAATGAAAATTTGTCCTGCTGGTGCTTTTAAGCATATAGTTATTATTGAGAATGTGCTAGTGATGAAGCACAGCAGGCAGTAATGGCATAATAGAAGTTCCAGGCATAGAGTTTGTCTGTTTACCGTGACCAAGCAGATGCACACAGTTGTCAGTGTGTGCACAGATGTACGCCATTGGGTTGTGGTTGATGTTAGAGAGGCATATGTCCGACATGTTGACATATGGGTGGTATATAATATGTTTGAGTGTGTGCACGTAAATGTTGTTAGACTTTAATCTCATTAGCGGAACAGGCTTAGGCTGCAAATCTAAGGCCTGTGTTTCCATGGTGATGATTGTCAGCCATTACTTGCATTGAGGCTGGGGGGTGGGATGGAGGCCGGAAGTCGTTGTGGGGAGGATTTAGTGGTAGTAGTGCAGTCACTTTGGTTTATTCTTGCATTCTGGTTGAGGGGAGTCAGGGGTAATTGTTGAACAGACTTTTAACACACTTCAACACCTAACCAGTTATGTCTTTTCACTTCTGCTAGCTTGTGGCTCCTTGCAACGGCTCTGACACTTATGAAATATATCATATTAAAAGTACACAGACTGAGTCCACAATTGTCCCCTGTATGTGCTCCTCCTTCAGAATATCTCATTAATCTTTTGGAATAAACCTTAGTTCTCTCTTTCCTCACCGTGTTGTCCCTGGCTGTTCTCCCAATCGTTCTCCTGCTTGATTTCCCTCTTTCTGCAGATCATGACGCTCAACTGGAGGCTGAGTCTTCTGCTTCTAGCCCTAAGTGGTCTTATGTGGCTGGCACAGGCAGAAGATGAAGGAGATGATGACATCAATGTGGAGGATGAGTTGGATGCTGTAGGAGAAGGGGAAGATGAGGGAGATGATGATGGAGAGAAGAGCCCTCCCCCGCCTGCTCTGCCAAAGGTTAGTCTTTGGTTAACCATACTCCATGTCTTTACCGAACTTGCTGGGTTTGAAGAGTTAGGGCAGGGGTGGGCAATCTTATCTGCAAAGGGTGTGTATGCGGGTTTTTGCTGCGACTCCCTAATTAAGTCACTAATTAGTGGACTGATTGGCTGAAGAGTCCTCAGACCTGGGTTTAAACAGCTGACCTACAGGTTATCCCAAAAACCTGCATGCACACTGGTCCTTTGCGGATAAGATTGCCCACCCCTGAGTTAGGGAAACTGTGGACTTTCATTAATGCCAGGTTTCTTTGCTTTTTTTCATACATCACATGCAATATGTGTGTGTGTTTATTGAATTCTTCTCAGAGGTGGATAGTTCAGGTCCAGAAAGTAAAAATCCAGACCAAGATTTTGTTTCAACCAACCGACTACTCTGTGATGCAACTCTTTATACTCAACTGGTTGGTTGAAACAAAAGTTTGGATTTTTACTTTCTGGACCTGAACTATCCACCTCTGATGGTTCTGAAATTGTTAGTAATCTTATCTGCCAATGTCTTTTGTTCAGAATATAAATAAGTTTTGTCTTGAAAATGAATTCCTTGTCCTTTTTTCTTTCTCTGTATGGTGTATTTTTAAAAAGTCCAAATGGAATTAAAGTTAAGTATCAAATCTCTCCAGGTGGTCTACAAACCTCCAGAGCCCATGGGAGATCACTATTTTGCAGAATCTTTTGACAAGGGAACACTGGACAGGTGAGGTTCCACCAGCCTTTATAAGTGTTGATTGCTCTATGACTTTATGTATTATGATCAATTGTCTGATCGCATACATTTTCATATTTACATTAAAGCCTTTCAGGGTTATTGCATAATCACCTGATCATGATTATTTGAGCTGACTGTGATTATTTCACATAATTGCTAAAATCATTTCCATTGAGTTGTATGAAATAGTGACAGAAATATGACATTTCTGTCTCCATATGTTTTCTACAATTTAATGTTTGGTTAGCGCTCATTTGTCCCTGACAGCTGCCACTATATATGCTGCAGCAAAGTCAGTAGATTATGCCAATAGGACAAACAGAGGAATGTATGTTATTTTTTTATAATTGCACTGATTTGGAGTGATATAAATATGGCTGAAACAAATTCCGAACTTCATATTTCGGTTCAGAGTGACCCAAAGCCATAACTATACCAGAATTCCATGTCGCTTTCAATTTCAACTGATGGAAATACAAACATTTCAGATATGGGATGTTTCGGTAATAGTGTTAATCCAAAAACTGGAAATAGACAGCCAAAGTGAACACTTAAAACGGCAATCAAAGAAATCAGTTTTTTTTCTGTCAGCGGAATCATTAACACCAAGGGCTGTATCACGATTCACAAGCTGGATTTCTTCGTTAGCTGGATAACTTGTGAGATTTAAGGTACCCCAGTTTAAATAGACTTTTCCTATTTCTTAAATAGACTCGTTCACTTGCATTTAGCCTAGACTCCTTAATTCGGACAAGGTATTCAGCTTAGTTTGCTGTTAATATAAACACTGTAGTTTGCCGTAAAATGGCAGGATGAAGGGATTGGGCGGTGCCAGGAAATGACGGTCAGTTTATTTTTATACAGCGCCTTTCACAGTGGTCCTCCCAAGGCGCTTTACATGAATGTGTTGTGGTACATTAATGTGGTGTATGGGTGTGGTACAAATTGGACAGGTGGAATGGGTTGTATGGTAACACCAACTGTTTATCTCAAGGCGCTTAACTTCTTATTTGTCATATGAGCCCTGTACAGTTTTTGTTTACTACGCTTAAAAGGCAAACAGAAATGCTTTTTTTTTATTATTATTTTTTATTAGCTAATAGCTTCATAACATGTGTGTGTTTTATTAAACCATGATTAGACTAACTCTATAATAGTGTTATAAAATTAGCAGGAATAAAACAAATCATTACTTGCTGTTATTTGTATGACTACTAATCCTCAACTAAAATTTCATGACTCATCGATTTTATGAATTAATTTATATTTGGATTTCAATGTATTGACAAGTTTGCAAAAATATTTTCTGAAATACATGTTAATGATGCTGTTTCCAATTCCTTAAGGAAATTTTTACGTTTTTGTAAAATAACTAATGTTATGCAGCAGCTACATTTTGGATAAAGACATGAATTTGTGATGTAATTTCTTCTGGTTCAACTTCAAAGTCGGGTCCTGCTGTTATACCCTTGAGCTCAGTGCATAGGCTGCGTTTCCCTGATGAAACATCTAGCTGTTCTTGTTGATAAACTTTTCACAGGGAACAGTCAGCTAACTGGCTTTAAGAAAACAAGACGGCTTATGCAAACTGAACCTTTGGGGTCAGTGGTCCATATAAGACACACTGATGTGACAACTGCCATTTTGGTCACTTTTTATTGGTCTGACATGGTCTGTTTTCAGTGCGCAAAGTCTGACTAAAAACGGTTCCTGTATTCTGAAATGTCTTAACAGTGAAAATTTTCCTCTTTCAGTTGGGTGTTGTCCAAAGCGAAGAAGGATGGCATAGATGAGGAGATCGCTAAATATGACGGTAAGCAATCCCTTGGCTCCAGTTCCGTGAGGCCAGTTCCAGTTCCTAAAACCCTGTAACTCGTGCTGTTTCCTCATGCTTATGTTGGAATCTGGTTTATGTCACTGCCGTAGACCATGATGGTTAATGTTGCTTCTTCCAGGAAAATGGGCGGTGGAGGAAATGATCGACAGCCGTCTCCCTGGAGATAAGGGATTGGTGCTAAAGTCCCGTGCGAAGCACCATGCCATTTCCTCGCCGATGCTGAGGCCGCTTGTCTTTGATACCAAGCCAGTGATTGTGCAGTGAGTACAGCTCCTATAACTGCCCTTTGGATTCGTACTCTGTTTCCATCTGTCCCTTATGTATGTTGTCCTCTGTACGCTATACTGTTCACTTCAGTATGTTAATTGCCCAAGGACCTTGTCAACTGCTTAATGATTAAGTATCATTTATAGCGGGGGGTGTCAAACTCCAGTCCTGGGGGGCCGGAACCCTGTGTAGTTTAGTTCTTTCCCTGTTCCACCACAAATGGTTCACCTCAAGAGCTGTGTGGTAATTAACACAATGAGGTGCAAGGAGTTGATTCAGGTGTGTTAAATGAGGGGAAATGCAAAAATATGTAGGGTAGGGCTCCGGCCCTCTGGGACTGGAGTTTGACACCCCAGCTATAAATGACACCCTTGATTTATAGTGTACCTAAAGTCCGGCTTGTTAGGCCAGTGTAATCACACTTATCCAGGCCCATGTTGAAGAGGTGTGCCTAGGCACGGTACACATCCAGCACGATGGCTAACGCTGCCTGAGCACGGAACGCAGACACGCGTGTGCACGTGTACACTATACATGAACAGCACCCAGAAGGTACGGATCGGTAGAACATACACGTCAGGTAGCGACAAACAAGGGCTTTAGAGAGCAGGTGTAAAAATCTGTCCAGACGCCGGCTTTTCCTTATGTTTAATAAAAACGCGTTGAACTTTGAACTGCAAAAATTAGCGCCACACCACCCACACATTTTTTTTTTTTACCTCGTTTAACCGTAGTATCTCCTCTTTTAAAAGATGATGTGGCTGTTGATCTGTCCCTTTCTTCACCGCCACTTCAGTGCTTATCGCTTCCATGGTTTCCAACACGGTAGCATGTGCTAAGCTGGTCGCTAATCTGGCCAGATTTTCATGCCCGTTATCTAAAGCCCCGATTAGGAAGGGGAAAAAAAACTTATATCAGCAAAGGGGTGATTTTGGTCTAGGGCAGAGGTACAGTATTTGCTGGAAATTTACAACAGTATCTAGGAACAACTGGATGCAAAACACACATTTGTTCATATTTGGTAAAATGCAGAAATATATTTTTTTACATGCAGCATGATTAAATTAGTTGCATCCTTGATAAACCTATGAGGGTTGAGTGTTGTTGCACACAAAACAACTCCAAAGATGCCACAAAATAAGGACTTTAATTATATGAATTTCATTCTGCTGTGTGAGAGCCATTTTCTTCCTGTCGTCTTCAACACAAATAGTCACACAATGATGGCAAAAGCGTGCTTGGGCCTGGAACTTTAAGCACAATATGAGCGCAGACCAGCGTGGGGAGGGGGGACATTTGTGTTCAGGCATGGTACAAGGCAACTGTGCCAAGTGCGAATACACCCTTACAGTTCAGTCTAGTCAGTTTTCATCTCCCATTGTTAGAATGACTTCATGCCTTATTAGCTTTTGCTACAGCAGCAAAAACTTTAGCCACTGAAATGTGCATTGTGAATTCTGTGTAATACTAACTTTCTTTTCCCCCTTGTTCAGGTATGAAGTGAACTTCCAGACAGGTATAGACTGTGGGGGCGCCTATGTGAAGCTGCTTTCTCAGACTCCTGACCTTGACCTGGTGAGTCTGCAGCCCCCGAGTTTATATTAGTAAGCCTGAAAGGCTACGTGGGCAGCTGTGTTCTATGTATCCTAAAACTCATATCCTATTTGAAACTAATTAGGTCATTTGGTGGAAGCAAGGCGGTCTGGCTATGAGTTTGCAGTCCTAACATTATTGGCGGAAGGGCGGGAGGTGGCTGTGGAAGGACTAACGCATCCCTAACCTCTCCATGACCTTTAGCTAAATTTAGCTGTGCTATGAAACCCTGAATAGTCAGAATGGGCTGAACTTAAATTGATTTGACTGCACATTCGTAACAATGTGATGGCAGGGTTACTCCCTAACGCTACAGTTTTATGAGGCTGTGGAAATGACTCGGTTAATGACCCGCATGGACCAAACAATCCGCTTACAGGTTCTTTGACCTTAAATATTTATTTTGCAGGACCAATTTGTAGACAAGACCCCTTATACGATAATGTTTGGGCCAGACAAGTGTGGTGAGGACTACAAGCTTCACTTCATCTTCCGTCATAAAAACCCCAAAACTGGCGAATTTGAGGAAAAACACGCCAAGAAACCAGATGCAGATTTGCGCACCTACTACACGGACAAGAAGACCCACTTATACACCTTGGGTAACCCCCTCTGCTACGCCTAGTTCTGCTCACAATGCATACAAATCCATTGGCACACTTGATATTAAGAATGTTGTATGATCTGACTCATAATTGATGCTTCTTTACACAGTACTGAACCCCGACAACAGCTTTGAGATCCTGGTGGACCAGCTGGTAATTAACAGCGGGAACCTTCTGAATGACATGACCCCAGCAGTCAACCCCCCAGCTGAGATTGAGGACCCAGATGACCACAAACCTGAAGACTGGGATGAGAGACCCAAAATCCAGGACCCAGATGCTGTCAAGCCTGACGACTGGTGTGTTTCCTGTCTGTGCCGGTACCTGATTGGTCATACAGAAATGAAGAGTAGTGGGCTTCTGTAAGTGTCCATGTCTACACCCATAGGGATGAGGATGCCCCAGCTAAGATCCCAGATGAGGACGCTGTGAAGCCGGATGGCTGGCTGGACGACGAGCCAGCATATATACCTGACCCAGATGCAGTCATGCCTGAGGACTGGTAACTGTCACTTCTGAGCTTTCGGCTGAAAATCTTTGCCTTTGGCTTGTCCGCTGGAAGGCTGTTGATCTTAACGCTGCCTATTGTACCACCCCCACCACGTCTGACACGTGTGACGTGCATGACTTCCTCTCACCAGGGATGAGGAAATGGATGGAGAATGGGAGGCCCCTCAGATCCCCAACCCCAAGTGTGAGTCTGCACCCGGTTGCGGCACTTGGGAGCGACCCATGATTGAAAACCCAAGCTACAAGGGCAAGTGGAAACCTCCAATGATCGACAACCCCAACTACCAGGTGATATACCCAGGAAGTCCGTTCTCACCTTTACCTACTGCCATGTGACTGCCACACCTGCACTGGTAGCATAGCCTTTCTCAGGTAATCTACAGCCAGCCCACAACGGTAATTTTATTTTTTTGTTCTCCAGGGTGTGTGGAAACCCAGGAAGATCTCCAACCCTGACTACTTTGAGGATCTGCACCCCTTCCGCATGACCCCCTTCACCGCTGTGGGGCTTGAGCTCTGGTCTATGTCCTCTGACATATTCTTTGACAACTTCTTCATCACGTCAGACCGGAATGTTGCCGACCGCTGGGCCAGTGATGGGTGGGGTCTGAAGAAGGCTGCTGAGAGTGCTTCTGAGGTCAGTCCTTAATCATAGCTCCCTCTACCTTTCCATGTGTCCCTTCCTCCTTGCCCCATGTCTCACATTCTGTTTGTTTTTAGTCAAATTCAGCACCTGCATTTGCTTACTAGTCCCCCTGAATCCCTATTGAAGTGCGCCTGGTTTTCTCCTCTTGGTCCATCTCACAACTCTTCGGCTGATTGATGGAGAGAAAATGTAGTTCCTCTCGAAGCTACTCTGCATCAATTAAGCCCCAGACAACAGCTGCTGTAGCTCCCCGTTGGCTCCTGTGTTCTTGCAAAATGACAGGACTGGTGCTATCAGCTTACTGCAGCGCTCACTGCAGGAAGACAGACTCTGTGGATATTTCATTTGCTGAAGGTCACTCAAAGATGTTGAACATGTGCATGTTTCCAAGTATTAGTCTCTTCTGCTGTGAGAAATGAACACTTTTTTTTTTTTTTTTTGGCCACCACACACCTGACTGGTGCTGGGAGAACTCGGTGTCCTTACAGCATAAATGTAACCCTCTGTGATGGAGCTGTGGCTGGGTGTGTAGAGCAAACAGCCATTAGCTGAAACAGGGTCTATGGCTTAGTGACACAAAAATGGCTGTAGCCAGTCGTCAGAAGCTTTTGAGAACCCAGACGTCTGGATCGTTTGGCACCCTGTCTGTAGGACTGTATCAGGCTGCTCTTTGTTTCACCTGAAGTCCCCAGGAATCGCATGCACATGCAGGATGGAATGGGCCTTGTCCAGCCATAGAGGCTGCCTTACACATACTGTCAGTACAAGAACGTGGGAAGTAGTGATCCACGATAAGGTGCAAATCGGCATATTTCTCAAAGCTATCCAGCTGGATTGGGATGAGTGGGAATACAGTGGGCAGGAATGCAGTGGTCATGAATAGCCTGGATTGTGTGTGAATAGATACTCGTTACAGTCTTATTGGTTCTTCAGTGTGAGATTGGGTCAGTGATGTTTGTTTGTATTTTTGCAGCCTGGCCTGGTGACTCAGATGCTGAGTGCTGCAGAGGAGCGGCCTTGGTTATGGGTGATCTATGTGCTGACAGTGGGTCTGCCTGTTGTCCTCATCTTCGTTTTCTGCTGCTCCGGCAAGGTGAGTCATGTTGGCTTTTAACCACAATGACATTAGTTGCCTCTGTGACAGAACTATAGTTTTCTTACTGGCTTCACAGTTTTCTGAGATCCCAGTGCAAAATTTCAGTGCATCACCATCTACATAATTTTGGAGGAGATTCATTGCTTTAGAACCAATTTAAAAGCTACTGCTTCTACTTGCTGTGCAGTTTATGGCCACTGTAGGGTATCATTTGGAACTGCCCCCTTGTGAGGAATGTGTAGCAGGCTACCTTTGGCTCAACCAGGCGAGTCCAAACCTTTCTGCCTATTTTTATCATGTCCCCATCAGAAGAAGACATCACCTGCTGACTATAAGAAGACTGATGAACCTCAGCCAGATGTGAAGGAAGAGGGTGAGGAAGAAAAGGCAGATGAGGAAGAGGAAGGAAATGAGGATGAAGACCAAAGTAAGAACCTGTTCCTACTCTTAGCTATTTATGTATGCAGTTTCTCTTAGGAAATGTTTTAATGGCAATGAATCTCTCATTATTTAAATTGTAAATGAAACATGAAGGGGATTGTGGGTAAAAAGTTTAGTCATTGACATACTGAACATATTGGTGGTCATGATCACCAATATTTTACAGTGGCAGCCATATAGATGCAGCCAAATATGTCAGAATGATTTCAGTACTTAATCTTGGCTTCTACCCTAATTGTAAAAGAATTGGTATGTTTGAACTGTACAGTGTAAGACAGGGGTGGGCAATCTTATCCGCAGAGGGCCGGTGTGTATGCAGGTTTTTGGGATAACCTGTAGGTCAGCTGTTCAAACCCAGGTGTGAGGACTCTTCAGTCAATCAGTCCTCTAATTAGTAATTTAATTAGGGAGTTGCAGTGAAAACCTGCACACACGGGCCCTTTGCAGATAAGATTGCCCACCCCTGGTGTAAGAGGTAAATTTGCTGCCATTGACAATATAGTTTATTTGGGCCAGTGGCACCAAAAAAAAAAAGTTAGAGGCTGTTAAGCAAATGATGCAACAAAATGATGACTTCCTCAGCTGAGGATAAGAAGAATGACGCAGAAGACAGTCCAGCAGAGCCTGGACTTGAGGAGGACGACGAGGAGGATGATGAGGAGGAGGAGGAGGAGGAGGAGGGCGAGAAGGAAGCTAACAAAGTTGATGAGGTGAGATCCATCCAGCTGTTTACAAGGAGTTGGATGTTTTACAGCTTTTGGCATTTTGTTCCGTTTCTTGAGTGCATTCATGACTCATGTATTCTATAAACGGCTAAAGTCATTTACATTGAGAAGGATCAGGTTTGGTCCATAAGGACTTTAGGGTGGCTGTCGCTTCCTAGCTTTAGCATCTGAACACACTTTCACAATGAGGATGTTCCAAATAACTGACGGCTGTATCAGCGGCTAAATCCCTGGCCTGCACATGCACTGATGCTCTGCCGTTCTCGGCTTTCAGAAACACGAAGACGATGTCCCAAGAAGGTCTCCCAGAAACAGGAAAGTGAGGAAAGACTGAAAGAGCCCCTCCCCTCCCCTGAACCCTGATTTTCCCACCCCTCTGTCACCCACTCCATCCCACATCCTGGATGTCTTCTACCCAGCCTCTCAGCAGCAATGACTGCAGCGTGACACACTGTCTCCTTCAAGATCAGTACAGAACAATCAAGAACTGGGCCGACCTTGACAGCTATCAGAACGAATAGAACTGGCTTTTTTTTAAAAAAAAAAAAAAAAGCAAGGGGGGGGGGGGGGGTTTC
>JAODJU010000002.1:3589902-3602614 GCA_026776725.1 Gnathonemus echidnorhynchus | reverse complement strand
TATAAAAAAAAAAAAAGAAAGAGAGGCGGGGGGGGGGGGGGGTTTTACCATTTCTTAGCAGTGCAGCTGACTAACTTTGGAACTTGACCCCTCCCATCACATAAACCACAGCTTCTAACCGCTTCAGGCAGTATTCATTGACTGCTGATTGTTTCAGACACTACAGATTTAAGTGCAAACCCCTGCGTGTTTTACTAGAATTTAGGTAGTGCCACGTGTCTGAGTATTTGGGCTGAACGGCTGTAGATTTATGTGAAGGGCCACGTATCTTATATCTTCTGGCCAGAGTTACCTGAAGGCTCTTAACACGGGCTGCGTGAGATGGATTCTTTCTCTTAAGGACAAATCTGTTGGTGTCTTACCAGTGTGCTTTCATCTCCCCCAGTCAGAAATGCTCGTCAAGGTGCCGTTGCAGATTCAGTGCCCAGTTGTGTCAGGACGGTGGGTGTCATCGGCTACCCTCTTGGTTAGATTGTATTGCTGGTGCAGCTGTAGACTGTGGAAATTACCTGAATGTAATGTGAGGGTTTTTTTTATGATGCATTTTACTTTTTCCCAGAATATTTGATTACGTTGTCTTTTGGTTTGGTAATAAAGAAACATGTTTGGAGGCTGGTACAATTCTCTGTGGAGTATAGTTCATTGTAACTGTGTCAAAGATCAGGGTTATCAGCTTGGGTCATCCATATGAAGTAGGATGTTGGTGACTTATTGGGGGGGGGGGTTCCCACTGTGTACTCTGTTCTCCCCCATTTGTAGATGAGTCAGTCCCTGTTCGCATGTTGTCATTTCCTGTCAGTGCAGTTTGTCGTACGGGAAATAACGGTCCATCTCCAAGGGAGTCTGCAGCCTCCAGGCTATACATCTACAATAAAAGATGCCTACATCCCAAAGCACACAGTTTTCATCTTTAATCAACTGGTCAACTCCGAGGTTGTACTTAATTACACAAGGCAACTAAAGTCTCCTCATACGTCTTATAAAATATGCATAATTGTAACCCTCCGGCGCCGAGTCTGCATGGAAAGGTCAAGAGAGAGTCACTTGTAATGATTGCAGGATCGTTCTGGATGCAGTGTGTCGGCTCTGAAATTTCACCTTTTCTCTCCCTATATTGCATATGTCCAGGAATGTGGGCCAATCTGTTTCAGGTGTACAGTTTTAATGGTGGGGAAAAGGGTTAGGGGCAGTGCATCTCAGCATGCACGTCAAAACTGTTCTTTGTGCACAGGGTCATACACTGTGCTCAGTTTAACATTCACGTGAAGGGAAGGTGAGGCAGTGCTTCAAAGAGGGTGTTCCCAGTAACGGTTCTTTTCCACTTTAGAGTTAGTGAACTGAGTTAATGGAAGTTAGAGGACACGTTTTTGAACCTTTGATTTGTGGGAAATGTAACAAAAAAAGTGATAGAGTCCAGAGTGACAAAGCAGCACATGGTTGGAGACATGCATGTTGCTTCCTGATGGTGACCCATCGCTCCATTTGTGGCTGGCTTGCCAAAAACGTGTATGTATCAGTTTAACTAATTTATCAAGCACACTAGGATAACCATTTTAATTCATGTGTTAGCTCTGATTTTATGTCTTAGTAAAACTCTAGAGTGAAATTAAATATTTAAAACCACACTGTCAAGAAGAAAAGAACCCTTTCTCATGACTGTTATGTATGTTAAATGCAGTAAACTATATAAATGGACCATTGCCATTTTTTGCTGAAAAATAAAGAATGGATAAATGTCTAATTTATTCTGTATTTATGAAGAAATCTGATTTATTCACGTCGGAATGCCATCGTGTAACATCTTTTTTCCTCCCCACGTGACCGTGAGGTCACTGGCTGAGGGATACCACAAGGGCAAGTGTAGCGAACCACAGTGATCCTGATGTAAGATCAATCTTAAGTGTTCAACACTGGAAAATTTTCTCGAATTTTAGACGCTTCAAAATAGCCCCCTTATTGCTTCGATGACAGCGTTTCAGACTCCTGGCATTCTTCCAACCACCTTCTAGATGTAGCCACCTGGAATGCTTCTCCAATAGTCCTGAAGGAGTTTCCACAAGTTCTGGGCACTAGTCGGCTACCTTGCTCTTACTCTTCGATCCAACTCATCCCAAAGTAGCTCTATGGGGTTTAGGTAGGGGGTTGTGGGGGCCAGGTCATCTGTCACAGCACTCCATATATTTCCTTATTCACAAAATAATACTACATAACCTCGAGGTGAACTTAGGGTCCTTGTCTTGAGGAAAATCAAATTATTCTCAGTAGGTGTGTCCAGACTTTGGACTGGTACTATAACTGAATTTTTTAGGCACGATTATGTCATTTGAATGCAGTCTATGATTTAAATCATATTAGGCCTACTGCATATGCTACTTGAGGAATCGCTTGGTGGTATACATTCATCTTCCATCCATCAGTCTATTGTCTATAACCGTTTGTTTTATACAGGGTCACGGGGGTTCGGAGCCTATCCCAGAAGCTAAAGGCGCAAGGCAGGGAATTATCCAGGATGGGGTGCCAACCCAATGCAGTACATCGCTCTTTAAACCGCTTATCCAGTGTAGGGTCAAGGAAAACCCTCAACCTAACCCAAGCAGCATGGGGCACAAGGTTGGTTTATCACAGTGTGGAGGAAAAATCATATTGCTCTTAAATGATCACTGAAACAATACTGAAAATGACTGTAATTGTATTTTGTTGGTTTTTTATGTACTAGGAACTAAGGGCATGTAAGCATTGATTGCTCACATGCCCATTGTAGGCAATTTTGGCAGTGGGCAGGGGTCAGCATGGACACTCTGACCAGTTATAATGAAATAACCAGTGTTATTCAGTTCACCTGTCAGTGTTTTTTTATGTTATGGCTGATTGGTGTAAGATAATGTGTATGGCGGTACATTATTCTTTAAACTAAATATTTATTAAATGTAGTATTTAAACTAATTTATTTGAAAATGATCTTTCTAGTTCTGCTGTGTCAAGTAAGAATGGCAATTTTGGAGCATCTGATATGTTAGAATTGGATTTATCTGTTTAGTGACATGGGTTGTGGGTTGAGATTTCACTTCAACTGTGTCTCAGTAGAGTTTGCATCTGTTCCCTGCGTCGCGCGGGTTTCCTTTGGGGACCCTGGTTCCAAAAGAAGTTTACAAATTTAGTCAGGCTAACTGCTGTCTGTTAGTTTTCTGCAACCTGGTTAGGAACTAGCATCCCATCTAGGGTCCCAGTATTGTGTCATGCCATTCTGCACAATGGGTATCATGATTGAATGTTTTAATGACTGTGGTGGACTGGCGGCCTGCCCAGGGTGTACCCTGCCTCTCGCCCGATGATGCTGGGATTGGCTCCAGCTTCCCCGCGACCCAGATGGATGAAGCGGTATAGATAATGGATGGATGGATGGATGGATGGATGTTTTAATGATTGCAAAGTAAGTGTGCAGCAACATTTCCACAACCCGTATTTATATTTTTGATGCCATTCTAGAATTGTTTGGAAAAATTGATGTTTTTTGTGTGTTGACTCCCACCATAATTAGATTGTATACCAAAAATGAGAGATAGCATGTCACACATCCGTATAATATGCATGACATCAGACCATTAATCCTCACAAATGTTTCGCAAGTATGTGAGATTTGGAATCGGGGGGGGCTCTCCACATTAAGTAAGAGTTAGTTCATGATTAAGATTATGATGATGACATTAAGTGTATATAATAGTAATTTTTTGTGCCCCCTCAGGTTGTCAAATTTCTCTTAAACACTGCCTATACACTGGCGTGTCTTCAGGGGCGCAATTAGGAATTCATATATGTGTCATATGTATATTTTTTTGTTTCTGATCATTTTCAAGTTCCTGCTGCTTTTCTACACAGGCTTTCGGTAAGTTATTTACTCTGTATTCTTATGGAGATGAATTCATATGAAGTGACAATTATCATCATCATCGATATTATTATTAGTTGTTTAGCAGTAGTAGTATTGCTACTGGGCGCCGTCAAACGGATATTTTATTATCTTTGTCAGATTTAGTCATCTCACTTCGCTGGAACTAACAGTAAAAAATATATTACATTTGATGAAGTATTGCTTAATAGTTAATTAAAATAAATACAATAAAAACGTTCTATCACTTTGAGAGTTTTGTTCATGAGCATTAATGCGGTGCGTTTCGCTTTTGCAGTAATATATTTATATATATATATTTTTCTATTTTGGCATTAAAAATCACTTTCATGCCACACCCAAGGCACGGATTGAGCCATGAGTCTCGTATGAGTAAAAATGACAGCTGAAAAAGTTGCACCGTTTCCACTCGCCCACGCGCCCCATGAAGCGCCTGCTACGCTGATTTTTTTTTTTGCCGAATCTTCCACTCGCGAGCGAACGTGCACCGGCGATTGGTCGGCCCACGTGCCAATCACGCGACGGGATCGGTACGCCGACATGCATGGGGTGACGCTCGGCTGTGATGCAAAAGGTTAGGAAAAAAAAGAGAGAGAGAAAAAAAACTTGTTTCAAGATGGCGTCTGCGAGCTCCTTGTCCATTGGAAAACAATAGAGATAGCAAAGAGGGATAAGTTTTGTCGGTTGTTGCTACGTTTCATTTTTTTTCGGACTGAAGAATTCACAGGGCTGAGAGTTAATGGGTAAATGTGTCCCGGCACACTTACGGTATAGATACACCGCGGTGAAACCAGACCGACCATAAACATGCTTTGTTAACTATCTTGTTAGCTACATCCGTAGCTTCAGCGGTAACTGTACCGTTGTGCTGGACTCACCGACGATCAGCTGTGAAACGCTAAAAGTTAACTGTCCGGCGCTTGCTTTTGGAAACTCACGAAGGCTGTAATCGGAGAAATGTCGGCGAGGTGTATTAGGTTGTAGTCGACAAACTTAGTAAATCGCTGAGCCGGTTTTAAAAGTTTGCTGCTTTCTCCGGGATGAAGCGAGGAAGGGGATAGTTGTTAGCTTGATTAAAGCTATCGGAATTTCTTTTATGGATGTTGGCTACAGCTGGATGTCTGGCACTGAATATTAAACACATGAAGTAGAAGAACATGTCGTTGGGCGCTCGAGAGAACTATCTAGAAATATATAGGTAGTTAGCGAGCAAAGCTGAAGTCAGTTTATACTAAACTTTTTTTTTGTCTGAAAGTTCAGCTGTCGGCATTTCGCCTGGTTTCGTGAAGGATTTCGCCTTTTGCTGGGATCGTTTGCGTCTGGAAGGGCGAGTGGATGCGGTGGCTTTTTAGACCAGCGAGCAGCTTTTCCGTGCTTATAAACGGCTTCGGATCTTTTCGCAGCGGCCCCGACCAGCTGTAGCTCGACGGCCCTGCTATCTTAATTGTCAGAACAACCGTGATTGTTAGTTGTCGCTGAAAACTTTTTCCCCTGATTTCCCCCCCCCACACACCTCCGCCCCCTTAAGATATGGCGGTATTTTCTTTCTGAACTTTTTTGAACACGTCCATGTTTTATCTTTTATTTATTTTTTACATTCTACCTGAGAAAGGAGCGCCTTTGCTTTGAAGAAGTTATTTGCATCACTGAACGCTGAAAGGGGCCTATTTTTAAAATCACTTTTTTGTCCTTTCCCCCCATTTTAATTGAGATTCTGTGAATGAAACGGAGTAAACTATTCGTGGGAAGTATGGAGGCAGCTGGCTTCCCGTAGGATAAAGCGGACAAACAGCCACAGGCAGGGCATCCTGGATTTTTTTTTACCGCATTATAATCGGTGAATTAAGCGCGTCGGCTTTATCACACATTTCTATGCGTATTGATGATGGCGGATTATGCTGGGCCGCCGCGACACAGCGCGGTGATGGAGCGGCTCCGGCGCAGGATAGAGCTCTTCAGGCGGCATCACAGCAACTGCGAGAGCCGCTACGACCGGACGGCGCTGGAGCGCCTGGAAATGGACAGGCAACAAACCTTCGCGCTGCATCAGCGCTGTCTGCAGTCCAAGGCCAAGCGATCAAACAAACACCGACAGAGCCAACCGGCGTCCGAGCAGGCGGCGCTGAGAGGGGCCGGGCACGGGGGTGGTAACGCTGACGGGGACGGCGGCACCGGGGAGCAAAGCAGGAACGACGCTCGAATCGCGGTAAGCGGCCGCTTGCTACACGGACGCCACTTAGATATTTTGCAAAATGTTCTGGACGGGTCGATGGCTGTGGCATCGTCATGAATTTCGAAACAAAAAGCAATACAGTGCTTTTTCCTAGTCTCAATGGAACCCATGTCTTGTAAACTGTTCTTCTGAAGTTTTCAGCAGCAGTTTATTTCCCCACAACTAACTCAGAATAAGCAGTGCATTGCTTGGCGCTCGTTTGATCAGTCTATGTTTTGATACGCATGTGGCAGAGCTGTCAAAAGGGGTATAAGGGATTTGACAGTCAGTGGAACATGCTTAAAAAGGTGGTCACATGTTCTCAATAGATTTATGGAAGAAAAAAAAAACAATTCAGAAGATGGTCTTCAGTGTGTGGTGGAGAATAATCAGCATTAAATGCTTTGTGCAACTGCATTGCGCTGTGGGCATTTAGAGATTGCAGGAGTGTGGACTATTGGGTCAAGAGAATGTGAGCACTTTTAGTAATATCCTTGATAGCTTTCCAAATATAATTTAACTTGCTAAATGTGACCCATGCATCTTAGGTCCCAGCAAAACCTTCGGGGTTAAAATGCTCATCAAGTAATTCATGACTCAGGATCCCCACCCAATTTGATTCTTGGGAAGGTCCTCCGTTCATATTGTGGGTGGTACTAGAGTGAGGGGTGATTTTATTTGCATGATGCATTTTGCTGTGATGAGGCACTCCCTTTAGGACAGCTTTACTGATCGTTCTTGCTTGGACCATGGAATCGCTAATGGTTATTGTGTACTCTACCCGTAAAGTAAATCTGGCATTGTGTAAAACGCCTTTTCTTGGGAAAGATAAAATCCAGTAGGTTATGTGTCTGACATAGCATCTAAGGAATTTGATACAATGACTGGTCGAAGGAGTGTAATATATTACATTTTGCCAGTAATGCGTCTGACTTCCCTGATGAATTTAAGCATAAATAAGCATTCTTGCCTTATGACTAATGGCTTGATCAGTTGCACATTGAGCGCTTGTCCTCAGACTCATGCTAGTGTTCTGCGGGCTTCATGGCAGATGAATGAGAGTATAATGGATTTTTTTTCTACTGCATTGGAGCTACTATATTTTTTCTCTCCCTGATTGGCTCGTTCAGCAGGATTAGATGCTTCGTGTTAAGGCATGTCAACTTATTACCAATTCAGCTTTTGTGGAAACAGGGATTCATTTAGGTGGAGTCATGATTTAGTAGATTCTTGGGTCTTAATTGCGATTGTGCAGTGTCTTGCATCGAAACTTGCGATTGGGTGTCAAAAAGTGTGTGAGGCACACAGGTTCAAGGGGGGAATCCCAAATTCTACATTGCACCAGAGTTTTGGCTCTAGCGAATTTGGTCCTGCATGAAAACTAGAGTACTATGCTTGTGAACCTAATAATATGTGTGACGGAATTTTAGTGGATTGTGACTTACTGTGGTTACATTGTGACAGTAGAAAGGGTTGATGTTGCTGACACAATTGACCTGGAACATAAGCGTTGACTTGGCTGCGCAGCTTGACAAATGCAGTCCTGTTCCAGTCTGATCTAACTCTAATCTCAGCAGGTTTCTCATGGACACCATAGTAAAGAGGTGTTCCCAGAAAGCCCTTTTCCTGTTGATTTCCCCGTGTCACTCTACATGGAGAAACGCAAGCAGCTTTTCTGAGCAAAAATGCCAAGATGAGCTTGCAATTCAACTAGATCATCTCTAGGTTATATTAAGGCATCCAGTGCTTAGAAGCATTGTGACAATTATCAACCATCACCTGGGAGGGGTAACTACTGTATAGTCATGGGCAAAAGTTTTTGGAGTGGCACAAATGTGTTTTGCAAACTTTGCTGCTTCAGTTTTTGTGGTGTCAGTTCACATTGTTTCTCGATTATTGTGCTGAGTGATCAGATGCATATTAATTAATTGTAATGAGTTTTATTAGGATAAAAAGTTAACTTTATAACAAAAAGCCAATTTTCACCGTGTTTTGGCCCTGGCACAGAATGCTCAGCTAACATCATTTCAGTGTAGTCATATCATCAGCACAGGGGAAAGTGTGAATGAGTACAAATCAGCAGAAATCACTCTATCATTTTTATTGAATTATAAGACTAGATTGATTGCTATTGAAAGAGGGCAAAAGTGCTTGAAGTCATTGAAATCTTGTGTTAGCAATGGTTACCTCCAAAGAAACACTCACTGCCATTATTGCATTGCATCAAAATGGCCTCACGCGCAGATTGATGCTAAGAATATTGCACCTGAAACCATTTACTAGATCATCAAGAATTTCAAGGTGAGAGGTTCAATTATAGTGAAGAAGGCTTCGGGATGTCCAAGTGTGTCCGGCAAACGCCAGGACCATCTCATCCTGAGGAGTCAGCCATGGAATTGTGTCACCCCCAGTGCAGAGTTTGCTCAATATTGGCAGTAGGTGGGTGTGAGTGCATCTGCACGCACAGTGAGACAGACTTTTGGACAATGGCCTGGTGTCAAGAAGGGTAGCAAGCAAGGGTGGCATGGAGACCATCCATATCTGGGGTTGCTTCTCATCCAAGGAAGTAGGCTCACTCATAATTCTGCCCAAAAACACAAAATAAAGAGTGTTATCAAAACATCCTCAAAGAGCAACTTCTCTCAATGGTCCAGGCTCAGATCTGTGATAAACAAAGTGGCAAAGAGATCACAACATTTGAAATTTTGGATCCATGGCAAGGAAGCTCCCCATATCTTAAACAAGTTTAGAACCTGTGGTCAATCCTTAAAAAGCGGGTGGACAAGCATAAACCCAGAAATTATGATCAGCTCTGAGCACTAACAAGGCCAGAATGAATTGGGATGTCAGGATTTAGTCCAGAAGCTGATGTCCAGCATGCCAGAGCGAATTGCAGAAGTTATGAAGAAGGGTCAACACTGTAAATATTGACTGCATGTATTTGATGTACTGTATTTGCCTTTGGAACTTCTGATATTTTATAATTGTTCTTTAGTATACCATAGAAACATAAAAAAATAAAATCTAAAAATGCTGAAGCAGTGAAGTTTGTGAAACACAACATTTGTGTCACTGCCAAAACTTTTGGCCATGACTAGGGGTTTTCCTTGCTATCCTTGTAGGACCTCAGCCTTAGTGCCTCTAAAGGTTTTTATGCTTTATGAAGGTTTCCATTTAGCTAGTACATAAGTCTAGGAAGTCAGTCCACTTTGATATGCTTGTACACTGCAAACTAGGTTCGATGTGCACATTTGTAAATATGTGGATTTAATTCATTATTCATGGGAGTTAGTGGATTGGGTGTCCTAAATACTCATGTCTTTACAGCATCTGAGATTTGGACCCTAATGTGGGTTCTATAGGCAGCAGTAGCAGTTGGTTCTCCCCAGAGCCTTGTTTGCGCTGATTGGTCCACCCCAGGGTGCAGTTCTCTCTGTGCCTATGGCTTGTGGTAAACCACGTGCTTGCAGCTGCTGGAGTGCTGAGCGGTAACAATTCTACTCCCCACCCATTGGCTTACTCCTGAGACCCTGGTGGGCACAGCCCTATTGTAGTGGCGATCCTTCAAAGGCAGTCGGCACTTTGCTGTGCTCAGGCAGGAATTTGGCTGACTCCTTCTCCCCATTGAAGTCTGCAATGCTGACTCCTTTGTTGTGGTCTTCTATCTGTACATATGCTAATTAGTTTCATGTGGCTGTGTGTTTGTTTTTTCTTGTGGGGGGAGTGGCTCAGAAACCACAGCAACGAGTTTTTCAGGTTTTAAGCGACTGCAGCTCCAAAACCTGCTAGACTCTCCTCTTGAACCCCTACTCTTGTACCACCCCCTCCCACCATGGAGGAGTCCTTGTCTTTCTCTCCGAGGACAGGCCAGATGAAAAGGTCCATGCATGGTAATCACAATATAAGGTTGTTGGATGCTAGGTGTGGAACTTGCTGGATCAAAAGCTCATTGTGCTCAAAGCACTGCATTGGCATCAGGCCAAAATATACTTTTTCAGGTTATATTCCCATTGTTATAGGAGACTAGATCTGGTCCAAGCAATCCATATTTCCAGGGTACCCAGATCAGTTGCCACCTAGGTTTGGTTATGTAAAAATGGTATAGTTTGAACATTTGTTCTCCTGCAGATAGCCTCGAGCAGCTAGAGTGCCCCTTGACATCGGATTCATGGGATGCATGTTTAGTCTGCAGATTACATCCATACATGGAGACAATCAACAAGCTTCTCAATGCCCCACTGATTCAAAATTCTTTAATTGTCACATGCTTAGTCATACTGCATGTTGTACCTTAAAGAATCTTGAATCAGTGGGGCATGGAGAAACTTATTGATTGTCTGCATGCATGGATGTAATCTGCAGTTTAAACATGCAGCTTTGGTTGTACCAATGTAAAGGTCATTCCCTATGAACAGATGCAAGAAGACTGCTATTCCCAAAAAACCTAATGCGAAGAGTAATTTCCTAGCTTCTTGGAAGCTTTTGCATTTGATGTGGTGGATTTAAAACTCAGTTTGAGTATATTATTGATTATTTTTATTTTAATTTCTCTAGCTTAAAAGTAGTTGTTTGGAACAGATGCTGGTGTACGACATTGTAGTAGCATGTTTTCAGTGTCCTGCCATCATTTCAACACGCAACCCTCTTGGGGGATGTGAGGCTCAGAATCCATGCTTGATTGGTGCATTCAGTTATCAGTTGTTCCTGACTTGATCTGTCATCTAGTAATTTGTGTTCCCATGTTGTCTTAGTATATTTTGGGATGGCTCATGTGTGTAAGAGTAAGTTGTCATGTGTTTCTTTTTCAGCTGCAGGAGACTGTGAAGCGGAAGCAAGAGAGCAGCAGCTCTCCCATCAGTGGGGAGGTAAATGGATTCGGGGATGGATACTCTAAATCAAAACAAGTGTGTTTGGAAGAGAGTCGCCAAGGGGTCAACGGCACTGGCAATGGGGCAGTCCCACCGCGGTCACCCCTCGACACTAAGCATGGAATTAACATTGAACCGCTTCCCAACGGCACCTGCTCCCAGGGGGCTGAGCAGAATGGTGGCAGGATCTCTGATTCAGTGTTGCCCCCTCGAGACTTCAAGTTGAAGCAGGAACCCATGGATGACATCTTGACTCCCATTCACCCTGGTGGGTCGCCGAATGACTTGCTTCCTGACCTAAACCTCAATGAGCAGGAGTGGCGGGAGCTGATGGAGGAGTTCAACCGATCAGTGCCCTATGAGGACATTCAGGACATCTTCAAGGATGGCTTCGACGAGCGCAAGGACCCAGAGCTGGCCACTCCCAACCCTCTTCCGCAAACGCCCCTAGCCCCGGAGCAGGTGAACATCAAGGTGGAGTTTTCCCCTGCGTCTGTGGCCTTTGATCCAGAACCCCGCACGGTTTCCCCCCAGGTGAGACCCACATCTGGTGGGCCAGCGCTGCACACCAGCTCCCCTGTGACTTGTCCCAGCAACAGCACAGTGCCCTCCTCAGCCATGCCTGTGTCCCAGCCTGTCAGACAGCTGCCCCAGAGCCTTCAGATTCCTGGGCCGTCTTCCAAAGACCGGTCGCATGCACAGCACCTACAGCAGCTGGCTGCAAGGGAGCAGCAGAGGACTCAGCTCATGCAACAGGCGCAGCAGCAGCAGCAGCAGGTGACTAAATATCACCCTCCTAACCACCAAACCAATCACCAAGCAGGTTGGACTCAGACTACGCCTTCCCCGAGCCAGCTGGCTAGTGCCTACACCATGGAGAAACCAAATAGCCCTGCCCTCTACCAGAAGGACATTTCCAACCCCAAGCAACTGATGATGCCCAATCCGCCTCACAAAAACTCCCCCAAAGGTGCTGAGAGCTACCCTCCAGCTGCAGGGCATTCTGTTCCTGGCCAGCCCCCTCTTCTGGACTATAACAACACCAGGCCATTGTCTCACTTCCATGGGAGCCGTGGCCCTTCAGCGGCCCCCCTGGCCACGTCACAGCAGAACAAGGCGGCCCTCCTGTCCAAGCCGAAGGCTGGACTTCCGTTCCACTCTCATCTCACCCCTGCCCAGGTAAGCATCTCGGAGCAGCCTCCACCGGCTTAACGTGAATCCCTCCAGTGACTTCAGTGACATCTGGTTTCCATTCCTTTTGTGCTCATTCTGTAGTTTAATGGCCTTTGTGGAGAGAGATGTGCTTATGAATATACGTAAAGCACAGCATTATGACTATTGTAAAAATCTTTATCACTGGATATGTGTTGCTGCATTAATCTGAAAATTTAATACAAAAACGCAGAATAGTTATTGTCATGCTCCCACTTGCAACCTCTAGTTTGATGTACACTTGGCTTGAAATACAATTTGATTCAGCAGTTACATAGCCTGTAGGACCACTGGAAAGCAGGCGTTAGCTTAGTTAACTAACCTATGCTGCTTTTTGGTCATATCTGTTTGTAGGAATAATTTACTTGTGCTTTATGATGAAATGTTTCGTTTCGTTGTGGGACAGATTTCACTTCTTATCCAGCTCCTTATTTACATTGTCCTGTTAAAACCCCCTGCTGATAAACTGCATTATTATGGTCGCTTCTGCTGTGTGTGTGTGGGTGGGTGGGT
>JAODJU010000002.1:3559144-3574888 GCA_026776725.1 Gnathonemus echidnorhynchus | reverse complement strand
TTTAAACCCCCCCCCCCCCCCGCCCAGAAAAAAAAAAAACACTTAGACGAGTCGGAATTAAGGCGAATCTTTTAGCTGGATGACCTCGAATTAATTGAAAATGATGATTTCCATCTCTAGTGTGAAAGTGGGCGTAAGATCCCTTGTGACGCTCTCAAAATGCGAGCATAGTTTTGTAGCTAGAACTACTTCCGTGGTGATGCAATTTAAGGGTGGATGTTTTAACAGTTTGGATTACGTGATAATAGAATAATACCCTTACAAAGTGGGTGTTTGGGTCTGTTATATAGCGTCAGCTGATCGCAAAGACACGACATCATTAGGCTCTCAATTTGCGCAAAATGAGTAGGAGAAACGTACTTTTTTGCAGAAAAAATGAAAAGTTTATGATTTTCCTGCTCGATTCGATCAAGTTGTATTAAGCCGCTCATTTGGGTTAAATGCATTTTGCATTATGTTGAGGGTAGCGAACGAACGTCATTCCCTATTGGTGCGTTTCGTCACTCTCGCCGAGGTACAGCACTTCATAAGGCATACAAACAGGGACGTATGAGTAAGGCATCTGGTAATATTCCTGAGTTAGGCATTAATACAGCATTGAGATGCTGGATCAGGTGGTTTATGTGGCGGCGGTGAGTGTGCTGGGAGTTTTTGAGCAAGGTAAGGCAATCTACGAAGAAAACGGAAAAAAGCTCTGTATAGCCACATTCTCTGGCTCTGACATTAGAAGTTTTAACATGCAGTTAAAGATATTCAGTAAACTAAATATATTGTATATACATCATGTTTTATCATTCTACTTATTTCTTGACCGTTTTCAGAGCGTTTGACTTAGGGGTTGCATAGGAATGCACTTCTACCACTAAAATGTATTGTAAATTGAAATGATATATAGACTTTTCTATCTATTTTAAACTACTACTGCTTTTAAGCATTCTTTACAAAAAACAGTGAGCTCTATCTTGCTTCACCCACAACCAAAAAAGGAAGCATTTTCAATTAGACTCTCTCTAGGCCGTATGTATTTGAAGAACGTGACTTCTGTTCCTCCAGCCTACTTTTCGCTCCAAGTGATCCAAGCTAGGCGCAAATATTCTGTCTCCCCGCCGTCCACTGCGGGACCCCCTGAGTTTGAACGTGTCTTCAGGGCGCAGTGAGTTAAACGCTGATCAATTAGTTACATACAGTAGATTTGCAATAAGTAATTCATCTTGTGTTTTTTCCCCACTGGGACAGATATTAACAGTCACTGTAGCATTCAGACTTATATCTGCAGAATGATTTACCTGAATTACTAGTTTCTCTGTGGACCATTATAATTTAATAATCTTTTCTTCCCAGAGCCAACTGTTCAGAATATTTTCCCATTTTCCTTACTGTTCTCTGGGTGTCTGGAATTTTCTTCAGTCAAGGTCAGATATCTACTATGGCGTACTGTAGCCGGTGTTCTGTCGATATATTGTGCCTTGTCGAAAAATGCTACCGTAGTGCTAATCGATAGCCCTAACCCTAACTCTTACCCTAACCCTAACCCCCTAAAATCCCCAAAACCCTTACCTTAACCCTAACCCTAACCCTAACCCCTAAAACCTAACTCTAATCCCAAAACGGTGGAACTGCACATGCGCAGAAAGGCTCGATAGCACGTCTAGTTAGGTAGTATTTTATGACAGAACACCAGCAGTATGTAAACCATTAATAGACATGTATTTGATTTCTGGAATTAAATCACTTTCCTTAGTCACTGAACTATTTTGTGGATGTTGATTGAATGTTCTACTACAGTTTTATGTCCTAAAGCTCTACTGTTTCAAAGGGGCTTGGAGGGTATGTTTGCAGGCTATGTTCCTCACCTGATGTTCTTCTGATTTATTATTTTCTCTCAGCCATTTCTTCATTTCTGGGGCTTCTCTACTTGTATGGGCGATACAAGTATTTCCAAGGATATGGCAAATCTGCACTCGGCAGGTACTACAATCTCGTAGCATTTGAACTGTATGGGGCATAGCTGTGTAATGCTATTTTCCCTCATACACATCTGTGTTAAACATACTGCCTATTAAGTATTCAGAATCCTTGAACATGTTTTTGACAATCGGGGAGTATAATGGTTCATATTTTTGAACCCTGCTGGTTTAGGAAATACATCTTTGACTTGACTGGCGTTATCATTAACAAAACTACTGATTGTTAAAAAGAATGAAATTAAATAAATGTAATTCCAATGTTTCCCAGTCCGGTCCTTAGGGACCCACAGCCGGTCCATGTTTTTGCTCCCTCCCAGCTCCTTGCCTGACAGTCCACATTTTTGCTCCCTAGTAGGGAGCTATGAGGAAGCAAAAACATGGACTGGCTGTGGGTCCCTGAGGACCGGATAGGGAAACACTGATAATACATTTATGCTAAAAAATCCGAACACTTTTTTTACAGGTAAAAATCACAGGCACTATGATGAAAAAAATCTAGGTATGTGATTTAAAATAAATATGTGAGGCTTGAGGACATAGGGAGGATTTTAATGGAAAAGATGTTTTTATTACAAATATTTACCAAAAATAAAACAACAAAAATAAAGTTCAAACAAACCCAAACTACCAAAAATAAACTTAACCTGGCACAAAGATCACAAATAACTAACAAAGTACTAGCAACTCCCTCTTCACATGACAACACAGAGGTGTATATACATGCAGGCTTGGCCAAACCACCTAGACAAAAGGAAAAAAAAAAAACCAAATAATCAAAGTAAATCACAAGCCAGTCAACAAAATATATCCCCAATACTCAAATCGATATCATTATAAATCAAAAATAAATCCATAAATCCAAACATTTAGCAGGTCATATTAGATGATATTTCTTAGAGCTCATGTGTACCACAGACATAGAAACAAGAGTAGATTAGAATATCATTTAGCATTTTTGGTTAAATCAAAATTCAATGTTTTATTTTGTGATGGCTGTTCTACTAGTCACACAGTGTTAAAGCTTAGGCTCTCAATTTTCCCAATTCATTGTACTTTCTTTAGATATTGTTTAGTTGCCATACATATTAATCAGTGCATCCTTATTTGTTTGTTAGTATTTATTCATTTATTGACACTTTTTGGTTACATAAGTTTCTGGATGAAGGCGTACACATTTAGATTCTTTTGCAATGTCATTTATATTGTACACATTAATTTATGGTTTATTTTGTTTCAATTACCTTTTGTTTGCTTTGTTTTGTCTGGGAAAGGTCTGGCTAGGGGGGTAAAATGTGACAGCAGGGTAAAAGCTGAGTCTCCCCAGTAACAGGAAACTGCTTCACACCAATATTATGTTATGCATGTAGTGGAGTTTGAACTTTGGTTAAAGTTAATGTTCAACCATTACAAATGGTAATAAATGGACTGTTGCCTTGATTAAGGCTGGCAGGGTGCTGCTGTAGCTGTTCAAGAGGGAACAGCATGAAACACCATACCTAAGTAGCACCCATAGATCTCGTTTTTGTCCTTGGACATCATTTTAATTGGGGATGGAAGGCATGTTTTGGGGTGTGAATTGTTCAGTAAAGGCGTTTTTCTTCATTCTATATTGAGACATGCAAGTCATTTAAGTTGTAGCTTATTTAAATTGTTTGTCATATTGCATACTCACATCATTCCTTTTCCCCTTCTCTTCTCTGCTTTTTCTCTCAGGTTGGCTCCCCTGTATTTTAGTGCTAAAATTCTCTGGGCTCTGCTCGCCTTCTCCATGTTGGGGGTCCTCAACACCCTAAACCAATTGTATTTTGATGTGGACTTTCTACAACTTCTGAATAGGTTCTTTATGTAGGAACTTCAATAACAATCAGCACTCAAAAACAAGCTGTTTTTGTAACATAAGTATATTAACCTGACACGGGACACTGTGAAAAGCCTTTATTTCCCCCAAAACTTTTATTCTTTTAATGTATACATTAAACTTTGTATTTTCTAACAGATGATAAACATCAGTGTAAATAGAATACTTCAACAGATATACATTTGAATATTTAAACATATTTACATATGCAAATGTACTAATGTCTAGTTTGATGACACCAGCAAGAGATAAGTCATCTGTTATCAGGGTGGAACTATTTATACAAAAACACTGGTTATGGTAATTTGTATATGCCCGGTAGAGTGTGTCGGGACAAGTGAACAGGAACATTTCACACCCAGAAAGATAGTGGCCTTAGGATGTTTTACTATATGGACTAGGAGATGACCACCTTTTCCTGATCACCAAGGCAACAGTGGGTACAAAGTGGACAAAGGGGAGTATGTGGATGACGGATCAGCACCACCAAAAGGAGAAATAGGATTTGCATGGATCATCACTACCTGGAATGATGCATGTGTGTTTAAGTTAAAGTAATGTTTTCGTGTGTTGTTTCCTATACTGAAAAAAGAAAAAAAAACTATGTATGCTAAGTTTTAAAATGCAAAGTCCGTGGTTTTATATATATATATATATATATATATATATATATAAATTATTATTTCTTTTCCCTCAAAATGTTTGTTAGAATTCACTATGGTGTTGACCCCGGCACTTGATTTAATGCCGATTAACAGATATTTAAATAATTAAATAATATCTGGCGATATGGTTGTATTACTAGCGCTACTGGAGCAATCAGAACAACAAATTCACTACTTTGTTCACAACACATCGCTGTATGGAAATATAAACAAACGGGACATACATGTATTGCAATGACTTTTAGTTAATCACTTCAAATATTGACTAATATCACGTCATAACAATGTGGCAGGTAAGAAGCCCTAAAACAAGGAATAATCTCAAACAGTTAAACGCAACTGAGTATCTTCTTTGCAACTTCCGTTCATGTGAGCCGAAGGAGGTGTAGCCGCGCGCGATCGGTGAATAAAAAGGCGTGGCCCGTCGCCACGTGACCTCATCTCCCAAACATTGTCTTTGAGGCGCATTGACTGTTGGCTTTGAATGTCAGTGTGTGAATCATGATATACTCGAAAATAGTTCATAACAAGAGTCACAAAAATGAACTGAGAGATTTTTGTACGTACAAACATGGATTTTGCTTCATATAACAGGTTTGGCAACCCTCACGCGTTTAGCGTGACACGCTTTCAGGTCTCAATCTCACGTAAGAAATCTTACGGTAACTAATTTATTGCATCATAACCCTAAAATTAGCTATATCAAATACGCTGGGATAATTTACAAAGAAAATAAGGTAATACAGTTATTACATAGGCCTACATATAAATGCGTGCGCAGACACTAATTGAAAATCTCAGGTCAGCTAGATGACCAAAATTAGGAGAAGGGTCCAGCTGCGGGTGGAGCTCCACAGGAAACACATTACCTCAACTCTATGTTACAGCGAATAAACCCAACCTTAACCTTAACCCTAACCGGAGCTCCACTTTACGCCCTTAAAGATCACGTGTTTCCTGTGGAGGTGACGTATTTCGGGTGGAGCTCCACTCTACAGCTAGGCGTCTGCAGCTGGACCCTTCTCCTAATTTTGGTCATCTAGCTGACCTGAGACGCATTTATATGTAGGCCTATGTAACAATTATATTATCTTATACATTTTCTGAAGGGTTTGTAAATTATCCCAACCTTTTTGATATAGCTAGTTTTAGGGTTATGATGCTAGACCCTCTTGAAAATTCTGATTGAATATTATCCAATTATATTTAGCAGAATGATTAATAAATTCAGTGATTAGTGAAAGACATGGTTTAGCATAGAGATTACCAACCTTTTGATTTCTGCGGACCAGTTTACATCGTACAAAAATTTCACGGACCAGTAAAACGCCCGGGGGCTGCAATGTCGGTGAATCGTCTCCATGAGTGAGAGGTTTTTAGGAGGAAGAACATCAAAATGGCATCAGTCTCACTGTCAACTTTCCTGTTATAACACCGACAGGCTTAACTAATCATTGAATTATGACATGTTTCGTGCAATAAACACATGAATATTTAAACATCTTCCGATTACTACCAGCTGCGTGCGTTGGTGATTTTAGTGAAATTTGTCAGATTCTGATGAGAATGTTTATTTCTTGGGTAAAGCCGAATCATTTATCCGCACGTTTCCTTGGCTGTTATTACAAAATTCCACGCGAGGTGGAGCCAGAGTACAATTTGGATTTTTTTTTTTTGTAGCTCAAATACTGTTTCAGTACATCTGCTATCTAAAAACTGTATTTTTCAGCGTTAGTTATTTCTAGAGGAATATTGTAATGGTCGTCTTATATATTCATGCAGAAATTCGGCCTAAATGATTATGGGAATGAATAAAATGTTGAGACTTTTATACTGTAGTATGAAAATTAAATACTAATTATCTTCAGTGCTGGATTTGTCATATTAGTTCAAGTATTTGGAATTTTATAAAAGGACCTTAACGAAAAAAGCGACTGAATCCTAATATTTTTAGCGATAATAGTCTTTTCTTATGTTATTGGTTAAATTTGAGCCTATGAAGAAACAGAATTTGTGCATATCAGCGTCAAGCTTTCTGAATGATGCCATTGTTATTTGGAGAGTCAAGTGATAATGATTTCAGAAGAAAAGATGATTATATTCCTACGGAGTGATTCAAAAAGGAGGGAAGGATCGACAGCCCAAATGCGGGCCAGCTGGTTGTTTATGGTGTCAGGGAATATAAACCTACTAAACTATTGTTTCCTTTGGCAACAAGAGGAGTGATTCTGTCTCTGTGACAACATGCAGGTCAAAGGAAAACAGAAAAAGCATTAGACGGCATAACAGAAAGCAAGGTAAGCTCTTATCTAAAATCGCATTATTTAATGTTCATGTGTGTTTATGGCGTAGGGACTTTTTATACCTCGGTCAAGCGTATACTGCGCGAAAATTTCACGATAACATGTTTGCTTACTAACTCTGTAGCTAATTTTTGTCGGGCGGCATTTGTGTGACATTAAGTGTGGAGCTGTTTCATTCGTCGAATTCGTCGTTAAAAAAATTATATATAAAGATTTCATTATACTGAATTGTAGTTTTTGTACCTCTAGTTACCGTCAGTTAGTTCTTGTAATAGTTTATTGGTGTGAAACTTACTGTTGTCTGACTTATTTGTGTCGTATTTCCTCCACAGCAGGTACTGAAATTAAAGTAGACCAGTGCTGAATAAATAGACAATCAAAAAGTCCACATGAGATTAGCAGAAGATGTCTTTTGTTAGAGAAGTTCTTGGCAAACTTGGGAACTCCCCCTCATATAGTGGGAACAAAATATTGTGGAGCACCTGGAACCCTAAACGGGTGCCACTCCGCCTCGATGCCTCCGTCTCGAGCCACTACGCCCTCGACTACCGCTCCCGCATGGAGGAGCTGGGCTCAGACCTGGGTCTTCCCACTCTCTCACTCGCAGGACAGACCTTCACCTATATTAATGGCAAGTGGGTGTCCTCAGCAGGCAGGAAGGGTCTGGACCTGAGGCCCCGGCTTCAGCAGCTAAAGAGGAAGAACCGTGCCCTGATGGAGGAAAACAACGCCCTTAAGATCCGGTTAGAGGTCCTGATGGACATGCTGACGGATGCTACAGCCCAGCTGCGGGAGCTGCAGGTAGATGGTACCCCAGGACACAGACGTGGCCGCGTGGAAGTCTTTCCCAATAAATGGTCCTAAGGGATGAATGACCTGTGTGTCTGCGACTCTCATTCTTGCCTGGTCTCTTTTTTATTGCTACCATCAGAATTTTTGTTTTATGAATAGTTGCACGTGAATGTGTTGTAGATTGTAAAGGATTTCACATCCCACGGAGATTCATGGAGTCTATGGTTACTGCCCTTCAGAGATAGGGTGACCAGTCACGGGGACACTATGAGCTAGGACAGGGTTTGCAAACTACCATTTCATTTAAAAAGAATTTCACTTTAGCACTGAGTTCTTGCTGTGTGCTTATTGGCCAGTCTCCAATAATCACGCACATGTCACTAATGTTAATGTGAAACAGGTGGACGAGTCTTTCAATCAAGGAAACAAACCAGTAAAAGCACAAGAAGAACTGAACTAATTACCCAAGCACAGGAGCCTTTAAGTTTTAAAGTAGACTTAAATAAAACCTGAAGTAGTTCATAGACATAGATTAGGTGGTCACCCTATTCAGAAGCCTTTTAGTGGTTCCATGCCTCTGCTAAGGAAAATATTCAGCAGCAATTTGTGGATGTCCATCAGATGGAGGTAACCCAGTCATTCTACCTGAAAGGGTACGTTATGAGTGGTGTAGGCTGGGTGTGATCTTTTATTGGTGTTTTTTTTTAATCTCTTGGGCAGTTGATTTCTCATTAAGGGAGCAAATTTGTTATATATATTGAAATTATATAACAAACAATATTAGAATGTCACATTGGTATTTATTCATCAATTCATTTAGTGTTCATACAATCCCTTTTTATCGCTGTTAGCCAGGAAGACTTCAAAGACATACATATCAATGGGGATCGGTGGTGTAATTCATGAAATCATCCTCCTTTACGTTGCATTGAAACAGAGACAGTTTGGGATGCAGCAACTGTTGAATATAACTGGAATATCATCACAGTTTCAATAACTACTTCATCCCTGAAATTTAATAGATTGCGCTTTACGATGACTCACACTTATGTCCGAGATTGTTTTAAAGAAATTGATTAAAAATATGTAAAAAATAACTTTGTGGCAGCCATTTGCCCAGCAGTGCTATGGTACGGCACTGCACACCATACGATAGTTGCTGTGGGAAATGACCAGAGGTCAAAGCGCAGGTTCAGAAAGTACAGATCCAAGATTTTGTTTCAACCAACCAGTTGAGTATAAAGAGTCACAGACACAGAGTACTCAACTGGCTGGCTGAAACAAAATCGTGGTCTGTACTTTCTGGACCTGAAATTTACACCTCTGGAAATTTCAGTACTGCATGGCAGTGTGAACGTCACACATCTCCCAGTGTCATTCTCACACCTAAAAGTCATTGCAGTTATCTTATACTGACATAAGACCTGTCTGTCGGCACAGCACTCAGTCGTAAACAGGGACAGTCTATATGATAGGCCTAATTAGCAGATATTTCAATTTGCTACCAATTTAAATATGTATTTGACATTCTCAGGTAATTGTTGCATAAGCTCTGGCTTTGTCTTCGCATGTATGCCATCGCCAGGCCAGGAGTCAACACTGAACAGCGAACGCTCACACGTGACTGCTGATTTTAGGACGCTGTAGAGAAAGATCCGGACGGTCAAAGAGGAGGCCTGCCCTCTGGGCAGAGGAAATCATGCAATCTTCCGCAGCGCCAGTGTAAATATCATCTCTCCACCACAGTCCCCTGTCTCTCCCTCGAGGGCATCCTAGGGGCGTAACGCATAAAAAGTGCCAGAACCATGGATCTTTGGCAGCCGACGAGGCTATGTCCGGGCCACTCAGGTGCGCGGGAAATGGTGCTGGGGGGGGGGAGGGGGGTCACTCTATGGATTTCCTGTCTTTGTGGTCTAACAGCACGTCCCTCTGGCCTACTGTGATGGTGTGGCCTTATCTTATGCAAGCAGGCCGCAGGAAAAGTGTAGACAGAACCAACTGTCTCCGGTGGCCCAGCAGAACCTATTTTCTGCTGGAATCCACCTCCAGTTCTCTGGTGGGTGTTAAGTGGGCTGCAGTTTGGGTATCCAAGAAGCATTAATAGTGAATTACTTCAGCTAGTGTAGTACAGAAACAAATAGCAGTCTGTCAGCATTTTTCACATGTAGGTGTTTTTTTTCCCTCTCGGCGCCTCATTTTTCTAAAGTAAATGTAACAGCCAGGCGTGTGGAGGCTGTCTCAGCCCCAGAAGGCCCTGACCTGACCCTGTCTTTCACACCACAAATCCCTAAGGAATATATGCATATAAGCACCATAGACTAAACTCACAAGCGTCACGATGAGGGACCTCCTCACATCATCTTCATGAATATTTTTTAAAATTTTATGGTCAGTATAGCAATGATTATGCAATTTATTCCTTCAAATCAAGGTTACGACTGTGATACGTTCCCCAAGTCTGTCTTTAATTAGCGTTTGTCTGAAAAATTATAATACAGGACATAAAAATAAAATAATAATAAAATGAATTATACAGTAATAAAAGTAACTACATACTGTACCATACTGTATGTTGAGCCAATGAACTGCTGAAGCCACACAATGCTTTTACAGGCATCATAGTGCCTGCGTTCATCATTACGAACCATTGTGTTTAACCCCAATTTTTAATGTGTCAGAATGTCCATTCGGTCCATTCGTAAGTACGAATTGTCTGTAAGTCGAACCTGTGGACTGCCTCTAATCTGACTTTATATTATAATATAGGACTGTGTTTACCCATCAGTTGTTATGCAGTAAAGGCTCAGAGAGACGGTATACTGTCGATCTTAATCCATTTGTCATGTAATAAATGTTACTGCGCCATGACAAAGTTGAAAATGAAACATGAATATCAGAAGAGACAGCCGTAGTAGGCCGAACACTTCATGCTTCTCCATTCAGTAGCACAGGCAAGGCCGGACTTGTGCCTGGCCTAACCTGGACTGTAGCTTCTCCATTCAGTAGCACAGGCAAGGCCGGACTTGTGCCTGGCATAACCTGGACTGTAGCTTCTCCATTCAGTAGCACAGGCAAGGCTGGACTTGTGCCTGGCCTAACCTGGACTGTAGCCCAGGGCCCTGTTCTTCTCTGGTTATTACAGCAGCATTTCATGTTGTGGATCGGGCCCCAACAATGACTATAGCCCAGGGGCCTCCACCCTCCTAAATTTGGCCCAATCCATAGGCATAATTATTGCTTAATTTTCCTTCTCAACACTCTATTTCACCTCCAATGCCCATTTCAGTGTCCGTTCACATCCTGCGTCGTCTTCTGGTAGAAAAATGGCTTAATCTAAGCTTTGATGTCCATCGACGGTGTTCCATTCTTGAACTCGGAGGAATCTAGCCTTTGTCCCCATATATCATTCTTACAATCCACATTCCCTAGATGCCCCTTTCCCATTGGTCCAGCCTGTGCAGAGATAAGGCCACTGTTTTCGCAAGACCCAAATTGGGAATTTCTTAGAGACGTTATCTATGGTGTTCAGCAATCAGATTGGCTGTTTGGGATAGAGATGAGGAAGTCTAGATGCAGAGAGAGGAATCCCTCTAATTATACCCAAGCTTTTGCAAAATATGGGATAGTTTACTGTTCTATTATGGTAAAAAGCCTGAGAGAAACTGGCGTTCCCAGGTCACTGTCACACATTCCATGCAATGTAGCACAGTACAGATCGTCATCGTCATCCTACGACCAAGACTGGTTCTAACTGTTTGGTCGCGAGTCGATTTGGTTGTAAGTCGGCCCTTTATTTTATATGCAAAAATGATCATATATATAGTATACTCAATAATAATATCATATCATCTTTAAGTCATATTGTTTGGTATTTCTTAACCGTTTGATCTCCATTTTCTTAGTTCATTGCTGCTGGCAGTTGGGGTAGGAACTGTCTTACACTCACACTGGGCACACCGCAGTCGGACATTTATTTGCCTTTATTTGTGTTGGAACGGTTCTAAAGTCGATCAGTCGTAAATCGCATAGGTCATAATTTGATAACAACCTGTATATGATGGTGCCTACTGGTGTGACGTAATAATGCTTAAGGGAACTAGAGTGACAGCATAAAACACAAGGCAACCAAATTGCATCATGTTGCATTGTGTGTAGTATCTGGCATGCAATAGAATATATTGCATGAGAATTTTCAGGTCTGACATATAGCAATACTTAATGCTTAATGGTACTACAGTGTCTTTTAACATAAAACATAAGACAACCCAATTGAACCAGAGCCTTCTGTTCTGCAATGCAGCATATTGCATGAACATTTTTGGCCTGCAAAATTGCATGTTAACCACAGGTGTAAAGCTGCAGTGACCATGAGACTGGCAGTCTTTCATGAGCAAGGAAAAATGATTCCCAATGCTGATGTAAAATTCTTTTGTTCACTGACTTCAGCATTAAATTACAACGATTGTGTTAGAACTAACAGGAGAGTTTCTCACTGACTCTTTCCCACTCTACTTTTTTTCCTGCTGCCACAACAAAATGTGTGGTGTTGTTATTTGGCTTGGCGTGCTCTTATCGGCGACAGGATGCAGGAACGAGGATTGTTTAAAAGGTTTCGCCGTTCGGTCGCTGGCAAGCTTTCTTCCGTCCAATAGCTAGCGGTATCCTGCTGGGGGCCATTGTGTGTAAGTTGTCCTGATGGTCAAGTGAACAGCTGGATTTCACTACAGAAAGGCCTTAAAATTTAACATGCGGCCCAGATGGATAAAATTATTGTATTGTACACTCCATACATGTATGCTATTTCATCGTTCTGTAAACTCCATGTTCAATATTATTCTATAGTGCAATATATGTATAATACTTATATCTGTCTCACTTGCAATATAGCACATATATATTTTGTATATCACTGTATATTTATAGTATAAAGAGTACTATATCTAATCTCTTTCTATCTTGTTTTTATATAGTTTTAAATTGTTTTTTACCCATATTTCCTCTGAGCATCGCAATAAGCATTTCACTGCAGGTTGTACTATGTATGATGATGGATGTGACGAATAAGAATTTGAATTTGAAATACTGCTAATCATGACCACCTACATTTGTGACGGCACACACAATGCAGTCTGCTGTTTTAAGAGCAAGACATTAGCATGGCAAGGGTGTTGGCAATGGATGCAAGTATGGTTTAGATGACACATTATTTAGCTTGTGTTTTCTTGAGGAAAAACAATGTGACAGAGTGATTTACATTTTAGGTTTTAAATTCATGAACCCAGTTCATAGGAGTGAGGTGCCCTCTCACCTCTCCCTCTGGCTAGAAATACTTGCTTTGTTGTGTGTATTGGAGGTGTTTCACCCAGCACCCCTCTGGGGTCAGTGAAGCCTCTATCAAGACAGTCTTTGTTTCCCTGGTGAAAACCCTCCCTTGTGTTTCTGGCATGCCGATCACAAGATAGGACACAACCACTGTAACATCTCAGTGCTGTCGTGACCCAGATGAGAAGAAATCGGATTAAAGGCATCTGATCAAAGTGTTTATGGTCATCAGAGTCAGGTGAGGGTGTTGCATCCCTGGCTCTGGTTTAGCCAGATGTTTTTGGGATGCAAACACAGGGTCAGAATAATAACGATGACTCTTTACTGATCCCGGTGGGGAAGTTCTCTTTTTGCTCCATCTTGAGCTCCATGACTCACATGTAGGAGAGAGTAAGGTTGGCAGTGAGGCACGGAGCTGGGGGTTAAGGGGCTTGTTAAAGGGTACACAGATGTGGTTATTCTGCTGAAGCTGAGCTCAAACTGGTGACCTTCTGATCACAGGCACAGAGGCTAATGCTGCGTTCTATTTGAACTTATAACTCGTAAATTCCAGGTTCCTAGTTGGAGATTCCAACTGCAACGCCCCTTCAAGTCATAATTCCGACTCGTGAACTGACACAACCCCGAACTTAGAATCCAAGATGGCTGCGCCCTTTATCAACAGAAGTTAAAGCTGTAGTTTTGCAGTGTTTACTAGCGCTTTTCTCTTACTTGTGGCTCCTTAAATCGGTCGTATAAACAGTACTATGCAACCACTATCTGTAGATGTGTTACTACACAAAATACCAAGTAATGTTTTGTTATTCACTAATATTGCTAACAATGGCTAACAATTAATGGGGCTAGAACTGTGGCCTGTTTCATTAAATGGGATTTCTTGCTGAAGTGGACAACTTGTCGAATTTAAGGTAGTCTGGGCTATATGTAAATGAACAAAGATAAAGGCCATTTAAACTGGAGTAAATTAAATCTGACAAGTTATCCAGCTAAGCAAGAAAACTTGCTTTTAGAAACGGGTCCCTGGTACTGCTAAATGCCTTCCGACTTGCTGTACTGAAACGCTGTTAACTCGTGTGTGATGTCATTCCCAACGTCGCATTCCAACCTCTGAGGTAAATGCAACGCAGCATTAGCCTGCTGAGTCACACGCTGCCCCCCCCCTCCCGATTTAGATAACAGGGTTGGTGGTAGATAGGCTGGTTGAGATGAAACCAAGGAGGGACACTTGGTGCGTTTCCACTGCCACCAAGAACCTGCAGCTTTGCAGATCTGTTAAGGGGGAGACAAAAACAAAAAATCAGATATCCACACCCCTGAAATGGGAACTGAGTGAGTTATGAAAATTTGCTCTCCAGTTACAGACTTTTTTGTGATACCTAATTGCTTATCTAAGGCCTAGTTGAGCTGAGGGATCCTGTTAATAAGGACGACATGATATAATGAAACACTAATAAACACTTTGGACTAAATATTATGCTTGTGGGATAACAGACTCATCTCATGATCACCATTGTAGGAGCTCATTAGGACACAATAGGCTCCTCTCACCTTTCATTTTCTAGATTTATTATACCGAGGTCAGCTGTGTGATAGATGGATCTGATCTCTTTTCCAGGTGCTGTTTGTTATAAGACCGGGATTCCCCCTTGAACTTAATTTGGAAGGAGGAAGCGTACGGCATTTAACTGACTGACCTAGTTAGCAAACAATAAAAATGAAAGAATTTAAGGCAGAAACAAATTCAACCCTGAGAAAACAAACTGTATCTTTAGTAAATAAACCTTAAATTGCATTCAGCCCCGCAGTGAAGAGCTTCACACCACTTTATTTCAGTAAATAGTAAATGCTCATGTCAATAACACCCATCGAAGAGGAAATAGGAAGTGGTAAGGTCGAAATGGCTTAGAAATGCAAGACAGTAAGACAGTGTCAAATACTGTGACAAATTAACATGAATAATTGACTGCCAAGCCCTAAAACTCTAATACCTTAAACTGTGCATTGCTGATCCTCAGACGATCAGATGATCTGATAACCCAGAAATGTCACATTCCGATAAATCAGTGTCTCTAAATCCAGTCCTCGGGGACCTCCAGACAGGCCATATTTTTGCTCCCTCACACATGTATCAGGTATTTGGTGTTCTTGGTTGTTTGGCTCAGGTATGCTGGGAGTCAGGAGGGAGCTAAAATGTGCACCGTCTGGGGGTACCCAAGAACTGGGTTGAGAAACACTGAGCTAAATTATAGCACTGTACAGTAACTACTAGTAAGCACAAATAAACATGTGAAAGTTAAGAACAGGGATGAGTGAGAGAACAAGAGTGATGAAAGAGTGGAGCATATGGAGATGATGACTTGATTTGAGTAGCAGAATAAGTGGTGAGAGGGTGTGTAATGTGATGGGAAATCTGTAAGGAGTGTCTGACAGAGATGGCAGAAAGTTATGATGGCGTGACTGGGAACGGTTGAGTCAGGACAATAAGAACAGCGTAGAGGGAAGTGTGTGCAGGAACACCTGAATCATCATAGCTGAGGGCAGAACAGGTGTGTAGAACAGTGTGTTCACTGTGTGGGCACCGTGTAGAAACACGAGATCCTCCACCTCTCCCCGTGCTCTCTAATACCCTGTCCCATGCCCGTAATACCCTGTCCCATGCCCGTAATACCCTGTCCCATGTCCCATGCCCGTAATACCCTGTCCCATGCCCGTAATACCCTGTCCCATGCCCGTAATACCCTGTCCCATGTCCCATGCCCGTAATACCCTGTCCCATGCCCGTAATACCCTGTCCCATGCCCGTAATACCCTGTCCCATGTCCCATGCCCGTAATACC
>JAODJU010000002.1:3530231-3559044 GCA_026776725.1 Gnathonemus echidnorhynchus | reverse complement strand
CCCGTAATACCCTGTCCCATGCCATGCCCGTAATACCCTGTCCCATGCCTGTAATACCCTGTCCCATGCCCGTAATACCCTATCCCATGCCTGTAATACCCTGTCCCATGCCATGCCCGTAATACCCTGTCCCATGCCTGTAATACCCTGTCCCATGCCCGTAGCAACCTCCACTGAAAGGCACATCTTCTGCGTATGAGGAAACGCATGGTGCTCAGACTGTGCCCCTTCGTGTTTCCTTTTCTCTTTCCAGGGCCAAACTCCATCTGGCTCAGGAAACCAGGGCTGGGTCTGCTGTCTCTTCTGGGTTTCCGCTTCATTATCCTCATCTCTGGCTCATTGCGAGTTGGGATCACCATTCCAAGGAAACCATTTATATTTCAAATTAATGGTACCTATATCTCGAGGAACATGTGAAATTGCCACCCCTCTCACGCTTCATCCATCTTAGAAACATCACCAAATTTCACTGTCATTGTCATCCTTCTTTTGAGTCCATACTTCATGTTTTCATTTCATCTCATTTAGATTATCGTAATTTTCTATTCACCTGCCTCCGCAACTCAACTCTATAGAAACTTCAGTGGGTTCAAAATGCTGCTGTTAGACTCTTATGCAGAAGCAGCTATAAAGTACATATTCCTCCTGTTTTAGCTTCTCTACACTGGCTCCCAGATATAGGATAGAGGGTAAGGCTTTACATTAACTGCACCTTCATAATGCTTTTATATTGTATTCATAAAACGTTCAGTACACCTTCATAATGTATTCATAAAACATTCATAAACATCATGTATGCATACCTTAACATCCTAACATCCCTTATCAGCTGTAATATACATTAATAACAAACATTATATAATAATATCAAACATTATAATTGTATAATTATAAAATATTTGTTATTAATGTAAATTAAAGCTATTAAGAGATGTTAGGATGTTAAGGTGTCCTTGCATGCTGATAATGAATGTTCTACAAATGCATTATGAAGGTGCACTGAATGTTCTATGAATGCATAATGAATGCATTATGAAGATGCACTTAATGTAAAGCGTTACCGGATAGAGTTCAAAATTATTTTGTTATATGGTTCTAAGCAATCAGGCACCCACCTACATCCGTGATATTTTGACCCCCTACTCAGTAAACAGGACACGCAAGTCTTCTGATCAGGGTCTTCCTGTTATCCTGCATCCAAGTTTATGACCAGGGGTGGCAGAGCTTTTGCTGTTATTGCTCTAAGGCTGTGGAACGTCGTCCCATGGACATTAGATCAACCAGCATTGCAGACATTTGTTCTTGAAAGGTGCTAGATGAATGAAGAATATACTTACTAACTTGATACTAGGCATGGCTATAAAAAGCATCTTTCTCACTATTGCAGCTGGTGTGTTTTGTATTTTGTGCCATTTTGGACTTTGCCTCTATGGGTTTGCTGAGCTGGTGTCAGTGGGCCTGTCCCCACACTGTACATGCATGCTACGTCCCATGGGTCAGTGGGTAATGTACTGGTTAAGGACATGGGTTTGAATCCTAAAGTTTCTGAAAAGCACCGGGAAAATACATAGCTGTATAAATAGTTAATTGTAACCATGATGTCTTCAGGTACAAACAAATAAACTTGGGGTGGGTTTTTGCCTCCACAGCCGTGCATTTAAAAAATGTATAATGTAAGGCTTGTCATGCATTAACACTTACTTAGTGTAAACCAGTGTTGACCCTCAGTTATGGTAGCACCATTGTCTGTTTGGACCTCGCTGGACAGCAGAAGACCATGCAGACGGAAGCAGCTGCAACTGTGACTTTTAATTGTAGTGCAAGACACCCGACCAACCTGAATGTCATGCAGATTCTCCTGTTTATGTTTATATGCTGGATATTTTTAAATATGTATGTATGCGTTTCACACAAAGATAACTTAGTTCCGGAGTGATGCTGGCCAAGAATAATGTGCCAGACGGGAAAATATCCCGAATACGCTTTACTTATTCCTGTGTATCTGATCTTATTGTTTCTGCAAAACAATGATGTTTGGATACAGTGGGGGGTGGGGGTGGGGGGTAGTGGAGGTGGCTGCAGTAAGGAATAAGGTGTACTGGGAGGAGGATTAGGCAAAATAATGACCCCTCACCAGAAAACTTGATGGCTGCCTGACCCACACAGAAAAGATCCAGAGCAGGAAGATGGCGGCCAGATGACAGAGGATTGGTGCCGGGCTGTAATCTGATGAAGCGAGCAGGGAAAGGAGCCCCGTGGGGGGAGATCCGTCCATTTGATAGCCCCTGATGGACGACACCTCCCCCCACTGACAGTCAGAAAAAACACACTTAGTTTTGCCTACCCAATGCCCACTGATTTTCAGTGAAAGGCATGCTGGGATACTTAGCCATATAAAAATATAAGCAAAAGTTATTTTACTTTGTTATATAGTTTTTTTGCAGACATAATAAACAGACCATTCTATACTCTTTTGTTTGTGTCATTTTAAGTATCTTCCTCTTTGGTACAGCCCATCCCCTCCAGGGATTTGAAACTGAAGCCGTTCAGTCCTCTTCCTTAATCACACTGGCACCTGGTGGCTCTGCAGATGTCACACTCTGGAGTCCTAGCTGTCCCACTCAGTTGGCTGCCGCTGATAAATAACAGCATTAGCTTATTATGTACCTGTGTGAATGAGTTAAATGATGTAATGGGCTTTGCCCAAAGAGAGGTAGCTCTGTGGCCAGCTGCTCCCCCTGCTCATCACTGCTTTCACTCAACTAGGAGATGAAGCACCACTGACTCCAGTCACCTTATAAATGTGGTGTCATATTTTGCTTAACAGAATCTAGAAACAGCTGCTAATGTGAAATCCTCGACACGCTTCCTATATCAGAACCGTGCCTCCTTCCTCGACAAACGTCCGACACCGGAACAGCACACTAGTTCTTGGGCCTAATGACTCTTCCTCTATACGGTCCCAGCTGTTGCTCAGATGCCTTATGCACACTTGAGGTCTGGAGCAGAGCTGTATGGAAGCAGTTTATGGAAAGGCACGCTAAACCCAACTGTCTTCAGACAACAAAGGGAAGGCAATGTAAGTGGAAGCGTTTAACGGTGATGTTCATCAGGCTCAAAATTATACAGCCGAAGCAATCTGTGATCACTTGAAAACATGGAGAATGAAAACAAAAGAAACAAAATAGTTTTTTTTTTTTTTAATGGGACTCATATCCCTCACTCTTTCATATGTGTGTTATCCTTTGAGATGTTACTTTGGATAGTTGCTGAAAATCAATGGAAGTATTGCTTTCATATAGTAAGCTAATAGACAAGCTGATAAAACATTAGATACCTGTAATTTGGTCTCCTAAATTGATTTCCACGGTGACTTTCAATACTTCAAAGCCTGTTTAAAATCTCTTTGATTTCCTTTAAAGTTTGCAAAATTGTAATGCCCCCCACACACCTTAAACACACAGCTGTATGTGGTATTGAATCAATTTAATCACAGCCTCAAGTCCTTCCATCTGTAACTATTCCAAGCAGTAATTACTTTCCTTCATATTAAGACTTTATCAAAGCTTCTTGGAGTGACTTAGACCAACAAAGGGCTTTGCTGGTGAAAAGGATGCAGTTTGGTTGCACAGGTCCTGTACGGTCCTGTACGGTCCTGGGGGGGGGGGGGGAGATCCCCAAATCCCCAAATCCCCAAATCCCTGACCCTGCTGCTTATCTTCCCGTTTGCTCTTTATCTACCCAGAAGTGCCATTCCTGTGGGAGACGGCTAGAAGAAGGTCTTTATCTCTGTTATTGCCCCTCTATCTGCCACATCTTTCATAGAGTTACCACCCTGTTCTTTGTCACTTCAGGAAAAGGCTTTTCTGACCTCCATGCTAATGGAGTTTTGTGTTGATGCTTTCCACCTCATTCCCTGGCAAGTGATAAAAACATATAGGAACACAAGTCATCACACCCCGTCTATCTTGAATGTTCTGGTACTGAGTGACATCCTTCTGTTAAGCTGTAAATCACTTCCATGACATTCCACTGGATTCAAGTAACTTTGTTTCTGAATTGACTTTCAGGTAGTTTGTCCTGATTTGAGTTGCCTAGTAGTAGGTATATTTATATTGCTAGGTTATAAGTATTAATTGGCCTCTGCTTAATATTAGGTACATTGTTAATTTTCAATGCTTGTTAAAGTTTCTAGTTGATTTTCTGTCTGAAGCTTAACAATTGTTTTAAAAACAATGTTGTGAATTCTTATGGTAAAACATTTAGAATAAAAAATGGACATATTAACGTCCTTGTTAAAATCCACCTCCATAATCTTTGAGAACGTGACATTACGACGTGCCTTTTATTGTACCAACTATTGCATACAGTTCCGAAAATAATCTGGAAACGAGCAATCGCAGCAAACTGGAGCATAAACCAATTTCATAAGAATGCCGTCAGCGCAGATGCCTTTAATTCTGAAAACATAGAGATTTGTGGTGTCTTCGTATGTTTATCGTCGACAGTTTTCTGCAGTTTTTGATTGTTTTCAGCATGCCTAGACTTTACGCCAGCCCGTTATGGCATGACTTGACTTGGTTCAAGCTCCACTCGATCTAAGTGCCAATGTTTAATCTAGTCTAGTTGCCGAGAGTAAGAAAAACACTTAACCCCTGAGAAGATATTGATATGATTTTATGCTGGGAAAGAACACAAAGGACTAGTGCGGGTCAGATCGTTTTTCCTGACAAGACCACGCGTGCTATTCCCTCCCCAGGCCGCTCTGCGATGCAGGCTGGTCCCTGTCGGATCTCCGAACCCCGCCCAGCATGTATGACTGGCTGCTTTCCACCACAGTAATCACAGACTAAAACTTGCCTCTTCACTCCAATCTGCCGTTTCCAATGCTGAGCGCTCGGGAGCGCATGGATGAACATCTGTGCGTGAGTCACTAATGAAGGGACTGCAACGCTTCATGCTACCGGTACCGTCATTTCTTTTTAAACATACATCGGACTTCTTGTAAAATTCTTCGTCTATTATTATATTTTTTCCGTTGAGTTTATTTCGGATAAAGATATAAAGAAATCGGGTAAAGATATAAATCGGATGTATATGTATCGGATAAAGATATAAAGATTTGTGTAATTGTAATACATTCGTTTTTAGAACTTAATTTACAGTTTTGACTAAACCACTTTTATTTTATTTTTGTTTTATTCATGCTTATAGCTCAGTTACGGGTTTATCGCTTAGAATTTAAGCGTTTTATAGAAACAATATTTTTAAATACATTTTTAATTTATTTTTGATCGACAAATATTTTGCGGCTTTTGATACAGGTTTTTAGTTCTTTTTTTGTTCAAGCGATACGTGTTAGAATGCAACTTTGAAAGCTGAATCGTAGACGGGGATTCAGTCATGCTGCTTGTGATGTTCTTCTGCCTGCTGCCTCGGGTCCATTCGGAGGATTCGGGGGCTCCTCTTACTCTTCGTTACCACGTACTGGAGGAGCAGCCCCGCGGCACAAGAGTGGGTCAGCTGAGCAGCAACCTGCAGCAGCGATGGGAGAGCGGCTCCCTCGAGGACTTTCGGGTTGTGGAGCACGGCAATGTGCTACACTTCGAAGTCAGGAGAGGTGACGGTCTGATTACCACACGCAGCCGGCTCGATCGTGAGGCTCTGTGCCGTAACTCGGGCCTGTGTGAGATACATTTCAGTGTGCTGTACCGGCAGGATAGTACAATGCACTTTCTCAATGTAGTGGTGGAGGTAGAGGACAAGAATGATCACGACCCTGTATTTCCCAATGCTGAGCAGGAAGTGGAGATCTCTGAGGCAGCTGCGCTACACACGCGCATCCCGCTGGACCGTGCTGTGGACCCTGATGCTGGGCCCAACAGCCTGCAGACCTACTCTTTGTCCTCCAACCAACACTTTTCCTTAGATGTTAAATCTCTCTCAGAGGGTGGCAAGCAAGCGGAGCTAGTGGTCATCAAAGAGCTAGACCGCGAAAGCCAGTCCTCATTTGAGCTGGTTCTAATGGCCTGGGATAAGGGAAACCCGCCCAGATCAGGTAGCACGCTGGTCAAGATAAACGTGCTAGACTCCAACGACAACAGTCCTATGTTTGAGGACAGCACTCCCACCATAGTGGTGAGCGAGAACACCCCACGTGGCACTCCTGTTATTACTGTGAAGGCCAGTGACCCTGACCAGGGAGCCAATGGACAAATTGAATACTTCCTTAGCAAGCATTCCCCTTTGGATGTGCGAAACCTCTTCATTGTGGACCGCTTTAATGGCACCGTGACCCTGATTGGCACGTTGGACTATGAGATGAAGCACTCTTATGAGGTCGACATCCAGGCAAGGGACCTGGGTCCCAATGCAATGCCCTCCCACTGCAAGGTACATGTAAAGGTGACGGACGTTAACGATAACGCCCCCAAAATTCATGTCACCTGGACACCCCAGGGCTCGCCAGTGGCAACTGTTGCAGAAGGCGCAGCAGACGAGACCTTTCTTGCGCTGGTTATGGTGTCAGACATGGACTCGGGGGCAAACGGGGAGGTCCGCCTTCACATCAATCACGCAGCAGGTCACTTTCGTCTCAAGAAGATCCATAGGGATAACTACATGATCATCACGAATGGCACCTTGGATCGTGAGCAGGAGATGGAATACAATCTGACGCTAATCGCCCAGGACTATGGTGACCCTTCATTGTCCTGCGTCACATACCTGACCGTTCATGTGCAGGATGAGAATGACAATGCTCCTACCTTCTCACAGACTCATTACATAACCTCTGTCAAAGAAAACAATGCTCTAGGCCTACATGTACTCACTGTGCAAGCCCATGATGTTGACATGGATCTTAGCGGGAAGATCTCATATTCCATCCAGGAGTCAAATGAGCTGGGGACATCCACAACGTTCTTCTCCATCCATCCCACTAGTGGAGCTGTCTTTGCCCAGCGGTCATTGGACTATGAGGAGTCTCACACCTTCTCCTTCGTTGTGGAGGCCGTGGACCACGGCCAGCTGCCACTCACTGGCAGCACCACAGTGGTGATCAATGTTCAGGATGCCAATGACAATGCCCCTATTATTGAAGACCCAGTTCCAAAGAAAGGCAGAGCCTGCGTGAGCGTTCCAGTCAATGCAGAAAAAGGAGAGGTAGTGAGAGAACTAGGGAATAAGGTCGATGTCCATCATGAGCTTAGTGGTCCATCCTCAGTAGAAGGCAATCACTCAGCTGCTGGTCAGGCTGAAGCTTTCCTGGCCACAACGATCAGGGCTAGTGATTTAGATTCTGGCATTAATGGGAAATTGCGCTTCAGGATAACGAACAAAAAATCTGATGGGTTATTTTGGCTTGATGATTCTACAGGAAAACTATATGTGAACACAAGCAATGCTACAGAGCTGATAGGCAAAATGTATGAGGTTGAGGTCACAGTGTCTGATATGGGGAACCCTGTACTATCCACTAGCACTGTGTTGGAGATCACTTTTATCAACTTGCTCGACCACTTAAAGAACTCATCCCCCGGCCAGCGGGGCCAGCTAACTTTCACAATGATGCTCGCTGTCTGCCTGGGAGTCACCTGCCTGCTGGTTCTCCTGGCTGTGGCCCTGATAACAACGTTCTGTCGTCCAGAAAAACGTGACAACAGGGCTTACAACTGCAGACAGGCCGAGTCCAGCTACACACGGCACCCTCGTCGTCCTCAAAAACAGATTCAGAAAACCGATATCCAGCTAGTACCAGTCTTGAGGGGTCGGAGGGATGACCCAACCAAGAGTGAAGCCCGGCGACTCTCCGCTGTTGCTTCAGAAGTTGAAGAACCTTTCCTTTCTCCACCAACCAGTGATACGGGGCCACATGAGGCTTTCTCTGGGCAGGAGACCTTTCCACTAAATCCCCTGAGGGCACTCTGCAAATCTACCAATGATGAACTTGACGGAACCTTACCCCGAACTCCCGCTACGACTTACCGCACATTGCGTCGAAGCAGGAACTCGGAGTCTGCATGTTCGCATTCCCAGGCAGGCACATTAAAGCGCCATGGACAGTCTGGGATAGAAGTTGGGTGTGAAGACCCACCATGTCCTGCCTCTCCTTCCCCATCTTCAACGACCTTGCGGAGGCCAAAGACCTCGGAGTCCAGGAGGGGGCAGGAGGGCGAAGATCACCGACAGCTGCTGCGGAATCTGGTTCGCCTGTCAATGGCGGCCTTTGGTGAAAACGGCTCCATTGAGCTCTCCTCCGCCTCTCCAGAAATCCAGGTAAGCACCATATCACCACACACACATCCCTCCTCTGTAACATCTTATATACATTTCTACTTTTCTTTAATTAGCTGTTAAACATGGTAATGTATGAGGTTTGGCAATTTGGTAACTTAATATGAAAAGTAGAGCCATTTGTAATGTTTCATTTTCACTGGAGGGGCATTCTGCATTTAGTTGTTTGTAAAATTTGGGATATGTGGGTTTACTGACTGCCTGGACTATGGGTTGATTAGATGCCCCAATTGACTCTTGATGGATGACGTTGTAGCTGTCAGGGGGTCTGGCTGCACATTCGGTAACTGAAGCTCTTCTTTAGCCCCAAGACACTGCAGTGACTGGTTACCTCAAACGTGGCAGGGCAGTGTGCGGCTGCTTTATCACCCGGAGGGGACACAGTCAGAGAACACTCAGCTATGTTTTTACGGGAATACAACACTGCCCAAGCATGTCTGGGCCATCAACAGACAGTTACCTAGTGCGTTTAGGTTTTCTTTAAAACAGAAAGGTAACGGGTCTCATTTCAAAGCTTGCCCACTGCTTTTGGCGTATCTGGACTGTGTCCCAGTTCCTGAGGTGCATCTCAGCCAGGGAAGGGTAAGATGGACCCTTATCCAGTTTAGTCACTGTCCTGACCCAGTTAATAGTACAGTAGGGAAGGGAGGTCTCTGAGGAAAAGCTAAGACGTCTGCGGGGCTCAGTCGACATCCTGGAAGGAAACTCGGGAAGAATGGTTCCTTTGCATGGAGCCTTTCCTGTGATTGACAAAAACTAGTTTCCTGTCTTAAGGCAGACTTTTAACTGGATTCACTGCCTTTTTGCCTTTCCCAGTGCACAGCTTAGGGCATTCCACTGCAGGCTCATACCACACTGCATACAGTGCCTACTGAAGCCATAAATGATTAGACTCTCGCTGTCCTGATTCAGCAGATGCGTATTGGTTAAGAAAGTGCACCTGAAGGTTGCTGGTTTCAGCCCAGGAAGGATCTCGTCATACTAACCTTGAGAAAAACTTGAATGGCTCCAGTAAAACTTAACAAAGTGGTTTAGCTAAAAGTATTATTAATAACCTGTTTGTCAATACATGTTCACTGCACATAATAATCTCCAGTAACTAAATAAATGCACGTGCACAACAATAAATCTGTATGTCGATGTATACAGTATTTATCTATGTATTTTATTTTTTTATATTATACTAAGCTGTTGTGAAATATGAAGTTTATTAACATATATATATTGGCTTTAGTGTACATGCATTTATGCACATAACTGTATTTGCAGTTTTATGGTGTTTTTTTTATGCCAGTGTGATTCGGGCCTCACTCACTCTGACTCATGTCTCCTGCCGTACAGCAAGTGTCGCAGCTGCTCTCCTTGCTGCGCCAGGGCCGGTTCCAGCCCCGTCCCAACTTCCGGGGAAACAAGTACTCACACCGAACTGGCAGGTAAGGGGTACTGCCACCTCAGCCTTTGTCCGACAACCAGCTGGCATTCTTCTATTTGAGCGAACACAGGAATCCCCCCTCCCTCCTGCCCTGGCCCTCCCTGGGTTAACTGCCCAGGCTTCCTTTCAGGAAGCAGGGCTGCATAAATCTGAAGTCTCTGTCCTGGGGGAATCTGTTTATTTTTAAATTAAACATTTGTGAACGTTTTACTTTTGCATACACTGAAATGCACACAAGCTTTGCTGCAAACCTTGCAAATGACAATGAATGTAACATTCAGGCAAACAAACCCACGGAGCTCAAACTGTGCACTGAATGGACTGCTGATGCAGCAGTGTGCTGCCTAAAGACTAACTGCAATAGGTGGATACTTGCAAAAAAAAGAAAATTCTGATTCCAGCAAAAAGATCCTCAAACGTAAAGTGAGTCGAGGCCTCGAGAAATTTAAAGCATTGAAGGCGGTACACACCTGAGTTGGCGGTATTTTTAGACCTTGACGTGATTCTGAGTAATAGCTCTCAGATAGGCAGTTTATCCTAGCCTTTGTTCTGGTAAGACCCACCCAGAGCCGCAGAATCTGTGCCCATACACACTGGCGCGGGCTGTCAGAGTCCCTGCAGCTTTTCCATAGTGGTGGAGACTGACTCACACTGACTTACGGGACCCGGCGGGGCTGCACACGGCTGGGGAACAGACTATCATTATCGCAAAAGCTTTAATCAGCAGCACATGCGGTCCAGCTTTTCGAGTCTGGCTCCTTAAAGTCCCTGCAATAATGAAGTAAAGCCTTCCGCTTCACCTTGCTCTGCTAGCAGAGCCGTGCTGCTTCATTGCCTTGATTCCTCACCCCAGTTAGCAGAAAAATATGAAAAGGGTGAGTTGTGGTGCCTAAATGTGCGATTCTCTGGCTGCCCAGTTCTCAAGTTTGGTCTATATCCTGATTGAGCCACCCCCCCAATCTCTGCTAGCAGTTGGCACACGTGGGGGTTAGGCAGCCTGCCAGACAGTATGTTGGGTGCTTTTGTTGGGGGGGCGGCTGGCGACAAGCTCTAGCTCTTCACTGCAGCCCACTCACATGTCCTTGTATGTTTCCTGCACTCCTTTGAAGGTCTGCTGTGCAGGATGCTGATTGGCTGAGCACCAAGGACAGCGGACACGGCGAGAGCGAGGCCGGAGATGTGGACTGGGACATGGGTCGAGACTCGCCGATTGACCCTCTGCAGGGGGAGGGCTTAGACACCCTACTCAACAACACAGGTAGGAGCTGACTGTGCTCTTTATTCTCACATTTCCCCTTAAAAAATAAAAGTAGGGAAACAACCTTTCCAGTCTAACCATCATAGTCATACCCATAAAAGAAAAAAACATTATTTAGCAACATACAATTTACTGCAACTGAGCTGGAAAGAACAGATTACTCTGCTTAGCAAAATTGTCAGAAATCAATAGTGATTTCTCTCTAACCTGTTGTAGACTAAATGTTCTGTTGTTTGAATATGAGATTGATCCGTGTTGTGTGGCTCATACATCTTTATGGACTTTGTGTCAGTGTATGCAATTAAATACTTTGCCAATATGAGTCATAAAAACGTAGTATGAAGAGGAGGAACCCCTAAAAGCGAATGCCCTTCTGCTTAGGCCAGGGAGGAGGTGCCCTGCTCGTGGTCTTGCCCTTCGCTCACTGCGTGGGGATCCATCTCGCCTTTTCACACCCGCGAGTGCTGAAGTCAGGTTATGTCCATGTGCTGCTCTGCATTATACACACATACACACACTGAAGAAAGGGAAGCGCAGCCGTCGGCACCCCGGTGACTCATGTGCAGCCACGGGGATCACTGACACAGCGGCTCACACTAGAACTGTGGGACTGTGCCTCTGAGCGCTGGCGCCCTCATTAAAGGCAAGAAGAGGGAAAAAACCCATCCCTGGCCTTTCTTTTAAGTACATAATCCCAGGATCCTTTATGGCTGTAATTCCATCTGTCTGCTTTCTGTGTGGAGTGAGCTACACCCACCCCCAACCCTTAAACTGCCCCCAACCCCTGCGTTTGTGCTCTGAGGCTGAACGTGATCAGACGGCTCTGCTCGCTGCTGGTCTGATATCACATTGCAGGTCCCCCCCTTATTGTGGTTGAAAGACACGGTGCAGGGATCTGATCTGCTGCTGGTGGTTGTGCTGGTGGTGGTGCTGGTGCTCCTGTCTGTCAGCAGACCTCCAACCTTTTCTGTGCCTCTGTTCGCATAAAAGAAAGGAGCAGAGGGTGACGATCAGGAGCCTGATTCATACATAGATATTGTGGGAGGTTTGATGCAATAAAAATGAAAGTTATTTAAATTCAGGTTGATGTCCACACTGATGCGTAGTACAAGTCTTCATAATAATAATAATAATTAATAATAATAGTGATTTTTCCATTTCATGTGGTTTCCAGGGTTAGGCTGTTCAAGGCAGAAGTCTGCGGTTGACTGGCAATTCAATTAGTTAACCATAAATTAACCGCAATCCTGGGTAGGCAGAGCTCTACTTCCATTACCATCCTCTACATCTAAGGCCCATGCTCCTTGGGGGAGGGGCTGGGTGTTTTTGCGGCTAGTTCTGGTTTCAATGGAAGCACAGTTGTTCAAAGGATTAATGAGTGTCGCTGGCTCTCCCTCCTCTTAATTAAGTTCTAACGAGGTGAAGCCACATGCTTCACTCCGGAAGCACCGTTAACTCTGGAGCTAGACTCCGCATTTTGCAGTGATTTACTGCAGCGCGACTGTGAAACTAAATTGGATTTTAAAATGGATTGGATTGTAAATTTTGGGTGGCAATTACTTTCTTCCGGTTTGCAGATTTTAGCGCAATGACTGCCGGTGAGTCACCGCTGATATTTTTGTCATGTGTTCTTTTGGTATGGAGCAGGTAGCTTGCGCAGATCTGTGGCAAGACAAACATCTCACGCTAGCATTCTCAAAACAGACGCTCTTGTGGTATGACCTCAACAGTTATTCATGAAAGGCCGTTATGCTCAAGATTACGCTAGGCCTTTTCACTTGACCCGATGATTATTTAAGATAAGGTTTTGTTTATCTTAGTCCTTGTTTGGATGAAGATTTTGTCTTTAAACCCATACCACCAGCTAGAAATACCTATGGCGTCATTAAAGGCTATGGAGTGTTTTTCTTTTGTACATTTTTTTAATCTAAATCTGGACAACAGACCTATGATCGGGTGGCACACACACGTGTCTGTGTGCTATTGTGTGCGGCAATTAATCGCAGCTGGTTGTGTTTTTATCTTTTTATAGTTTGTGTCGGTTTCCTGCAAAAAAACCAGTGACTGAACACAATTTCTATATTGTGCCGAAGTTGAGCGCCTTAAGGTCTGCATGTGCGTCTGTGGAGCATCCAGACATTATTAGATTAAATCCATCCAGTGCTGTTTCGAGGACTGGGGCCTCTTCTGGCTGTGAGACCAATTAGGACTGTCTGCAGAGACTGAGTCCCAAGGTAGGGAAACACAAGAACAGTCATTCTACCCCATCGCTGGTAATAGAGGTCAAAGGGCGTGGAGTCACAGGGTCATCGATTACGTCTTCCACTTCTGCCCAGTTGAATGGGTGTTGGGCTTTTTGTGTACATTTGTGGGCGCACGTACACCACAAAACATTTGTGCATCAATAACATAAGAAACTTCCAGAGGAATTCCGTTTGGATCATCAGTGCTGTTGTTAGGTTTTTAAATGACTAATTTTGTTTTCTTGTTTTGGCTATCAGTCACTCTGCCTCTGTTTATTTGTGTAAAACCCAGATCCAGTTTCCTTCTTTGTGATTCAGGAAACAACAGATGACAGGAAAAGCTTTACTCACTACAAGCAGATAGGTGAAGAATGTGCTTCCTGTGGGGAATTCTATCCTGTTTTCGCCTCCATGCAGCGCTACTGTAAATAGTCCCAAAGAGGGACGATGCATGACTCTTACTGATTCAATCATTGCGGTTACACACACATCAGGAGAAGCTAAATACATCTGCAGCGCAACAAAAGCTGCGACTGCATGTTTCAAGATTCAAGAATTTGTCGTGTGCACAGTAAGCAGTCAGTTCCACTATGCGATGAAAATCTTACTCTACATATCCTTCCACTAAACACTACTTAATGCAAAGCACAGATCTGATGATGGGTGGAATATCTTGAATACTCCAGTAAATATAGCTTTAAACTATATTAGTTTGTATAAAACCAAGAGCAGCACATTCTGGCCTGATCCCGTTCACCTTCAGGACACCTCAATAAGTGCTAAAGTACAGCATCACTAACAGCTGCTCCTTTATATCTCATGACAGATGACGTATTCTCCGATGTCCCAGACCCGGCCTGGATGGCACGCCTGTCTCTCCCTCTCACCGCTGACTACCACGAGAACGTCTTCGTCCCTGATGAGCCCCAGGTTCCGGGCCCCTGCACCCCTTTTATGGATGCTAAAAATGACACCTGCTTCTCCACCTTTGGGAAGACGGCCGAGAAGGGTGCCCCCCTGGACGGGGCCCTGCTCTCCGAGGTCAGCACGCTCTTTGAGATGCTGCTCACCCAGAAGGCTGAGGCCCAGCCGCACAGCCCTGCCCAGCTGCTGTACCGTCTCTCTGCTGCATACCGCCGTTCCTTGGGGATGGATGGGACACCAACAGGGGGCGCCAGTCCTCCTTAAAACCCTTGGGACGGGGGCAGAAATCCTTCGGCAATGCAGTGCCCCACCTTGCTAGGCCCCAGAACAACAGTAAGTGATGTGAGTGGCAGCGCTGGTGGGACCGAGGTTGGACCCTTTGCTGTTCCCTCATCTGATTATATTCCCGCTGGTTCCCTGGCAGACCCGGCCCTCCACTTATGTGCCAAAAAAAAAAAACAACAGCTGACTCAAAGACTCATTAGGTCAAGCAGTCCCCTATTCGTCAGTGTGGGAAGACGTTTTGAGCTCAGGGTGCTGAAAGTTGGAACGGCCAATAGATTTTACTTCTTTTTTTTTTAGTAGCTGTCAACAGCTAACAACGATAGTTTTTTGGAGAACTAATCATAGTCACCTCTGAGCCACTGCGAGATAATTGACATAAGACTGTTTTTCTATGACAAAAACTCTTGGCATGGGCAAGCTGAAACTGCATTACCACCAGCAACCAGAAGGGGTGCTGACGCACCCTCAGCGTCGACATTTCCAGCACTACTTCTGATACTCCCACCTTTTTAATGTTTGCGACTGAACAGGATAAAGTAACAAAAAAAAACAGCTATGCAGACATCACTGACGGAGTAGAGCGGGGGCTCAGTGGGAACAAGCTGGTGGCCATTGTGAACGACAGGGGGACTGTTTGTTTGCGCGTCTATCTGCTCCTGTTTCACATGTGAAGGAAACGGCACTTTGTTTCCAAAGACAAAACGCCAATAACAGCTACCTTGCTTCTGAGAAGCAATGAGTGACAATCTGAGCACAATGGACCTTGTCCGTCCACAGTCCCAGAGGAAACCAACCATTTTTATCCAGCAACAGCTTGTATTCAAGTCTAGATTTAAACAACATGTTTAAAGAATGCAATCACCTACAGCATTTTTAACGAGTTCCACATTTATGTTAAACATACACAACAATTTAATGTCTTGACATGGCCAAAAACTGGCCAAGATGTGTCTGAATTAAGCTCTCTGGTAGAGCCATCTCGTAAAATTGGATTGTTTTTTGTTATAAACAAAACAGACAGCACTTTGTATATAAGTATTTCTAATAAAATAATTACTCAGGCTGGTGTCATTCCTTAAGCTCTTTAGTTCCATTATAAAATCAGGTTAGTAGCCAATAACCATGATGGCCGATTTCTACATCTCATACCTTCAGCTCCAAGACTTACAGGTTCAGTTCCTGCCTGCTCGGTGTTAAAGGAGTCCGCATGTTCTGCTCATGTTGTGTGTTTCTTGCCGCAGGTTTTCGTTTTGCCCTCTGATTCCTGGAACAGGCTCTAAGCTCATTGTAACTCTGCACTGAATAAGCAATTCTGGAAAATGTCTGTGTATAATAAGTGGTGAAGGTTTCCAATTTAGCATATTTTCACAAAATGTATGAACTACCAATGTATGCAGCTGTAATATTAATCCCCCAAGAGATTGTATGGATATGGGTCTGTTTCTTTTTCCTTTTCTCCTTATTCCTTAATTGCAGGGTTTCCTAAGAGCTATTATGATCTGTTTGATATGTCTATAAGGTTCTAGGGACACCAATTGAGTTCCAGCAGGCCTTGGGTCAAGCTGTTTATGCGATATCTCCCTGGCTGGCTGTGAATGTAATCAAGGAACGGCTGTGCTCCAGAAAGGTGTACATTGTTAGCCAGGAGGACGCAGCCCGTGGCCAGTAACCCCCCACTTTCCAGCAGCATTAGGTCTGGCAGGTACTGCTGTACGTCGTGGTCCATCAACACCAGCTCCACTAGCTTGTCCCCCAGATGTGAGTGCAAGTGAGCGATGGCCTCCACAGATGGTGATGTCAACACCTGGAACTGGCAAGAAACACAGGTAAGTTCACTCTGTTCTTACAGCAGCTGCCACAATCATTACAACACATAATACCAAGTAGCAACTGAGAAATATCAGAAAGGAGAGTCAGCGAGCATCTAGCACCCCTGGAGCAGTTAAGATTACGGCCTTTGCACAGGGGTTCATTGGTGATTACTCCTGCCGGCCATTGGATTATATTACTTAAAGATTTAGATTCAATACTGTTTTTTTTCAAGAAGTGTCCTATCTGCTGCCCCCTGGAGGTGTGTGAATGTATCTGCGTGGACACGCAGATTCAGACCTACTTGTATTGCGTGTGTGTGGAGATGAGGTGGACCATGCAGCAGGACGGCCACATAGGAGGTCTGCTGGAATGGTATCCAGAGTGTGCAAAATCATACTTGGGGGTTTTTGAAACCAGCCACCAGGATGATCTCCTCTCCCGTATCAGCTGTGGTGAGGTCCTTCTCCACAGTCAGCAGCCGGCCGGATGGTGGCAGAGCACGCAGGATTCTAATGGATGAGTATCCGCAGTGAGTCCCCAGCTCGAGGGCCTGACTGGGGGCCACACGGTGCACCACCTCTTCCACATACTCCCCTGCAGGTGATAGGCTACTTATATTATGTAGCTGCAAGGCTGGGTGAAGGCTCAGACACACCAACTTATATCTATTTTAAAAAATAAAAAAAAAATTAATCTGTTATGATGCACTTCACCTTTCTCTCGGCCGATGGCAAGAGATGGGTGCGCCTGGGCGTAGAGGTCAAACGTCTCCAACACACTCTGAGCCTTGCCGTGGGTGCAGTTAACGAAAACGAAGGCATGCATGCTGCGCACGCACGCCTTGCCGCGGCACAAGCGCAGCGCCGCGTGCAGCGCGCGGCGCCCTAAAGAGCCCAGCTCCGCCCAGTAACGCGTCGCCACAGCAACCATCACCGGGAGCGAGAGCGCGAGCAGCCACATCCCACTGCGAGCCAGGATACACTCAGGCGGTTACTGGGGAATATATAAGGGCAAAAATAAATGTAATCCAGGATTTACTGCTTCGTATCAATACACTGTAAGCAACACCATGCATCCTAACAATGACACAAAGACCCCCACAGATTTATCGTTGTTTTCATTTTAATCTTGCCAATATTGGCATCATATTTTCAGCTAATCCGAACTGATCCTAAAAACGTGCGTACAGCCTCCGATCAGGAACTAATCAACATGATTTGAGTGTTGGGAAAATACGCTTTGGTTTGGTTAGAATGTGTATTTTCTAATGGATAACAAAAGCCCTTCAGCTGGATTTGCTAAACTCAACAGTAATTATACAACGTTGACTAACTAAGAAGTAGCTGCAGTAACGGTAGACTACAAACGGGTAAATCGCTTCCAGCCAACATTGGGTGGACTGTAGATATCGGAGGGTATGACAGCCCATAACGTTCATTCGAGGGGCTTGGGGCTACCAGTACCATTGCAGTTTTATTTAAAACATCGTTCGTGGTGGTGTGTTTTATTGGTAAAGAGCTAGTAGTTTTCCTTTTTAATAAATAAAGCGTATTAACTATAACGACAGCGTTTGACAGTGTGTTTTCAGGAAGAGCGGTGGAGTATTTTCACTGAGCAGATATTCATGTAAGCAGGAGTGCATGCTGTTTTATTTTATATACGCTTGCAGAAACTTAAACGAACGAAGTGATTAAACACGTGTTTTTGGCGTTGGGTCAGTACTGTGACCATGTCAGATGCGCCTCTTTCGGTGTTCTGTCATAAAATGCTACCTATATCTAGACGTGCTATCGAGCATTTCTGCGCATGTGCAGTTCCACCGTTTTGGGATTAGAATTAGGTTTTAGGGGTTAGGGTAAGGGTCAAGGTAAGGGTTTTAGGGGGTTAGGGTTAGGGTAAGAGTTAGGGCTATCGATTAGCACTACGGTAGCATTTTTCGACAAGGCAGCATATATCGACAGAACACCGATTCTCATTCTCATTTCTTTGGCCCACGCAGACATGCACCATTGTATGCATGTCTTAACGATTCAGATTTTTTTCTGTATTCTGTCTTTTATACGGTATATGTTCTGTCTTTTAACAAGTCTGTTCATAAAGCTAAATAAAGGTGCCTACTCAGAGTGGTCAATGCAAACTAAACTTAACAGAGTTGCGTATTTCACTGCACACAATAACAGCAAGGCTAACTCTAACCATGAAGTTAAGGCAGTCACGCATATGAGATGACAAAGTTTACTTTGACTTGACGTGTAACAAATACAGGAAACCCGAATAAAAGCGGAAGCCGCTGAAACAGCCGATCATCTACGGCTTTGAGTTTACGATATGAGGGGAAAATACAATGGAAGTCATTGGAGATATATGACTAATAAAAAATGAATTATAGAGCTCTATAACATGAATTCTTACTAGTAAAAAATGCAATTATCACTACGGGTGTATACGAATAGACTTACCCCGAAATTCTGCGTCATTCGTCAATTCAGTGAATTTTTCGTTTATTATTATAAATTATGGACTACTAGTGAGAGTTGGATTTCTGATTATTTACTCGCAAGAAAATCAATTACTAAGTACATAAAAACCGGTACACATACCTAGATGAACTACGGGCTTACGAAAGCCGAGCGATAAGCAGCGGAGATCACTCCGGTTTTATTTGTCGGCGGTGTCACAAACATGTCAGGTCACATTTCACTTTACCTGGGAGCCGTTTCCTGTCAGTAGCACGTGTCTCACCTGCTCATAGCCGATACAAGCGTACCTGCGCACCCTTAAAGGTGTAGGAAGTCTCCCAGTGGTATACAGCACAAGTTATTTCTTTGTTCATCAAACACTCACCTAGATTAATGACACAGACCCAAAAACCTAAGTACACTTTTCTAGTTTTATTTTTTTTTTTCTGTGAAACTGCTGACAAATGCTCACACTTGAACAACATAATGCTAGCACACATATATATACACATATACATATACACACACACACGCGCACACACACATCTCACTGGATACCAGTGCCTTAAGTCCCATACACATCCTTTGGCAAAGTACTTTTTTATCTCTACATACATTCATATATACAGGCCATGATTTCTGTGCAGTCCAGTGCAACAGATCTGTCTATAAATAAATAGTGCAAATCTGGAGAAACAAGTTCCGTTTTGATACAAATCTGGTTCATTTTCATCTAGTGCAGCGTGTGTGATGTGCTGTCTTCCAAGCTATCACCCAAGCATGGTCGCAAAGAGGATGTACGGTTAGAGCAGGGGTGTCAAACTCCAGTCCCGGGGGGCCGGAGTCCTGCACATTTTTGGATTTCCCCTCATTTAACACACCTGATTCAACTTCTTGCAACTCCTTCTGCTAATTACCACACAGAATCATTTGTGGTGGAACAGGGAAAGAACTAAGATACACAGGGCTGAGCCCCCCCAGGACTGGAGTTTGACACCCCCGGGTTAGAGAATAACATTGAACCTCATTCCTGCAAGGTACTGACCTTAAGACACAAAGTTTCACATTGTAAACAGTCAAGCATCTTTTCACAAGTTCACTGAAATGAATTCAACATTATCCTTAATCTCAGGAAGCCCTGGCCGTCTCCAGAGACCTGTCCGCATCCTTCCCTGCTCCAAGCGCCCATTATCCAACTCCTATGGTCCACCCACAGGGGGCAGTGTTCGTCGACACCAATGATGACCCTGAGTCCTGGGGAAGCTCTGGCAGCGGACAGAGCCGGGTCCAGGCGTGGACGCTGCCCATGCTCCAGCTGTGCGGGAGGGTTCGGCTGCTGCAGTCAGACTGCCGGTTGTCTTGTGCTGCGCTGAAGAATCCTGAGCTTAACAGGAAGTGGAGCTGGTCAGCTGACGTGAAACAGGGGGCCGAGCGAGTCGACCGCAGGAACACGTTCTCAGGAACACTGACGACTGAAGGGGGGGGAAAAAAGCACACCAGGTTAGCATTCTGTCACGCCTTATATAAATAAGACCTCGAGATGCAATGTATGCTTTTAATTAGCTACTTAATTTTTACTTTAATTAGGCTTGATTGGGTATAACATTAATGTCATGTCTTCAAACAGCTACAGGTCCCTAAACAAGCTTTGCAGGTGTATTTAACTAATACAAATAAATGTGTCCAATATCAGGAAGGTAATTTGATTCATTTGTGCCCTCAACCATTTCAAATTAAATTAATTACAAATAAATTAAGTTTTATTAATGCCAGAGACACTTGTAATGGCAGAAAATAATATTTCCTGTTGAGATGAGTGTGTGTATACATGCGTCCAATATGAGAGAGGATGTTCTAATGGTTCTGTGTGCATGTGTGTGCGTGTGCGTGTGGTGATCTTACATCCCGCTCTCCAGGCAGAGAGAATGTGCCGGGCCTCTGGGTTTCCTCCTTCAGCTGCCCTGCGGTACATCTGCAGGGTGGTGCTGAGGCTCCGCTCTACCCCCAGGCCCTCTTTGTAGCAGTGTCCCAGGTACAGCTGGCTGACTGGGTCCTGGGGAGCAGAAGTCAAGCCGACCAATTGTGTTTAAGCTTTTGACAGTGATGGGATTAACCTCCATTCATGATTGAGCACTGAGCATTCGACCTGAGTATTACACCCAGAGTTGTACGCTCAGGATTTATGAGATTGTGATACTTTTTCCCTTGTTTGTGTGTGTATGTATGTATGTGTGTACATATATAAAACATATTTATTTACTTTTTTGTGGTTGCTGCTCTCACTCACCCCGAGCTCTGCTGCCATTCCCAGGTAGTGCACTGCCTTCTGCCAATCCTGAGTAGGCTCTTGGGTAAACAGCACACCCAGACATGCCTGAGCCTAGGGACAGAGTCTGTGCCATTATCATGCAGGTACGTTCACCTTGTACACAGACTATGTGGCAGTTCATACACCTACAAATGTTACTGAACCAAAACACAGAAACCAGCCGGCCTGAGCGAAACAGCAAGACATCTAGATATCTAGAATTCAGAATGTGCCACAAATGAGGCACCACATGAAACTGTACATGTGTACTCAGACAAGCAACTCGCCCTGACCTTTCTCACTCCAGATACAGCAGCCTTCTCCAGTAGGTCAATTGCAATGAGTGTGTTTTCAGTATGCTGCTGCTGCCCCCTACTGTGTAAGAGGTGCATGGCATAGCGGTATTGGGCCTGGCTGTGCCCCCCCGCTGCTGCTTGTCTGTAGAACTCAACGGCCTGCGGAAAAGTATGAGGGGAAAGAGAATGTAAAGCGGGGAAGAGGGAGCAGGTACTGGATACCACAATGCATTACAGATCAAGGAAAACAGGCAAATGTAAACGAATATGCATGTCGATTAGGGACAGAACTGACATTTACAACTATTTACAGTCCAGTCGTGAGCTTAGTGAGACTTGGGCATGTAGCAGGTGTGAGAGCAGTGGTTCCTACCATGTCCAGGTTTCTGCTGACACCTTGGCCCTTCTCGTAGCAGATGCCAGTGTTGAACTGGGCCTTGCTGTAGCCATGCTTGGCGGCGGCCAGGAAGCACAAGAAAGCGGCTTGGCTGTCCCCCTTTACTGCACTCTCTATGCCTGTGCACCACGGTACAAAAGTACAGAAATAACATCTAAACTCGTGCACATTTATAGCCCTTTGCGTATAGAATAGCTACACGCTAGGAATGGTGCAACATTCCTCTGTTTCATGTTCGGTCTGAACCTACGTACACTGCATGAATAGTGACCTAGAGAGCTTAGGGCGCTTTTTCACGGCACCAAGTGAAACTTTCTTGAAGTACCAAAAGTACAGTACTTCAAGTTGTTGGTTATCCACTGGCGTAAAAACTGGTACCGGTGCCGAATGACGTCATAAAGCAAGCCAGGGTATTTTGTAGTAAATGCAAAACATGGCTGTAGTATATTATCGGGCTGGACGATGTGCGACATTAATACCAACATCGCATGTTACGTACATACAGTTCTTACATCACTAGTAAGCTAAATTAAGATCATGCTTTTATTTACTTTCAATTCTGTATGAACATTATAGCGCAGGGAGTATAAGATTCGCTAAAACTTTTTTACTCTATCATAGTAAAAAAAACCTCAGCTAGCTTTGCAATTTTAATTATTATTCCTTTTATAAATTATCTAATATACGTTTAAAAATCAGTTTAAAGTTTACCTCCCCTGCTTTTGCATGAGCACTGTACCCGGTTTCTGAGACAATCATAATCATTTTCATCCTTGCAGTTTGAATCACTCTTAGACGGGTTTGTGAAAAATTTATGAACTTCTTTTTGCTTTATAACTACCCCAATATATTTTTAGAACAAAATCACATTGCTAGTACAACATGCTATATGTATGCTGTCCTAGTATATCAAACAAAATACTTTTTAAATTTCTTGTCATGCCGTCCTGATTTTCTTATATCCGTTCTTCTGACCAGATCGCAATTTTTTTAAAATTTGTTTATTGTTGTTTTCTGAGTTCGTAACCTTTTTCGAGATTGAGGTTGTATTGTGTTTCAACGGCAGGCCATTTGCATAACCAGTCGACAAAGTAAGCTTTTCAAGTTCCACCCCAAAGTACCAAAGAAGCACCCCAGCTGGTTTGGCACTTTAGGTACTGGTACTTAACCAGAAGTCAATGGAAAAGCAAAAGTACCGTACCAAAAGTACTGGACTTTGGTGCAGTGGAAAAGAACCCTTATATACTAACATTTCTCCTGTTCGTTATTTTGAAATTAGGCCTGAAGAAGAGATACCGTTTTAATAGTGAAAAGTGATTACATCAGTATTTGACACACACTTATGCTACAAATACTGGTGTGTTACCAATGATGTTCAGGATAACAGGGACGCTGGATTCAGCCACGTGTCTCAGATTGTCTGCAGCACCTGCTAGCTCTTCGTCTAGTGAAGGGTACTCCTGGGGAGAAAAGGGGTGGACGGCATAAGCAGGATGGTACCTCCAGGGGGAGCAGGAAGTTGCATTCTTGCGGGAACCCCACCTTTTGGCCCTCTTGTAGATGATTTTCTGTAGCAGTTTCTTGATGAGCGCTTTCCACTGAAGGAAGGGATTCGTCTGCAAAGACATTGAAAGTGAGGCATCTATTGTCATGGCAGAAAAACCGTGGCGTAGGTTCTGGTAGCATGTGGCTCTGCTGGCTAAGCCTCAGTGCCTGTAACCGGAGAGTTGCTGGCTTGAGCCTGGCCTTGGCAAAATAGTCATGTCTGCGGGTCCTGCTACAGGTGGCTGCTCTTTGCTGGCAAGTGTAATCTCATCTACACAAGTGTCTATATGAGCAGGATGGGATAGGTGAGAAGAGAATTTCTCCACGGGGATCAGTAAAGCGTCATTATTATTTCAGTAGTAAGAGCATCTGCCTATTCGTATGGGCATGTATGATTTCTGCTGAGGATTTTCAAACACTGTTGTGTTTATGTCTCTCCATTTTAACTGCTGATCAGCAGGGATATATGAGTAGGACTTTTGCTTGGGTTTGGGGCACAGAGATCACACAGTTAGCTTGAATTACAGGATAACAATGAGCACTAACCTGACTGGGAGTCACTGCTCTGGGACGCACCCACTGAATCGTAGAAGGTGGAGTTCTCTGGCATCGGGGGGGTGTGACTTGCCCCAGTACCACTTCCCTTGTCCTCCAGGCTAGACCTCAGGCAGCTGACGCTCACGCCCCTTGGTAGGACATCCCGCCGAGACACTACATATGGACACGACCGCAAGGACTCAATACCCAGATCTGACCCCAAATGTGAGCTCTCTTCTCGTCCCAGGAGATGAATAATGAATAAATTTGTTTCCAGCGTGTATTGTAGATGTTTTAGAGGAGAGAACATGAAGTCCTGGGGTGTTCTAGCTTGTCATACACAAACCTTAAATCAGAGCTCTTAATTTAGTTCTAAACTAACACTGACTGTCCAAAACATTAGTTTTGGTGGTTCTCCTAACAATTAATCTGCACTGACTTTCTTATAGAGATAACAAGGTTACTTAACCCTGGGTTCTACAGAACTCCCAACTCATGTTGACAGGCATTACGTTCAGGTATTAGCTTTGAATCACTTAAAAGAAGTTCCTTATGTACACCTGGTGAATCCAATACCTAACATCAGGTCATTCAGGGTGGTATACTAGACTGAAACAACACATGTTCAGCGCATATTAACCAACTCACAAATCTCCAGCAGCACACGATAACCACACTTCTTTAGTGATCCTGCCTCCCTGTATGTTCCGACTCCAGATCCAGGATTGGCTTCATTCACAGCGAACTGTGAGTGGATCTTCCTGCAGATCTGCATGAGAAGCACGGCAGCTGTGCCCTGCAAAAGAAGACCTTCATCACAATTATCAACATCCTCCTCCTCCTCTCCACCCAGCAGCGTAAACCAGTGTTTCCCAGCCCAGACCTTGGGGAGCCCCCGACAGTCCACAATTTTGCTCCCTCCCAGTTGGGAGGCAGCAAAAACATGAACTGTCTACAGGTCCCCGAGGACCGGGTTGGGAAACACTGGTGTAAACAAATGCCAAAAATACCATCACCATCATTCCTCTGCCTTATCAAAGCCACATATCAGGAGGAAGAATGATAGAAAGATTGAGCGCCTGAACACAGCGATATAAATGCCTCTGCTTATGTTATGCAGGGTTCTGTCAAATAGGTGGCGCCACTTACCCAGCCCATTGCATCCAGGGCCGTGTAGCGTGGCAGTCCACTGCTGCAGTACTTGAAGGTTTTCTTCTTCTGCTTCTTTCTTCCATTCTCCTCTTTCTGTGAGCTGAATTGTTTAAAACAGCAACAATAAGGGTGTCTATTCTATTACAGGGACCGCAAAACATCTTTTATTAAAGCAAGCTCCGTCACTTGCATGAATTGAATATCAGCATTTCATTTCTATTATATTCACATTTATTTAAGATCTTTTTTTAATGCTTGTTGGCTCGGTTCACTGAGGATTACACAGCTGTGTGTCCATCAGCAAATGCACAATTCTGCTATTAATCCAGTGACAGACATTGCTTGTTCGCCTCCTTCGAGCAGCCCATGTTAGATCATTTATAAATAACCTTGGCCTTGCTGGTATCTAGAATGATGAAACAGGTGGCCAAGTGGCTGGGCATTACCCGCTGTCAGAGGGGTGCAGGCCAGTGGACAGCGCTGTGGAGGTGCTGAGCATCTCATCTTCCACATGATGACCTTGGGAGAGCCGGAGGGGGGTGTTGCCATGGTAACGACCCAGGACTAGAGGTGTATGGACAAGAAGAGGTTAGTGTCACACGTCCCTTCAGCAGTGCCTCTTAACCTGCACCCCCTCTAGGAGTCTCCAAGGACGGCCATTACCAGCTCACTTCACAGACTCCCCATTTCAATATATTCAAGCACCTCTGCAGGTATAAGAGCTAAGCTCCACCATGTAAATTCACAACCTTCTGATATGAATCCAAATGATTATGTCCACATTTAGCAATAAGGATTGGTATTCAGGGAAATAAGCTAAAATGTCACCACAACTGACTAGGCTGTCATTTTTGGCCAAAAGTTTAGGGACTTAAATGATTAACTTTTCACTTTTTAGGTAGCAACATTTAAACTAGTTTAAACTGCCCGTGTCAGCGCTTGGTAGCTTCGTGGTTTTCACACCAGTTTTGTTCTGGTTTGGAAATATTGTCGCGGGTAAAAAAGAACAGACTGCAGTTGGGGTTATTTTTGGCCTGGTTCGAAAATAGACAGCATGTGTCATTTTAAACCAGAAAGATAAAAATGATCAAACAAAATTGATATGACACCCGTTCCGTACCATCAACACATTATGGGTAGGTTACAAGCCATATCGTGGATTTCGAAACTACTTGGGCGCATTGTTTTGTCTGGACCTGTCGGGAATTGCTAAATCGGTCTGTACAGACAAGTTACCGGCGGCGCCTACTTAGCTATGTCAACTAAATTATGCTAAAATCGCAAATACGAGTCGATTACTAATACACTCCCAAACTTAATGAACATGTTGCAAATAAATACTGTACATAAATACTGTATAAAGTAATAAATTGTAATAAATACTGTATAAACTAGCAGTACAGAATTAGAGATTGCGTCACTAAAACGTTTGCAGCGTTAACAAATCTTACCTCTTCCCACGAATGCATGTAATCTCCACATGGCGCACTCTTTATAGTATCTGTTTAAAGTGTTCGCGATCCCGTACGTTTTTCATTCGAACAACATTAAATGACATTGTAGACCAGCGATGCGCCGCCAACCTATAGTGCTCGATGGCGTGATGCACACGCCTGCTGGCTGGGTTCCGCCTCGTGCTGTAGTCACGAGACCGCAGAGGGGCGGGGCTAAACTCGAGCTGCAACGAATGGCGCCTTCCCGTCTCGTGCAATACAGCGCACGGGCCACCGTCTTATATATGTGAACACAGAACCTGCTGTAGTTAAGTGTCATACTTATCAGTGTTCATCCGTGGGCAATATTGTATAAATAACTATATAAACGTGGGTACATCATGTTTTAATAGGAAAAACGATGGTAGCATTTAAATTGGACTAATAATTAGATACAGATAATTTTATAACAATCAAATCGTTCCGTTGACTGATTTTTCTCTTCTGGTATTTGTTCCGTAATCAATATTCGACTGCAATTGACGAGGCGTTTTCCCCTCGAGAACGAAAGAGGAGAGTCGGGGGGGAAAAACTTCACACCTTAAGGACGTGTTTACTTATTCAGAAAAGTTATCCAAATTAGAATTTGACATGATTTACACTGGTGTAAAGGTCTGAACTGGTTTAAAATAGTCGCTTAAATACCATTTTTTAACAGTCTTATTAATTTAAAACTAAGATATTATTTTAATTGCTTTAATAAAGTATTCTGTAATTAAAGATTTATTTTTAAAAAAATATTTTTAATGTATTCCTTTGGTGGGATTAAGAAATATGGAATAACTAAAAAAAAATGGACGCAAAACTTTGGTGAATTTTTATAAGAAAACTTTTTTTCAGTAGGCAATCTATTTGCTATGGAAGAAATTGCGTCAGAGAGAAAGTAAGACAAACTGACAACAACATGGCACGATGGTGGGAAGGGGAGGTGTGCGGCTCAGCGGGTTATGGTGCTGTGCCTGTGGTTGGAAGGTTATTGGTTCAAATCCCAACGTCAGCAGAGTGATGACATCGTTGGGTTCTTCAGCAAGGCCGTTAATCTCCAGTTGTACCAGAGACTGCCTGACCCTGATTTCGCCAACATTTGGCTAAATGGGTCTGATAAATAACTAAAAAGTACTGAAATATTAATTACTCGAATTGAAAGGTATTATTTTTATTTTAGTTGCAGAGTTTTATTACCGCCAGGGGGCAGGCTATAGCAAGAAAAAAGTAGAAACGCATCTTTTACACCGGATCAGTAATTTGCATGTTTATTGCGAATGCGAGCTGTCTGATTAATTTTCCCGGTACTTTTTGTCTTTCGCTGGGAATGCCTCTTAGCGCTTTTCGCAGAAGTTTTTGTTAAAAGAACGAAGAGGACCCCAAAGTGCCTTTATCTTATTCACTTTCCAACTTGTGCAAGAATTAATTCTTATCAGGGATATTGTTGGCTATTATCTTTTCACTTTGGATGTATATGGCTGCAAAGCTCCCTTAAATACTTTTCAGACACATTAAACTTAAAAAAATTGCGTTATAGAAAAAACAAGAATATAGCTGCCCTGAGCAGTTTAGGGAGGCGTCCTGCAGCTGTTACGATCATTACCGTAAGCACACAATGTTTTTGATAAGGAACAACTCACATTTACAAGAGCAGGAAAAAAATTTAGTTTTCCTTTTTTCTATGATGCCCCTCTTCTAAGTTTATGTATGGCACTAAGAGTTCCGTAGCACAGCATAACAAAGTATGAACACGTTAAAACTCATTTATTCCTCCATTTTCTACATGTCAGTGCAACATCTTAAATGATTTTTGATGATTCTGCAGTTTTTGCATTTTTTTCCAAGTCAAACATTTTAAACATTTGTTTTAGCCCAACATCTTTATTGTTTTATAAAACACACACACACACACACACACACACACACACACACACACACACACACACACTTTAATGTTGAACTCACTGTTTTTCTGAATTGCATGACAAAATGTTATTGGTTAATGCTTGGTTTTGCTGTAAGAAGTGTAGTTCATCTGCTGCACTGTCTACTGTATGTGTGCGCGTGTGTGTGTGTTTGTGTATATATATATATATATATATATATATATATATATATAATTATACACAATTATCTATCTATCTGTCTATCCATCTATATTTATTTATTTATTTATTTGACAGTTCAGACTTGGTAATCCACCAGAAGCTAAGCAGCTTTGGGCCTGGCCAGGACTTGGATGGGAGGCAGGTAGGAAAGTGGGTTGCTGCTGGTGTTTGTGTGGCCCATCCGGTGGTTTGTGTGGCTCCCAATGCCCTAGTGCAGTGACAGGGACACTGTGGTCATCAGGGAAGCCTGTCCGGTGGTCTGTGTGGATCCCAATTCCCTGGTG
>JAODJU010000002.1:3500310-3522817 GCA_026776725.1 Gnathonemus echidnorhynchus | reverse complement strand
GGGGGGGGGGGTGTACTAGGGGGCTGTTTGAGTCAGCTGGGTTTTTGTCTGCCCAAACAGCTCGACTCCTTGCAGCCATTCCTGAGCCCCGGTCTGTGTAACCTATAGAGATGGGGGCATAAGGTCACCATGGGAATATGTTATGGGGGGGGTGCTTTAAATCTTCCTGCCATTTAAACTGCACTTCTGTTTTAAATGTTTATTTCCATTTCAGTTAATTATTATTATTCCTTAAATTATTGTTCCCATTTATCCTTCTGCTTATCTCAAGGGAGCTTATTCGATTATGGCTTGTATAATTATCATTCCATAATTATGGCCCAGTGTTTCCTGAGCTCATGCATTTTTGGTTATTTTGTGGATTAGGGATTTGTATATTTTTAAGCAATTGTAAATGGTAAGCCTAAAGTTATTTTACAGTGCCTGAAGAACAACAAGCATTTTTTTCCATTAAAAAGTTTTGAAGAAGTCCACATTTGTTCCTGTGAGTCAGACTTAGCTGTGTGTCACTTTTTTTCATGTGGCTTGAAACAAGATTTTATGTCCCCGTGTGTTTTCAGAAGGATGTAATTAGGAACTGGTGTCTGACACTTAGTGATAGAACTTGACAGATCTGACAGATGAACAAACGTCATTCTTGTGCAGATATTGTGTGCATTCGCGAGGCCTGACACTTGTTCAGATGACGTGCTTGTGTCTTCAGGAGTGCTTTGCTATGTCCTGCTGGTGTCTGTCAGGGTTGTGCGATAGGTGTGTCTGTCACCATGTAATATCTTTCTCCCCTGTAGCCCCTCCAGAGGAAGATGTCTTATCTGGGGAGGAGTTCTTCAAGAAAGTAAGTGGAAATGGTGAATCTCAGTCCCCACTGCATGCCTGACTTCCAGCCTCAGTTCTCCAATTAGCTCGGGATGGTTTTATGACACTTTCTGATGCAGGCGATGACTGGGATCTCTGAGATTATAGTAGGTGTCGGGCTGAAAGTGTGAATATGGCACTTTTGGTCTCATTGCGAAGTCTTCTCACCAGGTGTTTCCTCACAGGTGATGATAGAAACCAACACTCAGATTAAATGGCCTTCCAAATTGAAGATTGGAGCTAAGTCAAAGAAAGGTATGATGAAGGCTGACTCTCCAGGCGTGAGAGCCAGTCATTAGCATACAATAGATGGAGTTGTGTTAGCGGGAAGTGATGGGCCCCATTTTATGGATTGACGGTTTGGTTTTACGACATTTGTATGGAATGGACAGATCTGTTGTCTCTCTGTCAGATCCACATGTAAAGGTTGAAGGGAAGAGAGAGAATGTTCTGGAGGCCAAGAAGAAGATATTAGATCTTTTGGAGACAAAGGTGGAACCTTGATTCTTTCTCGCATTCTTCCACATTCTTGTTTTATCTTTTCTTTCCAAGATATGAGTTAATAACTTAATGACTTAGTCACTACTCAAGTACCAGTCATGAACAAATATAGTCACTGCATGAATACGTGAACGATTGTGATTGACTGATGATGAACGAACATGGGATCAGCACGTAATTAACACTTTAGTTTTTGTTTAATTAATACATTAAGAGTCACAACAACAGTATTTGTACCCTTTCAAGTAAAGTGTTAGCAAATAATATATTAACAACAGCATATTATATAGTATATACTGTATAAGTGAACTTATAACAACATGTTGCTTCAGATAATAATTTACTTAAATTTTCTTCTTAATCTAGGTCATCTAATTCATTTTTATGAATGTTAATGTAATGTGGTAATTATGGTTATGAATAGAGTACTGTGCAAAAGTTTTAAGCAGTCAAAAGAAATGTTTAAAGCTATTATCTGAGTATTAGAACATATGCAAATTAAGAGTAACAATAAAAACTAGTAAAACTTTCTTCTGTTCTCCAGAAAGTTACTGATACCCAGTTGGATGGCTAGATGAGCACAGAACACTGCTTCAGTTCCCATCCTCTCCTCAGGGGCGTCCCAGCCTTTCTGTTTATTTCTTAAATTTCACCATCAGCCCATATAAGTAATTAACTTAATTACTTTAAAAAGTCAGTGAGATATTGATTAGCTATACGAGATATGCTAGTGGTCGAGTACTAAATACATGTGTGCATTGTATGATTGCTGGAAATACTGGGGTGACTTTAGCAGAGGTTTTGAAATGGCTAAGCTGACACACTCTGACAGGCATAATAGCACAGTTTTACACCGACATAAAGGTAATTTAAGCATCATTTTCTTTGGCTGCGTAACACTTTTGCACAGTACTGTACGAATTTCTGTTTTGTTAATATATTATTATTAACCTGTATTTTATTATATTTCCTTTCCTGTCCTGTTATGAACGTTCTTCAGGTGAACAAAGTAACCCTAAAGATTGACGTGACCCATACGGAGCACTCTCATGTGATTGGGAAGGGAGGTGGGAACATTAAAAGAGTGATGGAGGTGACAGAGTGTCACATCCACTTTCCTGATTCCAACCGGCACAATGCCACAGGGGAGAAGAGCAACCAGGTATGTCACAGAGCATTAATCCTGGGAACGACATCCTGCGAGATGACACTTAGCATCTAACAACTAGGTGCTATTGTGACACCTGTGATTAGGTTTATCTTACCAAAATAGGGCACTTGAAACGTTTTTTTTTTGTTCTGTTTTACTGCTGCTAAACCTGCATGATGCTTTTTCACCTGCCAGGTGTCTATTGCTGGGCCAGTTGAAGGAGTAGAGTCAGCTAGGAGGAAAATACGAGTAAGATTATTACCTACCTACCTACCTACCTACCTACCTACCAACATATCTACACCTGTCTCTCTATCTATCTATCTGTCTGTCTGTCTGTCTGTCTGTCTGTCTATCTATCTGCTTATTTGTTTTTGTGACATGCAACAATAAATGCACGTCATGCTTTCTTATTCCTCGCATGTTCCTGTTGTCTGTTCAATTACTTTCAAGTCAGGTTACATTAAACTTCCATTCGTGTGTGAATGTGTCTGAGAATCTCGTACAATAGACTGGTATTCATAGTCTTCATGTTGCGGTAGTAGGTAGGACTCTTACATGTGCGTTGCGCAGTGCAAGAAACAACATCCAATGAAGAAAACCTAAATCCCCTGGGCAGTCATGTTTTCCCCAAAGTGCTGAAGAGATGAATAACAGAACCTACTTGCTGACAGCATCTTTGCTTGTTATTTTCAATCACATTTACATTTGACAGAAGAGCTTGTCCTGTGTTATATACAGGTCAGGACATACATGCATTAAAAGACAAACAACATCAACACAGGCACATAACCGGCAAGTGAAATAAATCTTGTGTGGTATTGTTTATGATATCCATCCATCATCCATCCATCCATCCATCCATCCATATATCTATTGATCCATCCATTTTCTAGATCCATGAACCCAGGTGAGCCTGGAGCCAATCTAAGTAAACCAAGGGAACAAGGCAGCACCCTGGATAGGATGCCAAAGCAGTACATGACATGCCTTCCTTACAGGCTACTGAACTCGCGTTTGGTAATATGGTGTCGCGAAACACAGTGTGCCAAAGACGAAAATGTGTGTCGACTTAAGATGCAGCAATAATAACCTCATAATATAGTCAATGACAGTAGCTAAAGATAAACATTTATAAAGAAATTTTTGAAGCAGGATAATTAAAATGCAAAATTGCTACATTAAAATGCAGGGGATAGTTGTGAATTAAGTCCATGACCAGCAGAATAAGAGTTTGTGAATCCAATCTAACAGATTGTCAGAGAGCAGGCCCTTGAAAGTATGCAGAATGCATTGAGGAGTGCAGAGCTAAGACGCAGAATAAAGTGTGAAATGAGCAGGTGAATTTTAAGTCCTTCCTTGAAGGGGGCGTCTGCGGTTTTGGTGTTCAGGAGGCATGCTTGCCACTAAAATAAGGTCAAGGTTGAAAACAGAGATGAGTTTGATTTTCTTTTATAGCTGTGCTGTCTTATGGACCACAAAGGCTGTAATGGGACATAGGGTGTAATAAGGTCTTAGAAAAAGCATTTCGCTGTTATCCTGGCAGCCAGCCTTATATGATTATCCCTCCAGGTAGACAAGGCAACTGGATCTGCTGAAATTTCAAAACTTCAACTTCAGTGTTGAAGGAGACGTAGTGTTGCCTGCGCAGCGGCGACATAAGCAGTTGTGAGAGCTATATAAGGATGAAGTGTGTTGTGATAGAAGGAGAGGACCCAGCCCACGTGCATCTGAGACTCCCGTATAATGTATTTCAGGTGTGGGGAGAAGCTCCCGTTAGGCCATCCAACCAGAAGTAGGAGCAATCAGTGCAATTTCAAGCCTTAAGAGGGATGCACAGAGGATCTGATTATTAACGGCGTGGAATGCTACAGGTCCAGTACAGTAAAGTGTGGCCATTGTAGCAGAGTGGAATGAGGACAGCGTCAGTTGACTGTCTGGTCTAGCACACAGACTACTTTTAGCTCTGTAGTTAATAATTCAGTGCTCTCTGGATCAGCCCGTTGGCCTATTGGGTTCAGTGTCACCCAACCATGTGTGAAGATCTGCAGTTCTGTATTAGTAACATTGGTTTGTTCAGTGGTTCTGGGCTCTTCTTCTGCACAGGACCTCCAGCCACTGGTTTTGACCTTTGACCTGCCGATGATGCTGACCTCCCAGGTCATGCCAGAGGTCAGCTCCCCTGTGGTGCAGCACGTGGCCCAGGCCTTTGGTGTGAGCATCAGCTTCCGGCAGCAGCCCAGGTTCTACAGCTGCAGCTGCATAGTGCGAGGCCTGCAGGGGAACTCTGCTTCTGTGAAGGTCAGAGCACTAAGCTTTTCCATTCCTCCTACATGGCTGCTATATTCTTGCCCTCCTGTACTTTTCTCCTTGCTCATAGATCATCCTATAGTGTGGAGAATAAGAGCAGCCTCCTCCACATTCTCTTATCTCGCTTCCTACCTCTAAGCGGCCACGGGCGTGAGACACTGTGTTAGCAGTCCCTCTATCTGGGCGAAATTTGCTCTCTGATCCTTGATCCCTTCCCGTGACAGAAGGCCACCTGCATGCTAATGGAGATGTTCCTGGGCCCGGAGAATCACGTGGCGGTCAGCACTCAGCTCGATATCAGCTCCCAGCAGCACCTCCTCCTCCTGGGCCACGGCGCGACCAGCTTCCTGACTGTCATGCACATGACCCACACTCAGATAATCCTGCCAGATCTCAGTGCCCCTCAGAGCCCCCCTTCATTGCTCATCCAAGGAGCTCCTGATGGGGTGTGCCTAGCACGGCAACAGCTCCTGGTGAGTCGCTAGTTAGTAAGGGTGCCTTCAGGGGCCATATGGAACTATGTATTTCAGAAAGGAGCACAGCATTATAGCGACATTGCTGAATGCTATACTTCAGGGCTTGCTTTGAGACAGTTGGTAGAACTTGGTGTTCTTGTTCACAGACAAATTTGGAAGTGTTGAAGGTTCTATTTGGTATGTGACACATCCTGTTTAACAAGCATACATTATTATTTTGGTTTAACAACTATATTTGCTGTATGGCTTCAATGACTCATTTGTTGTAGAGCACTTGGTGCCCTTGTAACGCATAGTAGAGTTCTGCTTGTGTAAGATTAATTTTTGGAGGCACAGGGCTACCTGTTTAGCGGTACCTATTTATTTGTTCATTGAAAAGGACTGTCTGCCAGTGTGCCTGATGTTTGACATGCGGGAGAACGGGGAGGCGGACCCTCGCAAACTCAGCCACATAATGCAAAATATGGGCGTCTTCATCAGCATCAAACCCAAGGTCAAGCAGACCGCCAAGGTACGCGCGCAACTGGCAGTGGTTCAAATGCTGTAGTCAGACAAGAACTGTGATTGATGTCATTTTCATCATTCTTTTCTGCCTGTTGTACTCAATCTATATTTTCATCAATATTCATGAGGAGTCTGAATTTTGTATATTTTTGTTCAGAATGAACCGAGATTAGAGTAATATTACATGTGTCAACAGCGATTAGAATCAAATTCAAAAAGGTAATGGCCTTACTGCAGATGAATATTCATAAGCTCCTGACTTTTCTCAAATCAGCGGACTCCACGATACAGACATGGCACATTGGATGTTTCCCTTCCTCCCGAGTAGATTATTCTTGTCTGTAGGTGTGAACACACCCCTTTCTCCTGATTTGATCGATGTTATCTCTAAGTGTGAATGATTTCCTTCTACCTTAGTTGATTGATATTGTCTGTGGGTGTGAACTCGGCCCTTTCTCTTGATTTGATTGATGTTGTTTCTGAGTGTGAATGATTCCCTTCCTCCTGAGATGATTGATACTGGCTGTGGGTATGAATTCTCTTCTCCCTTCCAAGTTGCCACGGTACTTCAGTTGCTGTCTCATCCTGTGTTGATTGGTGATGTCTGATATGCTCCATGCACTCAGTCGGTGGTGGTGAAAACCCTGGAGAAGAATGTCGGCAACCTTTATAAGGCTCGGCGACTACTACTCAGATTGGACCCCAGTGAGGTCACCAACATTGCTGCAAAACCCACCGGTGACATCACATTAGCCGGTTTCAGCAACCACTGGCTGAACATGATGATGCAACAGCTTCGGCTCTCTGATCAAGGTACAGCCTGTCACTGTCTAAAACGACCGCATTTCTTCATCCTGCATTTGAAGAACACATCACGAGGTTCTTGCGGCCCCCTCCCCCACAATGCTGTGTCTGTAGTACCTCATTAAGTTGGGGGATTATGACCGATCATTTACCTAATTTACGCAGACGCACACAAATATACACACAGCTAGACGTGCATGCTAAGTCATTCCTCACTAGCTCATTTAAACACAGACTGTCACACAAGTAAACAGAACAATGAACGCATGCAAACTCAGCAAACACAGAATGCTGAAGAAATGTTATTCTTTAAACAGACCACATTAAAGGACCAGCAGCCAGTCATACAGTGTTTATCCAGCAGTGCGCCGTGCTGACTTGCTGGATAGTATAATATAGAGGCTATTCTCTGTCTGCAGGTGCTGCCACTGCACCAGAAGGAGTGCAGGACAGTCCCCAGCAGGTGAAGACCACACTCTCACCCCCACCAGGTCTATCGGTCGTGCAGAAGGAGTGCGTCATAATGGTGAAAGAGACAGACCCTAAGTCAGAGAAGGTGCAGTCATCCATCTCACACTCAATACATCTTATGAGTCACATGCCTGTAAAATTAGTAACAATTAAAATAATTGTCAAACTGATTACTTTAATTTACTTTAATTTGCAATGCAGCATTAATGTTACAATCAGTTTAAAGAATGACACCACGTTACTGGTTATGGAATATTAAGAAGCTGTAGCCTTTGATGTTAATTTGACAAGTTCATCTTTCATTGCAAAGGCAGCCACATTATTTGAGATGCTTTTTGTCACCGTGTCATACCTACTACTGCAGTGTTATGCATCATTCTTCCAGTCTGAACTGGGCATGACTGGTCTTTCTGGAGCGACAAAGGGAGACATTCATTGTGCATTACTTTTCATCCTGTCACTTTCTGATTCACGGCTTTCTTAGGTTATGGAGGATAAAAGTCAGCTGAGTTCCTCAGATCCTGGAAGCTTCGTGCCTGGGGGCCAGGGATTGGATGTCAGAGAAAAGGCTGCCTATTTCCATAGGAGAAGCAGTCAATCAGAGGCCATAAGAGACCAAAACCCAGAAGGAATTGCAGCCTTGTCCCCCCACGTGGCATCCCAGAACACTAACAGACTGTAAGCCCGACCTTTGAGTCCATGGGTACACAAGTTGCCACCCGTTTCGTTTACCAACTGTTCAGTTAATACTAGGTCATAAGTCTACTGGAATGAAAATGAACATCTGTTTCAAGTTCAGATGTAACATGGCCTTATGTAGCACCTTTAAGAAGGTCATTATGTTAATGATGCTTTATAAAGTCCAGAGAGTACAAACATCTTGTTACATAACATGGTATTTATTTTCTTAGTGCTAATGCACTGAATGCACACAATATTTCCTGAAACAGGTCTAACAATACATGGTTATGAATACTGAGATGTGTGTATGAAGATGAGATTGCTCTTCTCTTTCAGAATATTAAATACTTCCTTGAACTCTTCAAGGACAGAGAGAAGAAACAGTAGCAGAGAAGACACCATTCAGACAGGTTCCAATTCCACAAGCAACGAGGTATGCCAGTGATTCTAGATGCAACAAAGAACAGTTCTGATTCTAGAAGCAAAGGGAATACATCATTGCTTTAATACTGGAAGGAGTTTAGCTGTGTTTAGCTGTTTATAAGATTTTCTCACAGCCTTAATGTAACATTGATACTGCTGAGTAATATAATAGTGGACACCTTTTTTTTTGGTTAGAAGAATATTCTGAGAAAGTCAGTTGGTGAAATATAATCTCTATCTGCTTTTCATTATTCTTTCATCATGAGACAGTTGGTCTGATTACTTTTGTTTTTGTACTTGATTACATTTCTTGGGAGCTCAATGGCAGAAATATTAATCTGACGTTGTATATAGGAACGCCAGAGGAAACTGCATATCAGTATGCATTGAGTTTCTCTAGCTTATCTTCCGATGAATGACGGTGATAGACTAAGACAGAACACCAAATTGAAACGCTTGTGTGGAAAATATAACAGTACATAATAAGTCTATGCTGGTACAGTCTAGATTTGATGTGGGTCCAATTAGATTGGGGCTCCATGCACTGCAGGCAATTCGCGCAAATGCCAGACAATCGCCATGTCTGGAATTAAAAGCCGCCAGTGGAAATGGGAGCCAGTTTGAGCACTGCAAAATTTGACAAATTGCTTCGCTGCTCTTCTGACCTTTTGCAGATAGAATTTTACATGCACCTGATTCTTGTGCATTTTTACATTTTCCCCCCTAAATAAAAGGTTGAAGGACAGATGATATATTTATTTTCCAAATGCCGGCAGAAACCATCAGAGCATTTTAAGGACAGTCTCAAGAAATCAACTCCTGTTGATTCTCAAGTAACCTAACAACTCCTGGCTTTTGTGCTTCTCAAGTCACCTAATTTAATTTCTACCTGTTTCGGTTGTTTTTGTTTACATTGTTCTAGGATTATGACTATGAAAAAAAGAGGCTCCTGGCGACGAGAGGTACGAAATTCCCTTTGATTTGTATTATTGTTCTGGTGGATTTTTCCGCGTGTGAAGGCCAGATAGTGCAGAGGGTATTCATGCATGGTAAACAGGGTCTGAATTACAAACAGCTCTTAAACAAGTACTGAGCTATCTTTAAATCTCAGTCATTTTCTGTAACATACCAATGTTCCAGTCAAAGCAGTCATTTGCAGCTTTGAGAAATAAGTTCCCTTTGCCTTCTGTATCTTACGACCCTTTTAGCTATTATTTTAGAGAAGCCTTAATGCCTTGTTTGTGATATGCTCCGTATTTATTCTGTATTGCAAGTTAGGTGAGCATTGCTGGGCTACTGTGTCTACTTTATGCCTGTTCATTAGTCAAAGGAAAGCAGGCTTTGAACAAAGAATACACGTTTGAAGTCAAATTATTGTAAATCCCCTCAGTGTTTTACCAGATTATGAATTATCATTTCAATGCACAATGTGCCTCTTGGTCATTGAAATCTGCCAGAAAAATGAGGAAAAAAAACGAAAAGGTTGTAGGGCGTGTTTAGCTGCTACTCATTTGTTGGGAAGAACCAAATGGTCAGCTTGTTTCTTGATAATAGAATTACAGACTTTGCCTGGGGTGGTGCTACGTGCCGCGTGAATCCAAGGGGTTGTTCTTACTGTGTCGCGTTTGTTACGTGCATCTGTTCTGGGTGCGTGTGCCTCTGTGGAACCTGCATGTGTGTTTGCTGATGCACGTTTCCAGCCATGCAGAAGAAGCCGGTGGAGACAGAAGTGAGGACTCCAACTGACACGTGGAGCGGTCTGGGTTTCTCCAGGTCTATGCCCACAGAGGTCGTAAAGGAACTGCGATCCATCAGCCGCCGGAGCTACAAATCATATCTTGGCACTGCCACCCAACAGGTATTGTAGCTGTTACAACTGAGATACAGCCCCTTCCTGTCATTTCAAATCCAGAAAATAAAAATCCAGAGCAAGATTTTATTGCAACCAACCAGTGAAGTACTCTGTCACTGTGACTCTTTATACTCAATGGGTTGGTTGAAACAAAATCTTAGTATATTTACCTAGGTAGTGACATCGTTCAGGAGCTTTACTCATCATAAATGGCTATCTTGACAGATATAATTCCACATTATTCCTAGGCGATTCTCTGCAGGCACTGTAATTCTCCTACCTGAACTATGGCACATTGTGCGTAGTGTCGATATCCAACTTGGTCAATGCTACTGTGCAGCTAGAATTTAACAGAAGTGTAAACAATGTCATTCGATTTCCCAGCAGATATTTTATCAAAACATTGCTATAGTCAGTGCTGGAATAAGTGATGTCTGAGTGCAGGCTGGAAAGGTAAAACTTGTATACTTTAAAAAGTAATTTTTCCTTCCTTTCTGTCATTTCTTCTTCCTTCCCAGGTGACCAGTGGGACTTCACCTGGGAAAAATATTAAGCTGTCCAATCTGTTAAACCTCCAAATGAGCAAAGGCTTATTTGAAAAGTGGATATAGAGTTACAGAGACTGGAAACATTTTAGTCTGAATGCATAATTCATAAAAGAACAGTTACTTTTAGAAGATTAAAGAGGATGAATAAAGTACAATGTAGGAGACATGATTGAAACACTTACTTTATACAGCCAGCCTCAGGTTGCTTCTGTATGTATCTGGGGACAAGGCAGCACATAAGGGGAGAATGATGTGAGCAAAACTTTTCTCAGCCAGTCGGTGTGTTTGCCTGTGTGCATGTGAGGCTGTGTCTGTGCGTGCTTCGTCTGTTGCTGCGTGTATGTTGTTATGAATGTGTTTGTAGGTGATGTGTGTGTGTGGGGGGGGGGGGGCGGCATTAAGATGTTCTGCAATTTCCTGTCTCCTCCATTCCAGACGTGGGCATCACAGAATGGCTGGGACAGAATTCATAATGGGAGCGACTCAGAGAACTGGCGGGAACGGCGAGGATCCTCCCCATCGCCATCTCTACTGTCGCCATCCTCCTCCTCTTTCTCTCCATCTTCTTTCAGTGCCTCTTATTCCTCATCTTCCTTTAGGTCGTCTTCTCCCAGGGCCTCAACAGACAAACCCTGTAAGCTCCTTTTCTGTGATATAACTGAGGAAATGACTACCATGCGATGCTGAATGCTTATATGTGAACACGGATCTTTGTACCTCAAATTAGAATTCAAAGATGTGCTGGAAAAACCATATCTTTCTAGAATTAATAATAAGAGAGCTCAGTGGGAACAGGAGATTAAAGTTCCTTTTCTCTGTATTGCAAAATAATGAGGTATATTGTGAAAGCTAAATTAATTATACATCACAAAGATTTGAGAGTTACATTTTGAAACACCCCTTCGAATCAAAGCTTCTAACTAAAGACACATATGATCAGCAAGTCATTGCTTGGTGTTGTGTCATTGACCTCTTACCCTCTCCCACAGCAGTGGACGGCTACTTTGAGCGTTCATCTTCAGAGAGCAGGGCAGGGCCGGCCACCCACAACCTACCTGAGCTCTTAGGCCAACTGGGCCTTAGCAAATATATTGAGATCTTCCAGCAGCAGGAGGTACAGTAGTGAATCTGTCATAGTCCTAGTTATCATAAACCATGAAAAATGCATTTGCATTTAGTTTTCTTAGCTGTATAAAGTGAATATTTGCCCATTGGTACAGCTGGATGTTTTACTGGAGCAATTTGTCTTAAGTGCTCTACTCAAGGGTACTACGGTAAAGGCCCTCCTGGGAAACTTTGGTTTACGAATCCACGTCCTTAACCACTACCTGGCGAGAAATTTTTCCACTTCATGTGTAAAGGACTGAGAAATCTCCCATCAAACTGCTACATCCATCATTATTACTGTCAAGTGTTTTTTTTGCCAGTTTTGCTATAGCTGTCAGTTCAAAGAAAGGTTTATTCCGTTAAGTCATTGCTCTAGTGGACTTTTCACATCCAGAATACCTGCGTATGAGTGATTTAAAAGGGGGATTACAGAGAATCTGTAAATAAACTGGTTTGTAGAATTCTCCGGAGGGAGAGTGTTTAGACAGAAGCTCACAAGTGGCTTGGTGCAGGCACCACAGAGATCCCTGCTTCTTTCTCTAAACCTTGCGTGTTTCTCATTATGTGTACTTGACCATAGTTGTGTTCTTATGTATCCATTTTATGTCATCTTTCATTGCCGAAGACCAGTTCCAATACTAAAAACAGAAGTATAGAGGATAGTAAAAATCTTTAGATGTCGTTCTTGCCCCTCCCCCAAAATCAAGGACACCTTGGTTGCATCCTTGCCAAATGAGACCAATCCCATGATTCATTGTGTCCTTAGTTCATTTTTGGGAGGCAAGTTAGCAAGACCGGTCTTGCCAAGACCGCAAGTATGATCTTTGCATTCTTGGCATTGAGAAACACCCCCCCCTTCCCTTCTCTCATAGATCGACTTTCAGACCTTCCTGACCCTGTCTGATGCCGACCTAAAGGAGGTTGGAGTTTCCACATTTGGTGCGAGGCGGAAGATGCTCTTGGCCATATCCGGTGAGGCACTGTGTGGGGACGGAGAAGCAACATCTCGGGCGCTTCTCTTTGCCCCCCTTTCTCGGGGGTGTGCTCTGATGCATTTCTGAAATGGTTTTCATCATTTCTAAGTTTCTTCATGTGGAACGGCGCATTAGAGCGCGCTTTGTAAAATGCTACCGTGAATCATCCTTTATCTCCACTCTCTCCATATGGGCTGCAGCCCCGATCAGTTGAAAAGTCATTAATTCACTTATTTATTTATTTCTATATTAATTGCCCACGAGTGCTTTTTCTCTCTTTAATCACCATGTTTACAGCATTGCGCCCATACTGTTGTCCTCTCATTGTCCCGTTGTTGCTTTGGGTCCGAAGTTGATGACTTCTAGATGAGTTTAGAATAAAATTCATCATGTTGCGCTCGCCTCGCGACGTTACGATCTGATATGCACGCTCAACTTAAGGCATTAGATGAGACGTGCGGAAATGCAGCAAGCTATAGTTTTCTTCAAATGCATTGCAAGATGGAAAATGCCATAGTAGACCAAAATTGTGCAAATTAAGGAGAAATTAGTTTAATTATGGGGCCTCTTCATGCATGCTCTCTTATCTCAATTATTTCAGGAAAGAAACTTTTTTGACTTATTTTTAACTTCTAATATGGGGCATCAGTACAAGACTGTATTTTGAGCTGCAATGTCTATAGAGCACCATTGACTCTCAAAAAATATATTTTTTTCTGTAAATGGAGATTCTGTAAATGGTAATGAAAATTTAGAGCAGGGGTAATCCACTCTCTCATGGTCTTCACCAGAGACATACAGTAGTGAAGTACAAATACTTTTGTTAAATAATTTTTTTCCGGATTTATACTTTACTTGAGTATTTTAAATTGTTGTAACTTTTACCAAAAAGCCAAATAATGACTTTTTACTCTGATACAATCTGCATGACTATCATTAGTAACAATAAAATAAAAATCCTATTGCATGCTGTCATGACTTGAGGAGCAAATGACTTGGGGGCAGGTGTAGTGAAACCAAAAGCGGGTTTATTGAACTCAAAGAACATAGACAGGAAATAAATAAGATCATGAGGGATCAAAATGGGAGGAGTAGAGCAAGGAAGGGCACAGGCAACACAAGGGTTCGACATCAATGACCAGACCGGGGCTAACAAGACAAACAGATGCTTAAATACAAGGACTAACGAGGGTATCAAGCACCATACATGGCTCATCAGGGCAAGTATAGGGAGGAGGCAGGAGGGTCAGGCATGCAGAATAGGGCAGGACCACTGGACAGAACAAGACCAGTCAGGACAGGATGCTCGACACAACCATGGACATGGAACATGCAGGGGTCTGACCAAGGACCAAAAGGAGAACAGGAGAGAACAACACATTAACGAAACAGATCAAACACGGGATGGAACCAGGCACCAGGAACACACCAGGGACTGAAAGGACGAACCTTAAACATCAAAGGAGACGAGGGAGCAGAAGAGCCAAAGACAGAGACAGACAACACACCACACCAGAACAGTGCAGACAAACAGGGGAACAACAGAGACAAAGACAGAAACACCGGAGGAGATAATAAGGGATATAGGCCAGGGTAAAACAAAAGCAGGACAGGGCACTGGGACAAGGACTGAGGCACCATATACAGAAACAGGGGGTATTCAGGGAGTGTTCCATACCTTGGAGAGCTGGGTGACCTTCTTAGGCCCATTCACTGGCGAAGTGGAGCCTGTCCAGACTGCAGGACCCCTTGTAGGCCCAGCGGGGCCATAGGCTGCCGAGGGGCCAGCAGGACAGGAGCAGGAGGGTGCTGAGAGGACTGCAAGACAGGAGCAGGGGTGCCGAGGGGGTGCCTGCCTGTCTCTTGGACCTCAGCTGACACCAGTGGCTGCCCCGGGACCTAGGACAGGGTCAGCCTAAGCCTCCAGATCACTCCAATCCAGTCTGGTGGTGACCGGCGAGTCAGGTGTTGGACTGATGGCAACTGGCAGGGGATGAGGAGACCACCAGTAGTGAAGCAGGAGGCAGCATGGAGGCCTCCAGGGTGACAACAGGAGACGAGGCAGGTGTCGGTGTGATATCAGGAGATGAGCGGGAGAATCCGGGACAACTGGAAGCAAACAGGGTGCAGCCGGGACACCTGGAGGTGAAACAGACGAAGGGACCCCCCTTGGCCTGGGAGCAGGGGACTCAAGCAGAGTGACCCTCTCTGGACCAGGGTTCTGAGGCATGGGTGGAGTGGGCTTCTCTGGGCCAGGAACTTGGAGCGCGGGCACAGAGGCCCCCTCTGAACCAGTGACCTGGACCTTGCACTGCGAGACCCCTCTTTGGCATGGCTTTAAAAGCTTGAGAGAAGAAGACTCAAGAAGATTGGGTGGAGCAACCCCCTCCGGGCTGAATTCTGGAGGATCACACGGAGCGGCGGTCCATCCTTGGCTGAGCTCTGGAGGCGCAGCCAAGGCAAAGATGGGTTCCAGAGACGCAGCAGAAGCAAAGACAGGCTCCGGAGACACAGCAGAGCCGAAGATGGGTTCTATAGGTGCAGAGGCAGCCTTTCCTTGACCAGACTATGGAGGCATGCTGGCGGCCTCTCCTGGGCCGGACTCTAGAGGCATGATGGTGGCTTTCCGGGGTAGGGCTCCAGAGGCACCGGGTCTGGCGAGGCAGTAGCTACAGGCACAGCCTGCTTTCTTCACTTCTTCTTCCTCGACTAGAAAACGGTGGGCGGAGCTCCTGCAAACTGCGGGGAGCTGGTGGGCGAAGCTGTAGGGAGTCAGCAGGCAGATCTCTGGCGAATTGTGGGGAAACGGAGGAGTAAGGCGTGGCTCATCAAGGCCACATTAGGGAGGAGACGAGGGTCAGGCGTGTAGGACGTGACAGCAGTGCTGGTTTCAGGATGCCAAGTGTGTTTAGGGCAGCCTCACACGTAATATCTCACAGTGAACTCACTCCACTGGTGTGCTTGCTTCACTTGCTAAGGTGACTGAGGGACAAAAAAAAATTACATGGTTTTTCCAGCTAACCCCCATGAAGTGGAAGGGTCAACTGTAATTCTTTATTAAATCTAGCCCATAGATCAATCTTTCATTTTCCTCAGAATGAAAAAGTCCTTCCGCTGATCTGCATTAGCAAGCTCGCCAAGTTTCTCTGCTTCTCAGTTTTCCTTATTGCACTGCGTTACAATTTACAAGCTATATTCAAACCTGTCTTGAATGAATTTAAAAGGATAGGTTTTATAAGATCAATAGATTTGAATGTATAATATTTTTTACTGAAGTACTTTTAAAACTAGGTATTTTTACTGGATGATTTTTACTTTTACTTGAGTAAATTTTTGGTGTGGCATCAGTACTTTTGTTTAAGTATGAAAATTGAGTATGTTTTCCACCACTGGTCTTCACACATTTCCAGCTGACGCCCTGCTATTTAGATACAAGCAGCACTGTGAGGTGTGAACACTGCCCTTGCTTTGGTGCCCTCAGCTTAACCAGGCAATCTATGTTTCTGCTCCTTATCTCTCTTCAGACCTGAAGAACGGCAAGTGGAAAACCACAGATCCACCAGTCGTGAAGCCAGCCTACTTGGAGGGTGGGGCCAGTGGCCGCCTTCCACGGATCTTGGATGCTGATGTTGCCAACCGCTGGTGAGGGTGATGTTTCCACCCCAGCTTGCGGCTGTCAGTCCACCCCTTCAGCTCCCCAAAATCCAACTGGGGATCAGGGTCACAATAACTTCTGTTTTTCACCTGGGTTACATCATTATGCTATGCAATTTGGTCACCACAGCCATCGTAACCCATAATGCACCTGTCTAACACTGGCGTTTGGTATCCACTGCACACTTCCCATTTATACCATTGTCAGAATTTGCTCAAATGTATTCTGAACTTTTTATAGGAGTGGGACTGGGATGTGTGGGTACTTTTCGCTTATTACGAGGTGACCAACTGGAAAAATATCTCAACCAAAATTAAGGCCAATGCTCATCTCAGATTCTTTCCTTGATTATGCTGATATATGTATTGTGTCTTGAGACAAGTGACCTTGATAGCATGCTTCCTAGGCAGGGGCCTGGTCTGATAGGGATCTTGGAAACACACATCATACTTGTGTGTGCTATGCAGAGACAATGTGCTGTTCCTACATTAACTGTGAAAAAGTCTCAGGCCAAAAACAATATGTTTGTCAGGGCAATAATTATTTATTTGCTCAGAAAAATGCTTGCTATATAGAATTTATAGAGAAAAATTGTAATACAGTAAAAACTAACACAACCTACTTCTCTTCTCCAAAAAGTGGCATCTTGTTGAATGACTAGAAGAACTCTGCTAGCCAAACGTCTGCTCCAGGGGGCCTCAGTCATTCCCTGGTTTATATTATATTCATGCACTGTCAGAAAAAAAGTAGCAATTTGTACCTTTGAGAATGAAAATGTCCCTGGGGCAGTATCCTCAAGGCTCTGCCAGTTGTACCCTAGCTGTAGGTAAATGTACCTTTTAGTCTAATTTAAGGTACAGAAATGGACTCTGAGGAACATTTTTGTACCGTTGGGGTACATTAATGTTGTTTGTACCTTGGAGTACAAAACTGTACCAGGGCTGCACCCTTTTTTTGACAGTATTAGGTCTTCATTAGCAAACAACGGGGTGCTAGTGGTTGAGTTTTTGGTTATAGTAATATATAATTTGGGTATATTAGTTTTTAAATGGCAAAGCTGACACACTTAAACATAATTTTCTTTGCTGGCCGAAGGCTTCTACACAGTAATATACACCTAACAAAGACATGCATTCTTCTCCACTTAGTCAAATCACATAAGCATGGTTCCCATTTTACTCACATCTTTTGTGCCTTAATTAATTCCTCTGACAGCACCGGAGGAACCTGAGCAGAAAGTGGGCCGGCCTTAACTATGAAGGTGACCCTTGGGTCAGGTGCTCAAGGGAAGAGAAGCAATGGGGGTATGTTCACTTTGTGTGACCAGGATTGGAAAAAAAAAACAGTCAATACTCACTGAGAATGATGGAGGGAGGAGGCTTAGCTGGGGGGGGGGGGGGGGGGGGTCAGTCAGTCCGGGCAGATGTACAGTTTGGACCTGCTTCTGTTAAGACTCAAAGATATTAAAAGTATAAAGAGAATAGGTAGGATCAGTCATGGTATGTAAATCCAAACTCCATTTTGTGTACATTTCTACCAACCTGAAAAGGTGGTGATGAAATCTATTCTAAAAAATATTTTGTATATCCAAAGTTAAAATTAAAGGAATAAAAATATATCGGTTTTTATCAAGTTCAAAGGGTCAGCAATTACTTGTTTTATATTTATTGCTTAATTTTTGGTCTAAATCTTACCTATGTGGTGATCATATGCAGTGCGCAATGCGTCAACAGTCCACACTGAAAATCAGGGTAAATCGCTATCCTTCAGAGTATAACCTTCCAAAACATTCATCCACTCACGGAGTCCTAGCCTACCCACTCCTCCGCTATGTAAATGAGAAATTGATTTCTACGGAATATGTTAAAATATTTTGTGGCTTTACAGAAGCAGCAACTGATTTTATTTACTTTTTCTTAAAAAAAGTTTAGATGCATCCCGTCTGCCAAAATTTGATCTAGTAAATATTGTTTAGTGTCACGATTCGCGCAGTCTACTTTAATTAGCCTATCTGTCGACTGTACAAAACTTCTAAATAAAGTCGAAATAATAGGATCTTAAAATTCTCCTGGATTTTAAAACCCTTTTCACCGCTAGAAGGCGTTATTGCCATCTCCAGTTCTTATAAATGAACGTTTATTCTTTTCGTTTTTTTTCCTCCACGTAATCTTTAATTAAATTTCGTCCTTAGAGAAAGTCGTAGTGTCATACAAAGTCTGACTACGGCCTAATAATAAATTTGCTTACATTACGTTTGCATATTTGTAAAATGCGCAAATAAGGGAATTAATTAGCAAATAAATGCATTTTAATATTTAAACTCTGGAAAGAGTGGAAATATATACCACTGGCAATTTTGTTTTGGTTCACCCCAGTGCACATCTAAAACTTCCAATTAAAATTATCAGCTACAACCACAGTAGTACCAATTGCTTCAATAGCGGATGTTTCAATCATTGAAGGTTTCATTTATTTATAATATTTGGGTAATTAAGTTTGGTTTGCGGAATTAGTTATACTTACTGCAACAACAATAAAACTAGAATAGTGTAGACCTACTTTAATTACTGTATTTATTCGTCCATTTATTTTCGTTCATTTAGGATTTTTAAATTTCGTACGTAACGATTACTCATACAGTGAAAATTATATGAAACTTATGAGTTTTTCGTTTTTCGGATGCTGATAAAACGCAGAGGGATTTGGTGCGAAATTATAAGCTGCATCACAGGGCTCACACATCATCATGCACTCGCTACGCTTCAGGAAGATATTTGGAATGACGAAACCCAAAATAATACGTTATTTACTATAAATTATAGGCAAAGTATACATGACTAACGAACCAAATATTACCTTGCGTCGTGTTGGGATCGAACCTGGTAGTAGGCAACTCGAAAGGTTTCCAAACAAAGAGGCCGTATTTTGATCGCTGCGTCAAACTGGAAAATCATAGGCCTGCATGCTTGAGAAATTCGAACATTATGCAATGAATTACAAAGTTTATAACATCACATATAAAATGATATTCACATTGTCAGACATTTATATCATCATCAGCCTGGGTAAGTTCAAATGGCGTTTACTTAATTGAGAGGAGAAAAAAAAGCTCTTGGTCAGTAATTACCACTGGCTTTATAAATCGATTGCTAATTACAATTGTATCAGTCTTCTTTTGGTGGGTTACGGGACGGAACAGCTGTCGGCTCCTGCTGTAAAGATTAAATACAGTGGAGCAGAACGCCTATCCGCTTCCAGTCGCATTGATGGCCTTGCGCTGCCACCGTCTATCAGAGCACAGGTGGCCCTCATAAAGCGCGGTCTAAGTGCTTCATATGCTTTATATGATACCGCATGAATGTTGCCTTTGGGACCAGCAGTTGCTACGTCCGCTTCACTCAGTCTAGACAAATACAACCTGGTGCAAGGATGTTGCGCAGAGAAACTTAAAACAGTTCAGCCAAAGCATATTTCCATCGACGAGGCACACCGTCTAAATTCATTAATGCGCGGTGTTATTCTGTTTGATTTTGCCGAATTAAAAAATCTCTTTGTAATGTTATATTCAATAAATGTATTGATGGGCCATTTATTTTTTCCCTGCGCCAAGACCTATCTATAAATTACAAGGACTATAGCAGATAACCTTTACGCTGCACTGTGCCTGCGTGCACGTGGTGCTGAACGGACAGCGCCCGCGCCCGATCCCTGCTCCAGTGTCATATGAAGAGTCCTTCGTCGCTCTCACACCATACATTCAGACCTATGCTAAACTGTCGATTGTAATTGCTTATCAGTATTTTCTACTTCATGCCCAATACAATGAAATTGCCACTTCTGATCAAGATAACCAACGACTTGGTGTGATATTACTCAATACAGGCTACATTACGCTGGTTATCTCCGTATTGAGCATTCAGTGAGTCGTGAAGAACACAATGACATTTTTTTCAAAATGCTAAAAACCCGAAACTTTATATTCCTCTTGATGGAGCACGAAGACTTGTATTACTATTGTTCGTTACCAGACAGACCAGATTAATCGACTGTTGATTCTGTTTGTTTTTTTTAAGAACCATTGCTATTTATCTCTTTATCATATACACTATACTATGTCACATACACTGAATATACATGCATAGATCATTTCCACATGACCCACATTTTAAGTTTAGCCCTATCTTATTTCAGGATGAGGATAACAAGCGTATTATCTGAGGGTGTGGCGCGTTATCGAACGTATGGACTTGGCAGATGGGTTGTTAATTCCTCCGTGAATGCAGCGATCCCTTCGCCGCCATCAATCACACCTGCCACCGAATGGTCCTCAGTTGAGGGGAAAGAATCGGGAGCTCTTCGGGGGCGGAGTCTGCATCGCGTAATTGCCAAGGGGAGGAGTCATCAACGACAATTGACCAAGGGGAGGAGTCACCACCGACAACTTACCGGAGGGGAGGAGAGTCGCTGGTTCGGCTGCTCAATCCTTCTGCTCTCCAGCGCGAGTCAGTTCCGAGGCGGGGCTGGGAGGTGGCGCGTGTCGCTTGGATACTTTCTTTACCCTTCAGTACGAAATAAGGCGAACGGTCATAGTGAAAATTGAGATTTGGTGCATTTACCCCCCCCTAGAAGAACCGGACACAACCTCGCGAAGTAAGTGACTCAGGTTTCGTCTTTTAAGCAGTGCACGGAGAAGGGAGCGGTACAGGTAATCGAAACGAGCCGGATCTGGGGAGCAGTGCACTCTAAGAAGGTAATTCTGATGAGGGCTCTTAGTTGCGTATTTACAAGAGCGGAATTTCTTATTTATATTGTTAATGTTATTAACATTCTAGTGCTGTAAGTCGAGGCAATATTTATCTATATAGATTCAATCACAGGGTATATCGGGGAGAAGACATGAAATTATTTTACTGTGTTAATGATTCTTATAACGACACAAACGCACCCAGTTAGTTGTATACAGTGATCGGTCAGTTTAGGTAATTCGTCAGATGCTAGGCAATATGCAAAACGTGTCTAAGTATGCGATTATACAAACCGATCTTGAAACATTTGTGTGTGTGCACGTTCAGAATCGTATTCTTGCCCTGATACCGACATAATTGGAATAGTTTGTTGCGCATTAGGCCAGTGGGTTTCTCCCATGTCCTTAATTCATCTCACTGCCAATGTCACTCGCGCTTTCTTTCAGACGATGCTGTTGTGCCTGCTGGGCTTTTCGGCCGTGCTTCTGCACGTAGAGAGCAAGCGTGCGGAAACCATCGGCAGAAATAACAACAATGGACATTCCCTGGACAATGACAAATGGCTCAGCACCGTGTCTCAGTACGACAAGGACAGATACTGGAACAAGTTCCGAGATGTGAGTTACCGGGACACGTTTTGCTTATTGTTATAATTTTTTATAGTAGAACAATTCATATAGAGGGTACCCTGAGTACGTTAATACGGGCTTTTTACGCCAAATTTAGAAATACCGTAGATGCAACAGAGAAACACTAAGAGCGACTGACATCAGGACAAGGACATTAATATGTTTGAATTAATTGCCTTTACGTCGTTCACTCAAGTATAGATGAAGTGGGTTTTAAGTGGTTTCAAGTCTTTTGGCTGGCAACGCCGCGTCAGACGTTCTTACTGACTTGTAGCGGTATGTTTCCCCTTGATTACTGTGGGAATTAAACTTTAATCATAGCTTATTTATGGAGTGTGCATGCATGAGCATGGGGAGAAGAAACGACGCTGTATGCAACATTGAGTTCTGTTTGGTTGCAAATGAGGCGGTTAGCAGCAGTCTGACATCCACTGCTGATGACAGATGGATCGGGTAACCTTGATCAAAATTACCTTGTCTCTACGGATGTGGGAAGTCAGAATTTCCTCCCAGTGGTCTCTGTTTGGGATCTCGTGAGCCTTGTGGATTTCTCTGACAGATTATTTTGGGAAGAATACACAATGTGGGCTTCACCAGTTCCGACAGCAGCCGGAACCTGCCTGACTGTGCCACACAGACAGACCTTAGCAGAACTGTGTCTTCAAGTCTCTGGATTGGAGGGAAAATAGTTGAAAGAGGAGATGAGAGCTGTGGTGTGTTAAAATATGAGGTTCTAAAGTCCGCCTCTCAAGCTCGTCCCCAGTGAGAGTCTCATGTTGGCTGTGTTTTCCGCCAGCCCCCCCCCCCCCCCCCCCCCCCCCC
>JAODJU010000002.1:3488018-3498932 GCA_026776725.1 Gnathonemus echidnorhynchus | reverse complement strand
GTTCTCCCAAAAATCAGCCCCCTCCCTGTTCTCTCCGCTTTTTGATAATCATGGGCAGGTCAAGGGCTGAAAATAAGCAGTGGGAAGGTTAGGGTGAGCTTCCAGTCACTCCATGGGCAGCGCTAGTTGGGGATCAGCTCCAGTCTCAGCCCCCCTCCCCGCCCCCCCACCCAAACACACACGCACACACTTCATTTCTGTTATCAGATAATGGTAATAGAGCAGCTGTCATCTCTGCTGAAGGGGGTGGCTTTGATTGCAGAGTAGGTGATGATTGTTGCCACCATTGAGACTCATTGTTGGTTTTTCTTCTGACACCTTGGTGTGGTTGACGCTCTTGCTGTAGATTGCAGATGCTGTTTGAAGCCCAGCAGAGTGCACTTATCACTAAACTCGCTGCCAAGGATTTTTGAGTCTAGTATAAAACTCTCTGTGACAAAGGATCCTATGAAAATGTTTTCCAAATAATGTTCTTGTCAGTAATGTGTAGACATTGTACTTATTTTGTCATGGTCTTTTTGAGCTCCTGAATTCTTTGGATTATGTTCATTTTCATCAAAGAACAGTTTAGTGTCTGAGACATGAGTCTCCTGCAATAGGGATTCACTTTCTGGCAGACATTTTTTTTCATGTATAGTTCTGTTTCCTGATTTTTATGAGGCTGCCTGAGTGCCGGATCAACTTCTTTATTTCAGCTAACGCCATTGTACCATTGAGTGCGAATGACAAACAGGATAGATTACATTCATAGTAGATTGCCCGTATAAATGCGAAATCCTTTACATACAGGTCGCGCGACAATTTTCTGCTTTAACTCCCAACATCTTCACAAACATTATTTTTTACTAATGAGTTGGGGTAACTAATCCGTTCTGCCTAAGATCATAGTAGGAGAGTCAAAATATACATGTAGACTGTAGTGTTAGATCATTTGGGTAAATGTCTATATAAATGTTACGCTAACTGATAGAGGTACATTGGCATTGCCATTTTCATCCACTGCAGAATTAGGTTTGCTGCAGACCTCAGTAAGCCAAATTGAACAAAGCCAATTTAAGATCATTTCATTACAACACAAACTGATCCACTTGACCTCTGATATAGCCGGTCTGGGAATGATCACATGTAGCAAAAGCTTAATAGTCAGAAAGTTACTTCTCTTGCTCTCTCTTTTGCCCTCCGTTGATTTGGATGATGCTGTTTTCCCATGAAAGCATGGCTGACCATTCTTGAAATGAGAATCTGTCAAGAGCTTCGCTTATAACTATGGTCCACGGAAGCTGGGCCTCTGCTCTTGAGACACATGTGTACTTCAGGACTGTCACGGTAAAGAATCAAGGACTGCTGTATGCTGGGGAAATATTTACTATAGATGTTTGACATTAAGGTTAATCAGCCATGTTAGCATTTAGCAATGAAGCATCCTTTGAGTGTTTCTCACCTCAGTGTCTATGTTCTAAGGAGAGGTAGTTAATACTCATGTGCTGTTTGCTCCTTTAGAGAGTGTTGTTCTAGGCAGATAAGGCAATTCTGCTGTGAGAACTTCAATGAGAATTTATGTGTTAAGCAGCGGAAGGGGTAAGAAAGTAAATGTTGCTTTCATTCTTGTGAATAGTCGGCTTATACTATTAACAAGTTTGTTAAACGCCACTTTCATTCTAAACTGCTGTGTAACAGTGTCATTGAAGCACCCTTTGGGGTTTAAGAACGGTTTGGAGACGCTGTAATGTGAGCTTCACTGCACACTTGCCTTACATGGCTGCTGTCACGTGGAATTACTCACTACATGTCGCAAAATGTGTCACATGGTGCACCACAGGTCACGTGACGTGACATTGAGCTCCATGGCTCAGTGCATGCCGCACGCCACTGTACTTCGAGCTCTATACCGCCGCGTATCATGTGATATCCATTGTGCAGTGAGATTCTCTGGGGCTCGGTTGTGACAAGGCTTCCCCATCGATTGGCCATGCTGTCGGCCAGCTTTCGTTCTCATTTTCGGTTTGCGTGCCGCTTGAAAGGGTGAGGCCGGACATTTGAACGGCGGCTATAGATCAGTAAGTTGTCTGATCGATCAGACACATAAGCAGATAGAGGTGTATGTAGCCAGTAAGGGAGAGAACAGCAGAATAAGAGGCTCCCTGTGATATTTCCCACCTTCTGAAGTGCTTTTCTGTGATGGCCGGCATAGAGACCACAGCTGGAAATAGCTGTTTGAACAAGAGCGATAATACCTGATACGCATAAACTATAAATCATTATTAGACCCTGGCAGCAGGCATGACTGGATGGTTGAATGCTTACAAGTCATTACGTTTCCTTGCCTTTTAATGTACGGCTCTGTACCAACGCGTAAAATCAATCCATCAATGTGACGTACCTTATAGTTTTAAGCTGTTACTCAACTGTTACTTTTTACTGCTGGATCTCAGATTGAAGTATTCAGGTTGAGTAGCTTTCTTATTTGTTATAAAAGGAGGATAAAATGTATAGCAGTCCTTGGCAGTCCACTTGGTTGTCAACTAAAAGGTGCAGAATTCCCTTCATTGTAATTAAACTGGTGTGCCCTGGGTCACAAGAGTTTAAACACTAAACCACCAAATGTATATCCAGTATAACCATCTGATACTGCTTAAAAACCATTATTCTGTATTAGGGTAATAAGCTGTTTTCCAGCACAGGATACATGAAGCTGCATGTTACTAAGTATCACTGGACAGGTATTCATCTATATGTCACATTGTATCAAAAAGGTGATTATATCAATTAAATATATGGACATTATCGTAAAACTGTTTATTGGGACCATGTATAATTTGAGCATTTTTTGTTCTTTAAATTGGGGGAGGAATCTACCTTCTGGGTAAAATATATAATTTGATTAGTTTAGTACAGGTAAATGCTACACAGATTTTGAATTATGTCCCGGGTCGTTGTTTAAAGTTAATTAATTTATGACAAAGCATTATGGATTTTAGCTGTAATTAATCCTTACTCTGTATAATGCATACTTTTAGAGTCTTTGAGTGTTTCACAGTGAATCATGTGATCAAACATTTCACCGTGTCTTATGCCTTAAGGCAAATGGTGATTTCCAGTATGCTGTGATTGGTTTAGCTCCGAGCTTTGCAATCCTGTCACTGAATGCTAGTTTTGTTGTTTCCTAACCTTGAGTACTTGAAAAATCGCTTCTTGAGAAACGTATTTGAAGAGTGTTTAAAACTACGCTGCACACCTGGAGCAGAACTGGACGATCCATGTTCAGGACTGATTCTCATTCAACTATCCTATTCAAGCCTGTATCCCGCAAAGCTTTGGAAATGTAATGGGATGGATATTAGCTCAAAGAATGGTGAGTAGTGAAACCCCATTAAGTCCCATAGTGCTTTTCCCTAATTTCGGTCCCTTTGACTTGCCGCTCTTGCTGAGCTTCATTTCATCTGCCTTTGAATTAATTATGCTTTTTAGAGTTCCTACAAATTACTAATTTAGGTTTCCGATTTGACTGCGGAATTGGTATTAGAATCAAGGAAACTGTTCTTAAAGTTCAACTGATATACTATGTAGATTTATGTAATTAGGACTTTACTGCTGACAGTGTCTTAATGTATCCACAAAGCAATGAGGTGAAAAAAAAGTCCTTCTTATTTCTTACTTTTAAATCACTACTTTCTACCATCTTAATTAAAATAGTTCTGATTGGGGGAAAAATGATGAGAGATATGAGGGTTAGGGCGAGATATGTTTTAAGCATGAAAAAGATTTTTTTATTAGTGAACTTTAATAAGAATAAGCTATCACATGAATTCACATGGAAAGGACTGATAACAGATAATTTATTCAAGGAACATAGTTGTGAGATGTGAGGGTGATGTGGTGATATAATCTGAAGTAACAAGACATGCTTTGCTCCTACTTAAAGGCTTTTTATTTTAAGGGATTTTTATTTAGCTACTAGGAATTGGCTTAATTTGTGTTTTTCTATTAAAGTAAATTGAGGATTTGTGTTGAATATGGTTGGTTTCAGAGCAGGTTGGACTTCCATGAAGCCTGAACGTGGAACACTATGTAGTAGCATTGCGCGGGTCGACCCGTGACCTGCGGGTGCGGGCGGTTTTAGGGCAGACATTTTTAAAATATCGTGGGTGCGGGCGGGTCAAAAAGTTACAAAACGCATTTCATTATCGATCAAAACATGTTGTAAACGGGGTCGGCGTATATTTTTCAATTTTGTAGTTTTAAATTTGTAGGATAAGCTACTAGTTTGGTGAAATATCTGCTCTACTTCATTTTAGGTCTTCTGACTTAATTTTGTCTAAGTTCTATAAGCTCATTCAAATCTGATAGAGTTCTCATATCTGATGTTACATCAGATATTACAGTTTTGACAACTAGTGTGTTTTGCGTACATGAGCGCTTATATGTGTTTGTGTGTGTGCCAGAGAGATGTCTTTCGTGCAATCTTTCGGTTTCTTTGTTGTTGCTTGGTACACAGTTAATCTTGCATAAAATTGTGTCATTTTCAATCAGGGTACCCGCGGTCATGGAAAACCTGTAAAAGTTTTGGAATTTTGAAATAATTTTTCCAGGCCCTGGATAAGTTTTGGAATTCTTGGATAGAGAAGAAAAGTTATGGAAAAGTTTTGGAAACTAGCCTTGTTCATTTTTGTTTCCCGCAACGCGCTAACAGTAATGTACGAGTGGAAGTCAATATTTAACTACCTTGATAAACATCCGTTTCCGCGCAGATTTCGCGTATTTGAGATCGCTGCTTTTTTGCTCGCTATTCCAGTTTTTATGGTTTTATTTATTTTTTTGCACGTATTTGAATTTTATTGATCACAGTTTTCCGTTTTTGACTCCGTTTGCCTCTACCAATCATAAGGTACGTATAATCTTAATATTGGGATTAATTTTCTTAATAATTGAACGCTATTTGCACATTAGCGAAAGTTGTCCACCATCTGTGTTTATTAGGTAATTAAGCAGATTGGCTATTATCGTACAGAAAATTGTAGTATTACTGTCGTGCCGTATGCGGGACGCGGAGCGGAGACAGAGGAGCGGCAGTCAGGAAATCGGGGAACACGGGGCTTTAAAAAAGGGCAGGCGAGAAAACACGCAGTGATATTACAATGACCGGACTGGGGAAACAAAGTGAAACGCGGACTAAATATAGAGGACTAATGACAACAACCAGGAACAGCTGATCACACAGGGATTCCACACGAGGTTAACGAGGGGGCGTGGCACACGGAAGGAGCGGATAATCGGGGCAGGACAATTACTATCTGAAACTGCATGACCAGCAAATCAAAGCAAACTTGTGGGTTATTGAAAATTTTCTTGTGGTACTGGAAAAGTTATGGAAATTTATTCTGGCAGAACTGGGAGAACCCTGTTCAATGCGAATCTAGCACAAATCTATGTCATCTATGGGTTACAGGGCCACAAATGACACTTCATTGGTTGGTTCCACGGCAATACAGGCTCACTGGTGTTTTTTGTTTTTTTCCTCGGGTCGGGTCGGGTTTTGGGTCATTACCCACGCGTATTTTTGCGGGTTGGGCGGGGCGGTTTGGATCTCCTGATGGGTCGTTTTGGGGCAGGTGTTAAAAAAAGCCAACCCGCGCAACACTAGTATGTAGGCCTGTCTTCCAAAAGCCAGTTAGAACACCTTCTGATTTCAGACTATACCACTGAACCACTGTTTGCTTTATACGGGGGTTAAGTCAAATCAGAATCTATATCAAAGCTTCCCAGATGCACATCTCAGAGTTTCTGAGGGTTTCCTCAGGGTTTATCGTTTGTTTGTTTGTTTATCCTGCATGGAGAATGAACTTAGGCCCCAATCCCTGTGTAGCACAGCCAACCAGAAGAGTCTGGGAGACCACGCTCAGGTGATTTGTTACACAACTTGTGTAATCACGTCTCAGTTTATAGCCCCAAATTCATCCGCAAACAAAGACAAAAAGAAGACATTGTTGCAGGAAAAGTCCAATTAGATTCTTGTCTCTTTTAATTGGCCTCTGGCTGAAAATAGCCTGGCAATGGCAGGCAGTAGAAACTCCTGGATTAATGTCTTAAAGGTCACCGCAAATAATTGGAGAGGCAGCTTGCCATGAGCAGACCAAGGCTTACAGTTAGATGGGTGGATTTACTTCCGCTATTATGAACACTTGAAGCGTAATTTATCTTGCACTTGGATAAATATCATACTGTTTCACAGTTCGAATCCTGTCAGTTTGACATTTAGCGTTGCTTATATTCTTAAGTGTGAACATTATAGTGTGTGTGTAATATATATGGTTGGCTGTGGTTAGCTGTTACCATTGCTGGTATCCATTGTGGCTACAGGAAACCGTGCTCTTTCACTTACAAATTGGTTGGTTTGTTACCTAAGTGTGCTAGTAGTGCTTTGTTGTGTGACTCAGATCAGTCTAAAAGAGCTCAGTTCTTGTTTGGATGGGAAGAATGTGGTTTCTTGTGAACCACCCTTGAAGAGTTTATGCACGTAGTCTCTAGTACTGTGTGTCTGTGCATTCGTGAGTATATCTTCTGTGTTTGTTTACATGTCAGTATTCACCAGTATGATCACTCATGCACATGCAGTTTCTTCTGCTTGCACAACCCCCTCCTGCATCACAGGGGAATTGCATACCTCTTCCCATGCTCCCAAATCAAGTGCACTTCACATTCTTGACTGTCTCTACAAGCTTGACAACTAGGAGGAGCGATATGTGGATTCCAGACAGCCAGTGCTGTGGGACGTCTTGGCATACGAGTGCCCTGTACTCCCTGCGAATGGCCTGTGCGTGGAGTCATGTGACTCATGACGAACATGTGACTCATGACGAACATATGACTCATGACGAACATGTGACTCATGACGAACATGTGACTCATGTCATGCATGACTGTAACTGAGGGGCTAAAGTCGAAAGGCTGTAGTGTTTGAATGTCTTCTACGGTAACACACTCGCAACCTTAAAACACCATTATTCTGCGGTATATGTGTATATATGTGTATATAAGAGAACTTGTGCTGTTTCATTTCTTGCATGCAGGTCAGTTAAAGTACAGGTTATGAAAATGACAAGGATTCCCTGGTCGTGCTATAATGATGATCTCGCTTGTGTTTGAGCTGTGACCTCCGTAGCAGAAGTCTGAATGCACTGCACTTCAATGCAGTGGCCCAGTGCACCTTTCCCTGGGCCACCCCCCCAGCCACACATTCGTTGCTGATTAATTAGATGAATAAGGAGGGTTAACAGTCAAGTCATTGATTATTTGAATCGGTTTCAAATTTGGCTGGGGGTCCCTGAGGGGATGATTGAAAACCGTCTGCATAAGCGATTCGTTTTGGGGGCCTCTCTTCTTCCTTCAGTCTCCTTTCTGTCCCTGCATCCTTCCTTCATTCCCATTAAGATCACGTCATCCATCTTCATCTTATGCACCTTTCTGTAGTTACTTTTCTACATACCTTTGTGCTGGCTTATTTTTTTGCAGATTTTTGGCTTTCTCCAGCAAAGTGCTTCTGCTTTAATGTACTGAAGAGAAGGCTGTGCATAAGGCATGGTTGTTGTAGGGAGAGAGGTTACCTTTGCAGAGCTTTTTAGCTTGTGTAGAAGCTTGGCCAGACGACTGACAGAGCAGATGAAGGGCCAATGAGCTGGCTCAGCGGAAAAACTGGTTAGTCAGTGTGTGTGACGAGGTTTCAAGATGTTGCTGGGGTTTTTTTTGGGGCGGATTGTAGCTCTGTGGTTCCGGATTTTTTTTGTCCACGATTGGTAGGCTGCTGGTTTAAATCCCATCGTGGGCAGAATGATGTCACCATTGAGCACAGCACTTAACTTCAGTTGCTCTGGGGACTGGCTGACCCTGCTGTCTCACTTGTAGGTGACTTTGGTTTAAAACCCCTGCTACATAAAAATATAATATGTAATGTATGAGAGAGAGGAGAGGCATTTTGTGGTGGGTTCAGAGCTGATTTGGGTAGAGCTCCTCATCCTGTCAGTGGTTGGTGGAGCTGAGTCATGTGATATCATGTTCCCATGTCCTTTCAAGGGGTGCCTCCCATGATGTTGCAATCTTCAAGAAGCGATAGCTGGTCTTTCGACTTGTTGGTGGCTCTTAGAGTTCTGAAGCTTAAAAGGTGATTTTAAAAACACCACATTCTGAAACAAGACTATTCCAGGTCTGCAACTTGCCAGTTCCGAAACACAGTATGTCTTCATGGCCTCTGCAGTGCTTGGAAACAGATGGACAACCCAATTAAGCGAAGCGAGCAGCTGTGAGATCTTTCTGTTGGTTTCTGTAGGTGGTGGGGATCTATGGCTTTGTGAGGCTGCAGTGTCCTTATTTACAATCTGGTGATAGTTCAAAAATGGAAAATGGCTCTTATAAGAGCTGTCGTGACCAGCTAAAACTTAGCTGGGGTCAGAACTGCTAATTTAAAGTTTGTGGAAAAATTAATTTAAACGTATCCATTTTCACCTTTAGACACTTTGTATAATAAATCATTTTTGTTTCACTGAATACTAAAATAATTTTATTAGCCTAATGAGCCTGTATCTGTAAATTGTTTGAACTAAAATCGATCTTAATAACAGATAATGATATTAAGGTTTCCATTATTAATTTTTGCCTACTCCAGGTTCATATAGGATCATTGGGTAATCAGATGCTTTGTTCTGCCTAGTTATGCATGATAAAATAAGTGTATTATTCGCTTTCTAATTGTTTTCTCTTTTTCATTATGGCCCGATCTGTAAAGTGAATCATTAGGTGGAAATTAAGAAGCTAATTTAAAATGAAAAGCAAAAGAGAGACAAAGTGGGATATTTAAAGCCACATTTGCTTTTGAGTTTGGTGTCTGGGGAAGCGATGCTGACCACAGTCCTTTTTATCTCAGTCAGTCTCCTGTTACACGTTTCTTAACTCTTTCTCTGTCGGTTACTTTTATTTATTTATTTATTCTTTATTCATAGGACCTTTAGGGTTACTGTCAGTCTGGAGATTGTGAGATTATAGCATCTGAGAATAGCACCATATGGTCGAAGACTTATTCCTCTTAGGCAGGCTTTTGCTGTTGGGAGGGGCACTGTAGTTGGGTTTGATTAATCTTCCTGCAGCTAAGCAGGTGATGCCGCCTCTTACCTTCCTGGCCGCCTGCAGCAACACCTAATTGCAGAAAAATTGTTGTGTTCTGGCTCTATTGGATAGACAGGCAGTGGGATACGAGTGTAGCAGCTTCAGAGGCGAAGTATGGCCTCTGTGAAGCTCCTGGCAAGGTGTGTGTATGTGTGTGTGTCTGTCTGTCTGTCTGTCTGTATATACACACGCACATACATATATAAGTGCAGTGCTACTGAACCAGCTGCACAGATTGTCCAGTTATGTGTGTGCATGCAGGTGAGATGAGATGGCAGGAAGCGCAACCTGCCTGGTAGCAGGAGGATTAATACTGTAGCCAGAGGGAGTTTATAATGCTTTCAGACTCCTTCACATAAGTATCCATCTCTGTCACAAATCCTGAATTTCTTTCCCCTCTTTCTTAAGTCCTTTTCACTTCACGACTTGCGTATACATTGGTGCATCGGAGTGTGTGTGTGTGTGTGTGTGTGTGACCCTGCGTCACTGTGTGTGTCCGTCCCTGCGAGGAAACCCTTCGATGTCCCTCAGCCAGAGACGTCCCACTAAGCATAACTGATGTCAGCGTTTGCGTCTGCATAAGAATGGCCGCCTCTAGAGAGTGGTCATGTGCTGTCGTAGGTGGTGCCAGTTTCCGCTGTTGTTGGTCCCTGGAGAAGAGCTTGAAGATTCCAGCTAATTTAATTACAGAGATAAAAAAAAAATCTGTCTGATACATTCTCCCTCATCCCATTGGGAGGGACGCCGTTCTTAGAAAGCCTACAAAGAAAAGCCTGAGCATTTTGTAACAGTGCAGTTGGGATTGTTGGGTGTTGCTGTGGCAACGTTTGTTGGAACAATATTTAGGGCGTCACCTGCTGCTCTTTCCTCCCTCCTTCTCTTAGTGAGGTCACTGCTTACATCATTAGAATGTTAATAGTGCTTGGGGCAGCAAGGCTGTTCTTGATGAAGGGTGTCTGAGCACAAACGCATTGTTCGTGGTGAGCAGGGGCATGAACGCTTGCTCCATGCTGAATGTGGGGAAAAAAGGCTGGACGCCCTTCCAGTGTCACAGGACATACTGCAGTAGAGGATTTGCAGTCTGTGTTTATGAATCATTCAAAGTTGCTGCTTTCATGTTCCATGTACGTTGTGCATATGCCATTGGTAGGTACAGTCAGAGTTGGGTAATTCAGGTCCAGAGAGTAGAAGTCCATACTGGGATTTTGTTTCATCTAATCAGTCGAATATGCTGTGACTGTGACTCTTTATGCTCAACTGGTTGGTTGAAACAAAATCTTGGTCTGGACTTTTACTCTCTGGATCTGAATTACCCAACTCTGGGTACAATTCAGTAAGCCCTACTATACATGGTGATTAGGATGGGACACTAAATTTGGAGCCATTATCTTGGTAGCTGTAAACACCTGCACTCCAACCGTAATCTGCCAAAGCAGTACAGTGATGTCCAGCATTCAAAGATGCAGGTACCCGTTGAGACAGGTGCAGTGCGTTCCTGCCAAGGGAAGATGCCAGCTGCTGGAACCTTTGTGGTCTCCATATATTTTGAGATCCGCAGAAGTACATTGGTGTGAGCGAGTTAAAACAGACGATTGAACAGCGCTGAGTAGTGGAAATTAGAGGAAAACATTGTTTGGAAACCTTGGGGGAACTTTGTTGATGACTTGGGGCCTGTTTCACAAAGCAGGATTACTTGCTTAGCCAGATAACTTGCCAGATTTAAGGCAGTCTGGGCTAAATGTAAGTTGATGAAAATAAGGT
>JAODJU010000002.1:3459730-3483710 GCA_026776725.1 Gnathonemus echidnorhynchus | reverse complement strand
GCTCTTTTCCTTGGGGTGGGGTGGGGTGGGGGGGGGGGGCACACTGATGTGTAGTTGTGAGATTTTCTTCCCGGCCCTTTAATAATTGAGGAGGCTTTGGCCCCCCCCACTGCCATCTGCACGGGGGAGTGTAACGACGCCGTGGGTGTTTTTGTTCAAACTCGTTGGAGGACTTCATTCGTCATGCCATTTTCCAAGCTCCCCCCCCCTTTAACGTCACTGTCGTTGAAAAATGAACGGAAGGAGGTGAAGGGAAAACATAACAAAACCTGAGATGGTGATTCTCTCACACCTGGCTCAGAGTCTCACTGCCCTCCTGGCAGGACAGACGGGCATCTGCTTCAGCCGGCTTGTCGCTCATCCTTGCTGGTGGTGCCCGTCCAGCCGCTTGGCCCCCGCACCGTAAACGCACCTGCTGGCTGCCGGCATTATTGCATTAAGTGCTTAGCTGACGCTTTCATCCAGAGAGACTTGAGCTGCTTCCTTTACTCGTTTATACAGTTGGATGTGACTGGGGCATGTCCATATGTTGCCCGTAGTGTTGGATTGTGAGTGTGGGCATGTGCCGTGCCACCGACTGCCATCCCGTCCAGGGTGTCCCCCTGTCCTGTGCCTTCTGCTAGCTAGAAGAAGCTCCAGGCTCCCTCCTCGACCCTGACCAAGCGGTTGGAAGATAGATGGATGTGCCTGGAGCTATTCACTAGTTTGCTTAAGGGTACATTAATGGAGCATTGTTCTGGACTTGAACCAGCAGCTGGACCTAAATCAGGTCCAGATAGTAAAAGTCCTAACTGGGATTTTGTTTCAACCAACCAGTTGAATACTCTGTAACTGTGACTCTCTATGCTCAACTGGTTGGTTGAAACAAAATCTTGGTCTGGATTTTTACTCTCTGGACCTGAATTACCCAACTCTGTTCTTCAATTACCTGCTTATGGGGAATCTAAGCAGATCAGCCCAGCACTGGTCCAGTCTGTGCCAGATTGCAATGTGCTGTGGACCCAAGGCCTTTTCCCTCAAAGGAACCTCTCACAGGTTCTGCTTCACCCAACCTCGTCTGGTTCCATGCTTCCTACCGAACTGAACCTGAACGCAGTGCGGTGGTCTTGTGCTTCGACAGTGCTTCTTTGACGTCAGATGGAGTCTTAAAGATGATAGCGGAGAGGCTTCGTTGCTGGGGTGCCACCGTGCAAACGTGGGAGTGATCTGGTCGACCCACGTGTGATTCTGGCGGCGAGCTGTGGGGCCGTGGGCAACGTTGACCCCGTAGACGGGCTTTCACATCTGCCCTCTGCACCCCAGGTCCTGCTTGTCACTCAGTGGGGAGCTTACGCAGTGCTCTTTGGATGACTTTCAAACCGCGACATTAACAAACGGAGCAAAGCCTAATCTCGGTTTAAACAGATGGACAGCACAGGGAGAAGCATTTCCCCTTTGGTGTGCTTGCGGGGCCTATATCCTAATATTAGGCTCAGGAGAGCAGACCTGACCCAGCCCGGTTACAGCGATGAGGCCTTCTTCTACACTTTCGCTTGTCTTGCTCCTGTCGGCACTGACTAGGCTTATATATGTCTTGCCTCACGATGGCTGTCTGTTGCAAGTTTACAGGAATTGCTTATTGGGGGGTCAGAATGTAGTTGATTCGGCGTATTTAAGTAGCAGCCACATTCATGCAAAGCAACATACAGTTGAGAAAGCAGCCTCTAGTAACTGGGGTTAAGGGCCTTGCTCAAGGGTCCAACGGTGATGTCATTCTGCCAACTAAGGGATTTAAACCAGTGACCTTCCGATCATGGGCACAGAGCCATGCACTGCCCTCAGACATCTGTAGGTGCAGTGGATACCCCACATAGAAGTTCCGGCCTCTATGCAGTTGTCCGATAGGAACCTCAGAATTTTGCACATAAGCAGAGTCCTTAACCTAATGAGTCACGGTTCCTCCCTGTGGCCCCCTTTAAGAGGGCCTTCCAGCGAGCTCGTACCATTTGAAAGGCGCATTGTCATTAAACAAAGCGGCAGCAGAAAGGGTAATAGCTGTCGGAATGAATGACCTTCTGCGCGAGCCGATCGCGCCTCCCACCCCCCGTGTCCCAGGTGTTCTAATGGTTGCTGTTGCGATAATAAGCGGTTTGCTTCCCTGGCGCCTGCCAGCTCGCGTCGCCCCATTGATTATTCAGGTGCCGATCCCATTACACTGTCGCACTGATTGTTTGGCTTGTTTGTAAGAATGGAGTCGTGGTAGGCATTGATCAGGCTTTGGTGCTTTGATATGTCTCATCTATGCATTCTGCTGAGAGCCCTCCATCTGCACCTGACTGCCATATTGCTTCTCGTGCTCTATTCCACAGTCCCTGCAAATAATCACTTGTCAGGATTCGTGTTAGGATCCTGTGCCCTTATTTACCGTATTTTGTGTAAGTTCCATGTGCTGGCCCATAATAAAATCCCACTTTTTCTTTCCAACACCCTCAAGGCCTTACCCTGTTAAGGTAAGTTCTGAAAGAACTTCTGACTCTTTTGTTTCTGAATCTTTGGTGTCTTTGTGAGTAAAAACTGCCGGATTATTTTACATAACGGGAAGAATTACTGGTCAGGCTAAGAGTGGTGCAGCCTTGACGACATTTTTCTGAACGGCCTTCTGCTGTCTGGTACATAACTCCTTGTGAATGGAGGATAGAAAGCAGACCAGTGCAGAAGGAGGCTCCCCTAGAGGTGGGAGTCCAGACGAGCCCCCTTTTTCGAGGTGCCACAAGACTGAAGCAGAATTCATAGGCGTTACATCAGAAGCTCAATAGCTGAGAGGCTGTTGGCTGCATAACTGTAAGGGAGGATGAAGCCTGAGCAAAAACGGTTTCCTCTAGCGAGATGGAAAGATGGTGGGAGGGTTGGTGAGTAGGCAAGGGTCGCTTTCGCCCTTCTCCTTGACTGCCATGCCCTTCCGGCATGCAATACGATAAATCTTGAGCTTATAAACCATGCAGATTTCTTTGAGTATTCCCTCTTCCCCTATCTTCACTAATATCCCACTTTTATTTCACGACAAGACGACATAAGTAAAACCAAGCTGCAGGGTCTGGACACATGAGCAACATGGGATTATTATGTTAGGCGCTAGGTGTACGATTCTTATGCAGAATTCCGTGGTGATTGGGAAAATTCCTGGCCTCCTCGACATGTATAGCTGTCACGGATGACCGCGAAGGGTTGTCAGAACGCGTTTTGGCTGGTGAGTTTTTGAGGATTTCTTTGTCTTCTTTCTGGAGACAGCCTTCAGCCCTCTGTCAGTTTGTGGCATGGTAGTAACATTTCTCCTTGTTGAAGAAAAGCTCTCTGACAATGTTGAACACTGACAGTGTCAAAGGTGCAGAAAGGGAGAAGCAATTATCTATCCTTGCAAAGAATGCTGTCTGCCACGCAGATTGTGTAGGCGGGCAGTGATTATGTGTGTCGTTAAGGGCAGGAATATAATTGTTTTTTTTTTTTCCCTTGAAGATTAAACCCAGTAAAGTAACTGCTGTGTGGGGGTGTCACAGCATTGTGTGTGTGTGTGTGAGCAAGACTGTGATGTGACATTCACGATGACTTTTCTTGCTGAAGGGGGTTGCAGTGTTGCCCTACCACACTGCTGGTTGCTGTACTATACTGCTGGTCTTGTGATTGTTTAGATTGCGTGGGTGGTGTTGGCAGCACTGGAGCTGCTGGAGAATATGGTGTGTGGTAATCATGGCGATAGCTTCGTTGGCGTTGGAGTCGATTGCATAGTGGCCATGTTGGGAATGCCTGTAGGTGGCTGCATGATTGTATTGAATGCTGGAAGTGAAAATTTGATCATTAGGAACTGAGAAGCTACTGCCTTCCCAGGAGCTGGATGTTGTATTTTTGTGGGGGGGCTGGGGAATGAAGTTGCATTTCAGTAACACCAGCAGTGGTCCCTCTTCCTGGCCCCAGCATGAAACACATATCAGAACATCACTACCGCCTGCCGATTAAAGGCCCCATTCTTCCCACTCACTCCTGGTAGAAATTGCTGGTATTGACATCTTTTAAAGTGGCTTCACTCTACATTGGTCCTGCATTCGGACATCCAGTCTCTGGGTATTGGTGCATTGCAGTTGTGCTGTGTGCTGTGTGAATGATTATGCTGACTGACTCGAGATGCGGATGATATAAATCGACAGGTATTTATATTTATATGCAAGTATTCCTCCTGCGAAGGCAGGTATAGCCCAAGCAATTGCAGGTATGCCTCTGTAAATGTAAATATTTCCCCTTTAACTGCGTGGGATGATGGTATATAATTGTTGATGTGTGTTAGTATGCCATTTCCTTTGTATGTTAGGAAGAGGTTAGATTGTGCTGCTGTGTGAGTGAGGTTTAGAGTTTTATGTAGGTCAGCATTACAATATAGCTGCGTAAACCAGGCCTAATATTCCGGTATCACCTGAAGATTTTGTCGGGGACAAAAACTGACAGTGAATGTTAAGGTGGATGAGAAGAAATTTCAGCCTATTCAGTAATGGGATCATGTCTTTGCTCTTTGCGTGGCAAAATGATTTCTGACGCTTGGTGTTTCCTGGTAGCCGAGGTGCGGTTAAATATTTAAGAAGCTCATGCCACTCTTGTCTTCCTGGCTAGAAGAAAGTTTGAAGAGATGCGAACCTTCTTAGACAGCTACCTGCATTTCATGAGTCAGGTTTTTGTAGTCGTTTCTCGAATAAGCCAAGAAGAGCAGATGTGAACTTATTCTTAATTACCTGCCTGGCAAAATGCAGGAGAGGCAAACCTTTCTGAGAGTGACTGGTATTGACACCAGTTCTTAGCGGTAGTTTAACAAATGTACCAAACTGTGGGGATAATGTTCCTTTTCCCCTTCATCCACCCAGGATCCTTGCTGACTGTCATGTATAGTACACAGTTTTCTTCCCACTGAAATTGCTGGAAAAACGGATATCCGAATGTATGAATTAATTTTGACATGTTGCACTGTAGGTATTTGAGATATTCCTGGTGAAATCCTTCAGGATTTAAGGGATGTAACAATGCATAACTGGAAAGGTGGTTTTGGTAGGTGGTTTTGGTGGGTGGTGTCGGTATAACGGACTGAGGTCATGAAGCTGTAGCATTGGTTTGACTCATTTTCCAGCAGACTGGGTCTTTTAGCTTGCAGTTTGTTAGAACAGTGTTAGGGCATATCTGCATTGTGTTTGTGTGTGTGTGTGTGTCTGCGCTTCTTCACTATAAAAGCCTTTAATAATTAATGCAAGGGATGTTATAATCTCATGTATTGGGCACACGGTTCCACTGCTGTGCCCGTGGCCTCATTTCCGGAAGTTCTCCTCAGATGGCAGGAGGAGTTGTTGTGGGGAGACGGGCCTTTGCCAGACTCCTGTCACGCCAAGGACGGCGATGAACTGCTGGAAGTTCCAGACTAATGGACATTTGCTCGACTTTTTCAGTTAATGAGTAGATGCTGGGATTTCTGCGCTTAGAGGGGAATGCGGCAACTTCAGGGCTAATGAGATCTACCAGGGTTGCCGGAACACTGACAAAATGCCACGGCTGGATCTGCCTGTTTAGGAGGTCACGCTGGGGTTTAAGGGCCTAGAAGGAGAGTTTGGACTCCTAGAATGGATTACAACAGCGAAGTTAACAGGAGTCTGCCATAAATCTTCTGTGGGAGTACAGAAGGGCAGACTAGGCTAAGAGAGGTGAAGACTTGCTCTGGAGTCTGGCTTATTTGATCTGTGTGATGAGTCATACGATGAGTTTAAAAATGTGATGGCACACAGTTTCATACCTGCTTTATAACACCTGCATCTTGATGGTATTCCATTGGAATTTGTTTCCCTTCGAAAATGCGCTTGTTAGGGGATGCTTGCAAATGTAATTATTCTATTAGTGAGCTTTGATTTCATGCACAATTCTCTTAAGTTACTTATCACAACATTTGAGATGGCAGTAGGAAAAGAGAACTTATTACTCATTTTTATTTGTATTTTGTTTCATTTTTGAAAATTAAAGCAGTTCATATCCCCACACAGTCTTTTTGAAAAGAAAAGATGTACGTAGTAACAGGCGTGGATAGGAGAGTCTGTGTTCAAGCTGGAAATGCACATTAATTCATTAACCAATTAAACCGGTATATTAATAGCTAAATACTACATCAACCAATCAAAGGCATACAAAGGCATATGATCTTAAAGACACAGGCTGGCTGTACATCTTCCTAATGAAGATGGAAAAGCAGCCCGCAGTTTGTGTTGAGTGCTCTTCATTCTGAAGGCTCTTGTAAAGTCCATGGTAAGTCTAGTCCAGAAATGTAACCGCGTGAGGAGTTTACCAAGACGCGTACGTCTGTGAAAATTATCGCTGCCGTCTCGGGGAGGAGAATCCGGCATTTGGACTGTTTGAATCGGATTGTTCCACCTTATTCTTCTTTTCTCTTTTGTCTTTTTTCATTCCTGGTAGACCCGGCCCGACCCGAAGGCCTGTCCAAACTCCTGTCCCGACTCCCATTTGTTTATTTGTTCCGAGATGCGCTTGCCTGATTTCTCACTTTTTTGCATCTGTCTAAAACGGGTTCCGCTTTTGTCAAGCTGCTGCTGTCCAGCCCTTCTGAGGCAAGCGAGCGGAAGTGCTGTCCCCAATAGTGCCCTTGGGGACCCGTTTCTGTGATGAATGGCTCTGGTCCTTCTGACCAGAGTGATCCTCAAGACATTTGCATACTTTCCAACCGCTTGGCCTAAAGAGAGATTTTTTTTGTAAATATTTAATTAATATAAATTTTTAAATGTACCCAGCTTCAGAAATTTTAACATAATGACTTTTGGGAAGCACATTTTTTAGGTAACAATCTATTATCCTACTGTACAACTAACTATAAGGCAGAAAAGTAACATGTATAATTAATAAAGACAAATGCTCATATCATAATCATATCAGACAGAAATATATATGTATAATATAATGTGTATTGGGTAGCATTTAACTTGTATTGTTGTGAATTAATTTTAATTAACCGAAGAACCCCATGTGTTCCCAATTAACTATATTCTGTTTGATATCACTACAATGTTAATTGGAAATCCATAATTGTGGCCTGCACGTTTTGTAAGCTACTTCTGGAGAGAATTTGTTTGCAATATCTGCCAGGTTATTTTTGGAAGAGATTTTGTGGTTATATTAGCTTAGGCTGCTCAGAATATCTAGTGGGATCTTATTTCCTTCTTTTTTTTCTTCTGTTGTTTTTCCAAACCATTTTTGGGTGTTTTTTTGATATATAAATGAAAAGGCAGTGAGTTTAATACTCAAAATAAATATGTATTAATAATTCAAATGTTATGAAGATGCTATTCAGGTAGAAAGCAGCAGTGGTAGCTAGCACGCCTAGACAATAATTATCTTGACAGATAAAGGACACTGAAGCAGTGAATTTTTTTAATGGCATCTCTCTTTGTTTTTCATATGTCATTAACGTAAGATCTGCGAGAGGAGGTCAGCAGAACTTCTTTTAAAGCCTTGAGCTGTTCTTTCCCAAAATATCACATACATGCTTGCCACCGTATTGTTTTCCAGGCAACGCAGAGGATTGAAGGACAAGGTGAAAATGATCAGAAATGATGGCAAACATTAAGCACTTTTTCTTCTCTGCCGCGCGGAAATGGCCCTGTTCGCGGGAACGTTCCTCCTCAGTCCCTCGGATGCCGGCGCCTCCGGGTTCTCCAGGGGAACGGCGCCGACAGGAGAGTCGCACCCTTCTCCCGGAAGGTCGCAGTGCCTGCAGGCTTCTCACATTCGACTTGCTGCTAATTTTAGCTCCGACCCTTTGCTCATTCGCATACTGTCAAAGGTTACCTTGGACACTTAGTGCTGATGGGGGGGGGAATGAAAAAACGGTTTCACGTGCCACGGGCTGCGTTCGTGACCAATCCTCTGACCCACCGCAGGACTGCCAGGCAGAGGACTGTGCATGTGGTTCACCCTCTGTCGTTTAATCTTCCCAGCCTACCATTCAGTCAGAGAGATGGATGTTGCGTACGTGATGTGCTGGGCCTTTGTGTTGTCCTTATCCTGACTTATTCCCTTATCTACCGGAGTGACATGTACAAAGCATAACTTACCTTTGTGAACATGCTATGTGTCTCTACAGTGAAAATGTCCCTGCTTCTTCTGTTCTACCCTGCAATTACATAACCATGCATTTGGGACTCTGTTCCATTTTTTTAGGGGGGAAATGGCCACCAGGGGATTTGCATGAAGTATTGTGCCGGCTTTCTGTTAGTTGAGGAGAAGGACTCAAACACTCAGAGTTCAACACTTTGTCTGCCCTGTGGTTAACAGTAAGGACCTTTATGGTGTCACAGGACCCTGAGGCTGTTTTGACCCTGCTTGCTTTATTGTTACTCTGCTCCAATTTGTTGGGTGCATTGAGCTGCTTTGGTGTTAAATCTGCATACTAAAAAGCCTCTTTTGACTCTTTCGCATTTGTTAAATGATGGCCAGTTTTAATTATTAGTGTGGAGTGCTATGATTAATTCTGAAACATGGGCCACTTGTAGTTCTGTAGCAAGTTTAATGAGAGCCTTTTGAAAATGTTGATTACATTCCCACTGCTGCTTGGGTGTGGGGTTCTACTGTGCGAGCGATCCTCTAACCTGAGCTTGGCATGACACTAGAAGCGATGGCGGAGAGCCGGTGTAATCAGCCGAACACAATTCCTCATTGAGGGACTGAGCCTGTAAGATCCTGAGGCTGATGAGGGACTTCCTCCCCCATCTCCTATGATCATTTGGTACTGTTAAAACCTTTGAATGTGATGGTTTTGGATTTAGTTAGATTTGATGTGGAATTGAAATAATCAGAACATGGCTTTTTTTTTTTTTTTTGGATCAAGTTGGTTTGGACCTGCTGTGATTTTTTTTTCCTGTGTGGATTGTGCAACCAAAACACCATTTACCCTGTGTGACATGTAGCTATCAGAGTCTCTCTCAACCCTGAAGAAGAGCCTGCAGACCTCATCTTCTCCTGGAATACCTCCACTAACTCATCCTACCGCTGAGCGGTTGCTGATGGTAGCTTATATCCCATGCTTATGGTCTCTAGATGACCATGCATTTCGCACTTGTCTAGTAGGAATCTACTCTTCATGGTGTTTTGATTTGAACAGGTCTTCTGATGTTTGGTTCTTGCAGTGTTTTGTAATGCATTGTATTCTCTACCTTGTTCGTTGATTTGGAGAAAAGTATTTGCCAAATAAATATAAATGTTTCAAATCTGTTAGATTGTTCTTGATGTAGGTGTAACACGTTGCATGTTGTCATTAGATTAGACACTGCAAGGGATCATTTAAAAACTGTTATCTTGCACTGAGCACTCCACAGACATGCATATTCAGCTGAACTTGGATATTTACATTTAAATGTGAAATGGACAAGCATAAAGAAGACAGTTTGTTAGTTTGGAAGTAATGATATTAAGTGCACAGCGAATTCTTTCAGCGCGCTGTCACTTCCATTGATGTGTTCAGATGCTACCCCAGCAGCATGTTAAATGCTTTACGCTCTGCTTCTTCATTCTGGGTACACCCTGTTCTCTATGCAGCAGATGAATTTGAAGGGTCCATCCTTCTTTGGTCTGGATTGTATGGCCAAAACACCTAAGGATTTGTTCTCTGTTGCTAAAGGAACCTGGCATCATATGTTAGTCACTTCCAATGTAATGTCATCGATGCATCACTGCTATAGATATCGGAGGAGGCCTTGCACTCAGGTTGGGCTCTCGTACAGTGGAACGCCAACTGATTTATAAGTGTGAATGATTTACATGTGGCATCTGAAAATCGTTGGCACAGGTTCAGTGTCGTCGGGGGGCGTTTAGCGTAGCAATAACTACTGTAACCATAAGGATGGTATTTTGTGAGGAGAGGTCAGTCGTTATCATCACGTCGGCGTTGTGGAGAGAGCTTAGCCTGCCAGCAGACAGGGCCCGGATGCAGCGCTTGGCGATGTTGGCCGCGAGGAGGAAGCGACAGCCGCGTCGCGACCGGTAACCGTACATCAGTGCGGATAGATAAAACCGCACCTCCATCATGAAAAGGTCAGGAGCCAGTATCACCCCAATACTGGCAGCGATATACTGAGGTAGCGCTCCATGCTGATAAGGTTATATGCATTCATGAGCGACGTGGAAGGGGAATGGCTAAGTAGCCCTTACTGGGCGCTCCAGGCAATAAGGGCCGCTCCGAGAGGGCTGATGCTCAGATAGAGGTGCTTTGTTATAGCCGTCCCAAGTCACTGGAGATATTGCCTCCAACCATCTTCTTTTATGGCCTTCCGAATGGCGGAATCCACCTTCGCGGCTAATTGGACCGCGGCACGATGCTCCCGACGTCCTGATGGGCCCGTTATTAGCGTTGCCTCAGCTGCTGCTCCGGGGCTCCTGCCATCCTCACCTCGGCTGGCCTGCCGTGGCTGTCATCGTCAGGCCGTTGTTCTTTGGCGAGTGGCAGGCTCATTGTTCTGGGAAAGAGGGGAGAGCGGACGTGAAGAGAGCCAGGGGGAGCAACACACGTGGCTCAGAGGGACTAGTCTGCATGTCACTAGCTCTGTTCCATTATGGCAAGGGAATTAAATTAATTCTGGCATCAGAATGATTTCACTTTATGTGTTTGTTTGTGGTGAGTATCCGTAAGTGTTATACACTAAGGCAGTGTTTCTCTACCCGGTGTTTGGGTGCCCCCAGACAATCCACATTTTTGCTCCCTCTCAGCTCTCAGAACACCGAATACCTGGGAGCAAAAATGTGGGCTGTCGGGGGGGGGGGTCCCTGCTCTAAGGTGATGAGTGCAAATTAAAACATTTTTTTCTGTTTGGAGGATATTCTTCTCCTTGACTCTTCCCAAGAGTTTGGGGACCTCACTGTCTCCCTTATCTGAGTCTCGCCTTCACAGTGTCTGACCCTCGCTATTGACGTGTCCATTGGTGCATCTACAGCCGGCTTGATTTGGAGTGTTATGGATGGTCCCCAGGCACAAGGTGGTTTGAGTAGGACACAGACGGCTGAGGTGCTTCTCCTCCATTCCATTAGTTCATCTTCAGTTCCCCTTGTCTGTAATCTGGGAGGGGGGGGAGCTGACTGGAGGCACAGATTCTTCTGTTCTGATAATAGACCCTCTGGGTGGGGGTGTTTTGGTTTACTTTATCTTTAATTGACAGAGACTTCAGATGAATCCCCTGTTAGACTCGGTTGGGGTCGGGATTCTGCTGGGCCCCCTGCTTTCGCTTCAGTGACGCCCTGGAACACCCCACTTAATCTCAGAGTCCCCCCCCTGCAAGCTCATAAATTCTTTATTATGTAATAATGAAACATTACATTGTTTCTCATTTGTTATCACTCACTAAAGTGCATTCCTGCCTGAGAGGGGCCCCCAGGTGGGACTCGTTGGATTCCTCATTGGCTCACGAGTCATTTATTATTCAGTCTGTTTAAAATCAATCAATAATGTTTGGTCTCCAGAGCTCCTCAGTTTGTAATGCCACTCATCCTTGCAGGTTGGGTTGTATATTATATTCCTGCATGCGAAGTATAACCTTGTAGGAATTTCATCACTTCTTTCCAGATGTTGAAAAGTTTTCTTAAATGTGTACAGTTAGACTTCCTGCTTTGGAGACTGTGCCTTCAGTCTTTGTTCCCCCTTAATTTTAGTCCCTGTTTCCTCTTAGTTGGAATTATTGTCTTATTTCTTATTGAGCTCTCCATCAGTGCACAACACTCATCTTGACACTAGCACGCACCTTCAGGGTATGTGACCATCAGCATCCCACTTCTTATAGGCTATAGACTCTGTTCAGTGATGTAATACCCCTGGAAGAGCGTGCTATTCATGCTATCCTACCCACAGCTCTGGAGGTGTCCTGCTGAGAGTAGATATTCCTGTAGAGCACTGGTCTCCAACCCTGGTGCTGAAGATCTACCCCCCTGCAGAGCTTAGTTGCAGCCCTAATTTAATACACCTGATACAGATAATCAGGCCCTTCAGTAGCATCTCGGTATAGAGCCAACTTAGCTTCAACATAAATGGCTCCAATACTTATCTGCCCTGCAGGGTGGTAGGTCTCCAGGAGCAGGTGACGCTGCTGTAGAGTATTGGAAGGGAAGACGACCTAATCTGCCTGACCGTCTGACAGAATGCAGGTCCTCTTCTTCATCAACAGCTAATGTGGCAAGAATGGGACTGATGCTGGGTCTCCGCCTTTCTTGGAGCAGTAGACCTCCTGTAAGGCCTACTTTTTCTTGTTGTCACTCGCCCCAGTGTAAGGCTGTTCAGCATTTTGCCTGTGTTTAGGCCGCTGATTGTATTCTAGAATGTCAATCACGCCTTGCTTTACTGACATGCGTTGGCTTTGTCGCCGCTTTCGTTTCAGTTCCGTCCTCATGTGCCTCAGCACTTTCTGTGTTGAAGTAGATCTCGACATTATGTTTGTCCTTGCTTCCCACATCGCAGTGCCTCCTGCTTAGTTCCCTGTTATTCATCTCTGTTTGCTTGCTTCACTGCTGGGTTTGTTTCGCTCTACTAATTTTCCTCTCTTTGGAGACGCACCTGTTTGCATTTACCTGTTGTTTCTCACTGGGGGGCCTTCAACGGAGCGCGCTGCGGGAATCTCGAATGTGCGCCGTGGGGCCGCTCCAAGTTCATCTTCGCTGCTGTTTTTGTTATCTGTATTATCTGCTCTTTGCTCTCTTACTGCGTCTGGAGAGGCAGCCCTGTGAATCATTCGAGGATGAATCTTTTGTTTGCCTTCTCCTCAACGACGTAGAGTGAGTGACATTAATTAGCAGGACTTTTGTCTCATTTTTATGGTGGAGTGCCCAAAACTGATGGCTCATTAACCGTTGGTTTGAAAATGGCTTGGTGCTTGGGGGAGAAGCGCAGGCTCGCTCGGATGCGATCAATATAATCGGATTCAGCCTCTTTTTGAAAGACCATCCGTTCGACCCCTTTTTTTATAGCATGTGTGATTGTCCTTGTACATTTCTCCGAATTGCAAGGTTAATCATGGGCAGTAGAGCTTGTTTTTCCCTCCTGTTTTTGAGATGAGTAGAATTTATTTATCATTCAGGTTCAAGCACTGCAAGGCCACTGTCTGGTTCCGGCACGGTTCTGTGGTTACTCGGTGCCGCGGTCTGCCGGGCCATGCTGGCGTCATTCGCGGCTGATCTCCTGGCAACCTCTAGACCGTGTCCAGGCAGTGAAGGCCCTTGGAGCACCGTGTATGTACCGTATAATGCTGGCATCCTCAGATAAGGTTAAAACATTCTGGTCTTCGGGCTTTTGATGTCGCTGGAATGAAAGTCAGGGAGCCACTGCTGAACCTACAGTTAGGGGGGCATGAGATTCCCGATTGTGCGGAATTGCATGCAGACAGGCACACATCACACGCATGACCCCCGGCTGTCACGCATCATTGGTGCCACGGTGTGGAAGAAATGAGGGAGGCTACAGGTCTACAGGTTGGACTTGGGTGCAGACTGTAATGTGTGTGGTAATGCATGTACAGCTTTCATGAAAAACTGGCTGGCTTTGTAACAAGACGGTGTGGGTGGAAGTCTTCCCTCTCTGATATGGAGATGAAAACCTCTAATACTTTAATTGTCGGCTTATATTATACAGCTTTTCTATTTTGAATGATTCACGGAGCCCATTCCACATTCGCTGCACTTTACTGCAAATTAGTATGTTCAGGTCTGTGAAATAAACGTGACTGCACATCACTCACCTCTGAAGAAACACCATCGCTTTGACATTTTACTAAAGGAATTGTTTCAATTATGCCCCCGACGCAATGTGAAAACATCAGACAGCCACTGCCGTTAGGGGTTAGTTTAAACACCTGGCTGAGGCCAAGCTCCAGTGAAGGTTTTTACAAACCCAAGGACACACATTCTCAGTGTATACTAAGAAAATTCTACAGTGTGCTTCCCACATGCACACGTGCAGTGCACACTAGTGTGTGTTTGTGCACACGGCCCTGTAGCTTCTTCATTCACTCGTAATCTGCTTTTCCCATCAGTAATCTCATCCCGCCTGGGCCAGGGACTCGCCCTCAATGACACAGGTCCCGCTACGATCGCTAGCTTCGCGCTGTTATAGCAACCGAATCCTGCATCACGACTTTGCTGGGACGCTGTGCTGGCAGTTCCCCCGATTGATGCACATACTCTCGTTACTTTCATTTCCAGATTTTAACACGGCGCTGGAACGGCCTCCAGTTTGGTGGCTGACCGTGCCCGTGGCCCCTGCAAGCCCCTTCCCCTGAATTATCATATTCTCATATTGCGGCACGTGGAAAGATAACCGCAAACTCTGACAGGGCCTTGATTAAGTCGTGTGCCGGTGGGGGCCGAGGGTTACATCCCTGCCGATTCCCACCCACCTTTGTCATAAGAAGGCTAATTTATTCCGCTGCTAAGGGCTCCTGGTTATGATCGGAATATGGTATGTGGGATGAAGGCTGGAGGGGTCAGTCTGCTCATGTGGACAGTGCCTCAAACCCCTCTGCAAGTTGAACCCTTGACTGATGTATTTATTCTTGGGATAGAACCTTCTTGTGGCCATGATTGCAACAAATGAGTGTGTGTGTGTGTGTGTCTAAGCATCTCCAGCCAATGCTGTCACCTGAGCCGATGATCCGTGCTCCTTCGCAGTCTCCAAGTCCGCGAGACCTACAGCACAGTGTCCTCTCTGACCAGGTGGCCTGCAACTGAGCAGCCTGCCACGTCTATCCCATCGGCTCGATAATCCCCGCTATTTAGCCCCCCCCCCCCCGCCCCCCACCACATGGGCTGCCGCGATCTCCTCAAGGTCAGAACCCCTCGTGAATTGCGCAGCCGTGGAAGCGGAGTGTGAAAGCAGCTGCGGACGCTGCCGGTGACAGTCACCCGCGTGCTAGTGACACTGAGCAGTATTTGCATCCTTGGACAGTATCTGTGACTAGATATCGGCCATCACTTCCTGGGAGTCTGAGAATGTGTATGTGTCTGTGGGGGGCGGGGGGTGGCGTGGGGGGAGTCTGTGACTGTCTACGCAATAGGACCGCGACCTTCGCCTTCGAACTCGGTGGAAAAGTGACATGACGGGTAAAAATACTCTGTGATGAGGGAAACATTCATGAATGAGGTGAAGCAGAAATGGATCTGAGCCCTTGGATTGCTGTTTGTAAATGGAAAGCATGTAAACAGGAAGCACTATCACAACAGATGGCAAGAGCTAGTTTCTGATTGGTTACCTGCCTCACAGGTATGCTTTTTACAATACTGTTACACGTGTAAGTATTTCTTAACACTTTCTGGTGATTTTATTGACAGGTAGGCTGAATTTGTTACTTTCTGGCCTGCCCTTTTCAGGCTTCTCCATTTGTAATCGACAGGAGTGAAACTCAGGGTCCAGTCATACAGTCATCTCACACGGCCTTTCCCCTCAGCAAACCCAGCCTATTGATTTCTTGTTCTTTTCCCACTTTGAGTATCTGCAGGAAACCGGGAGCACGCCATGTGTTTAACCTGCAGAGGTCCCGCACTGCTCCCAGCCAAAAGGGACTAGAGAAACACTAATAAACAAATTAATCAGTTTGGAAAACAAGGACAGATCTCTCACACGCCGAGCCAGCGGCCCCTCACACACCTGACGTCGTGCCAGGAGCTTATGCCACTGACCGCAGACCAGCTGGGCCATGCTCGCTGTAAAAATGGGCTGCTAAGGGCAGAGAGTGTGAAACATCTAATCACCAGAGTACAGGAATATACCTGTGCCTCCCTCTCTGAAAGACGCTAGATTGGATGACGCATGAAGCTCCCAGAGGCTGTGAAGCGTTTGTATAATGTGGCAGAATGAGGCTGGAGATGCACTGTCACCTTGGTCTCGTTCCTGATCGCCTTCCATCCAGACTTTACCCACCAAGCAGGATCTGTGCCAATCGCCGCGGTGTGATTGTAGGATTTTTTTTATTTTTTTTTTTAAAGTGGCAGGCTTAAGAGGGGCCAGGATTCATGCAGAGGGACTAACCAATAGAATGTTTTGAATCGGTGACTGACAGGATAGGAGGCTCTCTGGGGGCCAGTCAGTTTCCAGCTTGGGCCAGTGCCCCTGTAGCCCCGCCCCTTGGGAACACCCCTGGGGATAGCCTCCCATTCCGTGGCATGTCAGCAATGCTAGCAACAGATGATTTAGTGGACGTAGGGCCCAGCGGCTCTGCGCCTGTGAGTGGCCCCTGAGAAATGGGCTCCGTCTTCAGGCACGGCCACGGCGCACATGCAGCCCGCCTGCGCTACGCCCCCAAAATCGATCTTTCTCGACAATTTTACGAGCCTTATATTCAATTCACAGCAGCTTTTCTCTTATATACGCTGCGGAAAGCAAAAAGTTTTTTTTCTCTTCTATGAGGAAAAAGTCCCTCTTGGAAGTATCCTTTTTAGTTTATTTACATATTTATGTTCTCCGTACAAGCCCCTCGGCTAAGTGGGGGGGGCTGCGGAGCGAATCGTTTTGTGGCCGGTTGCGCGGAAGCTCCGTGAGGGGGGAGAAAAGCCAGCGCTCTGCTACGAAAACACATCAAAGGCGAACCCTCCAGCCTTTGGTGGTCCCTCCAGCCTTTGGTGGTCCCTCCAGCCTTTGGTGGTCCCTCCAGCCTTTGGTGGTCTTCCCGCACCCTGGCTTTGGCACATGGAGCAGGTTCGCTTCTCAGGCCCTGAGATGGGAGCTGAGGGCTGGGTCTGATGGGTTTATGAAGGGTGGGAGTGTTGTATCTGGAGGGAGGCCAGAGGGGAACTTGATGCTGTGAGGCTCCCAGGAAGGCTAATTGGATAAATGTAACGCGATTAAAGCGGTGCGCGACCCTGGCACGGGTGGCTAATGGATTGGTAATGCGTCAGCTGCCCGGCCTCCTGCTTCCCCTCATTGGCCAGGCACAATGTCGGCCCCTCCCCCCACCTTACAGCACAAGGCAAGCCCCGCCCCCGCCAAATCCCCCTCAGTCTGTGATATAGGGGAGGGGGGACTGGTGAATACCCATGAGCTACTGATGACTGTTAAAAAATTTAAGAAATCAGCTCAGTGTTAATGTGAGTTTTATTAAACATAATGGATATTTCCATAATGAATCATTATCATTTAAGCCAGAAGTAAGTTCCCTGCTTTAAAGATGGGCTCTCTACGTAATAACATCTTGTCCGAAGGCGGTGGACTAATCGGTCCCAGATCTAGAGTGTGATCCAGCTCCTGTACATTATAGTTCTGTCGTTTATGTTTACCAGCCCAATGAAATACAGCCTAAAAGAGCTTTGCCATTGGCTGTAGTGAATCCCCTCGTCCTTCCCTGTGTCAGGAGTCACGCCGGTGACCCTCATTACCACAGCCAGACATCCAATTAAGCCAAATTAGAATGGAATTGACTTGGCTGGGCAGGAGTAATGAAAATATTTGAGCTATTAGGCGATGGGTGTGAAAGTGCTAGTTGTCATTGTAATGGGATATAGGTCCCTTAGAAAAAGGTATTGCAGCTAATGTGATGTAGGGGTGACGTCTTTGTTTGGCTTTACTTTCACCTCATTTTGGCAGCTCCTCTCTGCCTTTCATTCGTCTCGGCCTGCTTGTAGAACGTAATGGAAAAACGAGCCAGAGACAGTAAAGGGACAGGGGCATTTTACCGGCTCCCAACCCCCCCCCCCATTGTTTGCAGGAGATCAGACAATAAGATTGACGACGTTCGCCCGTGTTCCTTCTCTTGTACATGCGACTGCTGCGGACAGTCTTTTCAAAATGTGTATTTATAAGAAACGCATAATGAAAGGGACAAGACTCTTTTGGGAGAAGAGCATGAAATTTTCTGCCTTGATGGTGCAGGAGAAACAAAACGGGGGAAATGGTGGTCTGATGAAAAGTGGGGCTGTGTTTATCTGCCTGTGCTTATCTGCCTGTGTTTATCTGCCTGTGTTTATCTGCCTGTGTTTCTCTGCCTGTGCTTATCTGCCTGTGTTTATCTGCCTGTGTTTATCTGCCTGTGTTTATCTGCCTGTGCTTATCTGCCTGTGTTTATCTGCCTGTGTTTATCTGCCTGTGTTTCTCTGCCTGTGTTTATCTGCCTGTGTTTATCTGCCTGTGGCCTGGGACAGCAGTCAGGGGTGAGTTCATTCGGGTGTATTTGTACCTGGAATATGAAACCATTCATCTGCACTCAGTGGACTCTGTAGGCAGCGTCTTTCCTCGCGTGTGATGACTAACTTCATTAGCCCATGGAAATGTTCTGCATGGGGAGGGTGAAACAAGTGGAGAGCCCATTTCTGTAATGTTCCAGAACATTCAGGAATATTATTGCTCACAGCGTAGTTACCCTGCCGCCTCTTGCCGTTTAATGTCTCCCTTAGCATTCAATATGAAGCTGTCGCCCAAATTAATGTGTTTTATTCCTTGTTCTGGAACGTTCTGCACCCGCTCCTCAGGGGAGAGGAAAGCCTGACTTCCTTGCTAAAAAAAAAAAACAGCCTGACTAGCTGAAGGTGGTTGACCAGCTTATGATCATTGACCAGCTTAAGGTGTGTTTTCGCATGATGGTTTGATGCTTCAGCTGGTCATACCAGAATATGGCGTCATTCTAGCTGCTTTAGCTGGCCACACCAGTATGACCAACTGGTGATCCTCCCAGCGAAACCATCAAAGAGCAGCGAGAATTGGGACATGGCCATCTAATAGCATCTTAGACCATCTTAGACAAGCTAAAACCAGCTAAAACCAGCTACCGGCATAAGCTGGTTTTTAGCTGTTTTTTTCAGCAGGGCTTGCTTAGTAATTTTTTATTACCCAGAGGGATTTGGAAGCATTACTGATCATGCTATAAGCATGTTGCAGTCAGTCAGCCTCAGTGGCTGTTCTTGTTTCCAGTTGTAACTGAACAAAAATAATAATGATGATGAATGCAGTGATGTTTGGATCCTGCATCACCACTGTCCCCTGGCTAATTACCTTTTCTATTTTTTTCTGTTCTTTGTGTCCCGGGTTTGTGTTGCACTTGTACTGGACAGGTAAGTAAGCATTTATATCCAATCTCATTGTGAAGTAGAAACTTATCAAAACAAGGTATATACAGTATAATATATATAAAACTTGTGTCCTATTGTACAATACACTTGCTAAATTTTTGTATGTCTTTGTATACATTTTAGTGGTGTCAGTTGATAAAGTTGTACGCTTTTTTACTTTGGACTAAAGCGTCTGGTCTTCAGAAAGGCTGGTCATGCACACCGGTTTACTTGTGAACATTTGTACTTGTTTTCGAGTTTAACGTGGTATTGGAGTCTGTGCTGTTCCTATTCTTTTTTTTTGTGTTTTACTTGATTGTTTGATAGTGCTGTAGTACTACTAATTGTGGCTTTCAGAAAGCTTTCCTTTCTATTGGCGTCACAATACAATTGATCGCCGTATGTGGTGCCACAGAACCTGCCTCGTCAGCCTGCAGACATATCTGTTTAAAAAAGTGCTTGTACAAAGTGTGACACCATGGGAATGATGATGCTATTTTAAGCATTTTTGGAAATACCTGCTTAGCTCCTAAAAACTACAACTACATACTCGCCATCTTTGAAGTTGGTTGGAATTATCCACATCTTTGAAGTCAGTTTGAAATTATTTGACAAGAGAGATGATCCAGTTGAAGAAGCACAAGATTTATCTCCAAATCACAGTAAAAAAACTGTAATCCGGAATGCAGGCAGTAGATCATGGAGCAGGCAACAGCAAGTGAAGAAAACTGAATCCAAATTGTTATCCAAAATCCGTCAACCAAACACAGGCAGACTGTCAAGGGGTTGATAAGTGTCAAGCAGAGAAAAACCATCAAATCTAAGCCATCAACCGTGGAACCGACAGATCATGCAAAGGTCATACATAGGACCAGGACAGCCACAGAATAAAATTCTCATTATGATGGAACACTTCATATAGGTGAGGCTAAGAACAAGGTCCTAATGAGGTCATTAATCACATACAAATGTGCTGGTAATCCAGGGTGGCGGGTCTTAGGAAGAATGGGCGTGTCTGCATGCAGGTGTTAAAGGAATACTGGGAGTAGTCATTTTCGATGCCTAGTCCTGCTATACTGGCAGATAATGAGCTTTTTGTGTTTGTTTCCCAATCCAGTCCTCGGGGACCCACGTGATGGTACATATTTTTGCTCCCTCCCAGCTCCCTTCCAGGCCCTGCCTACCAATATTTTACCTCTGCATGGAAGTGAGGGCATTGAGATTATGTTAGATTATGTCACAGATGGAGGCCAACCTGAGTCACATGAGAAAAATGGGATTCAAATGGAAATTTAACAGTGAAGTTACTACTGGAAGCTTGCCTTAACTGTCGGTGCAGAAGGAGCCTGGCAAGGAGCTGAGAGGGAGCAAAAACATGGACTGTCCACAGGTCCTCGAGGACTGGATTGGGCAGCACTGGTATAACTATAGATCCATCTCTGCTTGTTATCTCTTGAATTTATAGTAATGGAAGAGAAGTTTTACAGGATCAGACAAAGAAAACGCTGAGTAATTAATGTGGGGAAAGAAATGTGGCTAAAAAGAAACGGTAAACTGGATAAAAAGCTAACCCAGCGTTTTCTAGTCCGGTCCTCTGGGACCTGCTGACCTTCTGTTTTTGCTCCCTTCCAGCTCCTGGTAGCAAAATCGTGGACTCTCTCGTAGGGAGCTGGGAGGGAGCAAAAACGTGGAGGATCTGTGGGTCCCCAAGGACCAGACTGAGAAACCCTGAGCTTACTTTAGGCCTGACAGTGCGTCCTTTTTATGTCCTTTCATTTTTTTTGTTTCAGACATGCGGTTATTTGTCGCCTTCATTGGCAATCAGTCTTCCTGACAGCTTCTGTGAGAAATGTGTGACTGTTTTTCAGTTGCACAGATAGACACTGTCTCTGGTCCCGCATCGACTGGCCTGACGTGCTTAGCTGTTCATTCGCGGTTGACGTGCGTAGCTGTTTGAACAGTATTAACCTGACTGGATGGGATTGTTCATTGTAGATATTTGGTCAGGACAGGTGTGTTTGCTTTTTGGAAAGGGCTCCTGTGAGCCTGGCTGATGGGACTGATGTACTGTAAACTACAATTACTATTAACACTTTTGAGGGAGATGAACAAAGAAGCCCATACATAGCAAATAATATCTTTACTGAGATGTTCTGTCAGTTTGGAATGTATGTAGAGTATATTGTACTTAATTATGAATTGATTATGAATGCTGATTAACCAAATTGCTAATTTTTCAAATTATACATTTAGGACTCAGACTAATCAATACCTGTGTTTCAGTACTTGCCTCATCACAAGGATAAAAGTGCTTCTCCTTTAAGGTTAGTGAAAAACATTTGAGAGATCCAGGGCTTTGGCCTTGATGGTCTAACTATGGCAAAGTTACAGGGCTGCGACAGGGAGGATTAAGCTGTAGATGCTTAGCAGCGTTTGCCATTAGTTTTTGCCAATGACCCCTGAACACCTATAAGGAAACAACAACCTGTTAAGGTATGTGGTCATTGTTTGTATGTATTACCAAGCAGATTAATTTAGGTGTTTAACTGAAGAACTAAGGGTCATCTGTACCTGCTAGTAGTGCGTGTGTGAATATTTTATTCACTGATGATTTTCGCCTGGAAATCTTTGCAAATATCCCATGTTATTCACTTAGTAACACCAAGTCGCCTCCAAATTCTGCAATTGTGACGGTTTTTTTCTCCTCTGACCTGGTTTTTTTTGCTGTGCCCATCTGTTCCTGACAAGTTAACCACTCTTTCAGTGGCTTTCATCTACATGATTATCGATTCCTGGGATTCAGCCGGAGACCCTCCGGTACATTATACTGGATATATGGGTAGCGATTGACGGATTATTGGTATAGAGTAGTGGTTTTGGTTTACTTAATATTTATGTATTTGTATGTTTTGTTGCTCCGATCCTTTTCTTACTGTAGTTCTGTGTCCTTCCCCTAAGTAATGCATGACAAAAGGATATCATAAGCATGTTAGCTATCTTTTATACCATAGAGTAGGGGTGGCCAATCCTATCCGCAAAGGGCTGGTGTGTGTGCAGGTTTTTGGGGTAACCTGTAGGTCAGCTGTTCAAACCCAGGTGTGAGGACTCTTCAGCCAATCAGTCCTCTAATTAGTAATCTAATTAGGAAGTTGCATCAAAAATCCACGCACATACTGGCCCTTTCTGGATAAGATTGGTCACCTCTGCCCTAGAAGAACAGGGGGTTATGGAGAGTAGTAAATTTCGCTTGTATGGTTAAATTTTGTTTGGACTTTGTAACATAATCGTTTGGAGTGGCAGTTTTTGCATTGTTTTTCAGAAACATTATGTGGCTTGTTGTTATGTTTATAAAATTATGAGTCAGGAGGCCTCCAGGTTTGCATCAGCTTCCTAATCTGGAAACTCCCGCCAACTGACTGGAATCAAACCTGACAAGATGCCTCAGAAGCACAGCCGTACCATAGCTTTGCTGCTAATGGGCATGGATGTACTCTGACTGCAGTGGCTGGCTGGGGAAAAAAACAGGATTGTTTGGGGTCAAAGTTGCTTTTGTTTATCTCAAAGGTGCCAATGTCGGTGTTTTCTTTCCAAATAAATGTTCTTGACTCTAAATAGGCCAGATGTTAAAAAAACCACAACACAATACCACCTGAGCAACTGAACAATTGTAGCCTTTGTTTTGTGGTCCAGAAGAATGAATGACAGGGTTTCAGACAGGATATCACAATCACACTGCCCTCCATTAGTGATGCTAATGAAGCTAACATCTTCCTACCAGTCATTTTTAATCACAAAAGATACATTGCAATTCAGCCCTTGTACATAAGACTAAAAACACCACAGCCTGCCAAACTGATTCATGACAACCTCAGTTGGATAATATCCTCCACATTTTTTTTATCTAACCCCTAGATTTTTGTTTGCAATTTCACATCTCTAAGACAACAGATCATAAATCACTGAGGGGCTTGCGTAAACAGGCAGCTGAACTAGCACAAAATGGTGAATTGTGGGAGGGGTGTTCTAGGTGTTCATCATAACCTGGGCAGTGAATGAGGCAGTGAATGAGGCAGTGATCGACAAAAGCGTGGCACAGCGATCGCCCTCAGCTTTCACATTTCATCCTCACATTGTTATTTCTTGTTGGGTCTGTATTATTAGGCTCTGTGCTCAGGCTTTTGTAGAGACGGATGTGTACCCTGTGGGAAAGAGATGGAATGAGGACTTCATTGGGTGGACAGTAAAACTTAAATGGACCTCGCTTGCAGGCATGTCGACTTTGTGCTTTCTCTGTTCGGAAGTGCACTGACATGCATGAAGAAATGGACTCGTCAGCAGAACCTTGGCTTCCTGAATTAGGGTTTATGTGTTTTCATTTAGGGGATTCTCCCACAATGCACCGCTCATTCACTATGAATTGTTCACTAGACATGCTGAAGTGCTCTTGATTTTTTCTTTTTTTCTTTGCGCTCTGTCAGTTTTATTTGGATTTTGCTCTCTGCTGTTGCTTACTGGCTGCTCCCTAAATCTGTGCTTGCTGTGTTTTTGGTTTCCTTTTGCATGTGCGAGGGAGGGGGCCTCCTAAGGCTCTTCATCTTGGGGGTGTGAAGCTGGAAGCATCAATGGCTGATAAGGCTGGGTCCCCCCCTTTGGATAAATGGCAAGACGGGAGCAAATCCTCCCAGGATGGCATTGGCTGCACAATTTCCCTTCTGTTAAACATTGGTATCACTTTACAATAAGACTACCCATATAAAGGGCTTATGAATGGTTTATAATTATTAATTAGGCCGTAAATCATTAATAGACAGTTATAAACAAGTTATAGCAGTTGTGCTGAGTGGATGGACAGAGGAGACACTGTGCCCACAGACTGACAGGCCTGCTCGGGTGGGGTTAGGGCTGAGTGGAT
>JAODJU010000002.1:3415711-3448203 GCA_026776725.1 Gnathonemus echidnorhynchus | reverse complement strand
GGGGGGCGGGTGGGCTTGGAAATTTTTTTGGGGGGGTTAATGTCTGGCATGCTGGATTCTTAAAAGCAAGGTTTGTGGGATTTCTCCACTGCACAGGTATTGCAGTTGCTGTATTATTTTTATCATCATTGCTTGCTGGCGATGGATACTGGCACTGCTTGCTTAGCTCAAGGCTTATCGTTTTGGTAAAACCTTGTGCTGACCCACTGCAGGCCCAGAAGCCCCCGCCACCCTCCCAATCTGTAGTTTTTCCTCTGGCTGTCGCTGTTCTCTCTCAGCCCCAGTGCACAGCTTCACAGCTGAGGTGCGAGGCCCGGGGAGGAGAGGTGACGTGGCACCACATGACATGCTGTGACTGTGTCTGCTCTGTTCTTTATCCCTTTCCCCTTTTTCTAAAGACGGTCCAAAAAGGACACAGGCTACAGGAGAAGAATTAGTCCCAGGTGAGCTGTCTTTAATCAGGCCAGAGAGGTACCCTCTCTCCATCAGGCCCTCCCTGTTCTGAAGTAAAAAGAGAGCTCGGATCAGGATCAAGGGTAATAAAAACATAACAAATGACCTCTAGTGTCCCGCAGCTGCCTCTTGAAGGACCGTCTGTCAGCGGACGTCCTTGAATTTCTGTGTTTTGTTTGTGCCTGAGTGGCTGCAGGATATCATGGCAGACATTTCAGGAGTTTTTGCAAAAAAAAAGAAAGCATAATGTCAAACCTATCAATGAGGTATTTGTGAACACTGAAGCTCTTATAAATTTACACAATAAAGCGAATGGTTAATAGGCACGTAACACACAAACAAACCGCAATTTATCAACCTTTTTTCCCAAATGCAAGGATATTTGTTGATAATGCAACAAATGTGATGCTGTCGGCATTTAAGCCGTGGGCCAGCTGCTGTTGTAAATAGAATACGTGCCGCGTGTTATGTGAGCGAGACTGAGAGCAGACCTGCGCTGCCCGTCTCTGCCGTGAGAGGATACGAGGGTCGGGGGAGCATCGCCGTCACTGCTCTGGCCTCACCAGTATCTGTGTAAATTGGAAAAGATGGGAGAGATGAAAAAGCAATCTGGACAAGGGGCGGAAGCTGGTCCTTATGGTGGGACAGAAGCTTGTTAGGACACGTCCCATCTGCGGCTCGCGGGCATGGGGAGAGCAGCGAAAACACTACAGCCTCCTGAAAACAATCCACCCCCCCAACCCGGGTCCTGTCATGCCCTCTCTCCTCGCTTCCTGTTCTCCGTCTACGTGACAATTACCAAACTGAGGACAAGTGATGGTGGTCAAGCGAATATTTTGACTGAGGGAAAAAAAAAAACTATGTAGGCTATGCTTTTAAATACCATGTTTTGATCATAATGTCAGGAAGAATTCACCATGGTGTCAGTCCCTGGTGGTGATTGCTGTGTGCCCCCACCCCAAGGCAAAAGGTGGCCAAGCTGAGCTGGGGATTAGGAAGGAGAGAGGAGCATTTCCAGCCTGTGTGGGGAGCTGGCAGCTCAGCGCACACAGACCGACTCCAGCAGTCTGTAACGTTGTTGTTCCTCCTATCAGCTTGGGTAAACAAGGCGGGGCTAACCATCATGTGACAGGGGAGGGACACACACACACACACACACACACACCCTGGTTTGTAATTATATCTTTGTGGGGACTCTCCATTTATTTCTATGGGCAAAACTCTAATCCCAACATGACGACCTTAACCGCTACCCAGCCCTAACCTTAACCGTAAGTAACCAAACAAAATAGTCTTTTGGCATTTTTAGTTATTTGATTGCATTCACAGATCTTTGTGGGAGCCTGGAAAATTGTCCTCACAATGTCAAAATAACAGGTTTTTATCACATTATGGAGGATATTTGGTCCCCACAATGTAATATAAACCTAAATCATAGAAACACTCAGACACACACACACACACACACACACACAAACACTCACAAGCACCAAGACATAAAAGCAATTGACTGTTTTCTTTTCCCGCATCGGAAATATGTTTTTAACACTTGCAAATGATGGCGTGCCGGCTGGAATAGACATTCTGTTGTCCAATTTAACCTCAGACTGAATGTCTGGGTCCTGCTGCCGGGGAGAGAGCCCCCCCGCAGAGTACAAATCATGCAATTATGGAGGCTGGAAGTGCCGCCTGGTGCCCTGGCCTACCCGCTGGGCGCCCCCGTCTTGGGGGGGGAGAGGCGAACGGGTCGGTGAGCACACCAAGCACCATGCACATGCACGCTCGTGTAAGTGCTCAGTATCGCGTGCTGCGTGCAGAGCTGCTCTCTGTACACGCGGCGTTGTGGCCCGGGGGGCTGTGCCTTCAGGTGGGAGGGGCCTTCCAATGGACGTCATGGGGATGATATTCAGACGTGCGCATGGGGGGTTCTAGGATTTGAGCCTTAGGGGGACTTGGCTAAGTCTGCCACTTTAAATCTGAAGAAATACAACCCCCCCCCCCAATTTGTCCTATAGTTTCATGCAAAAAATAATAAAAAAAATAAATTGTACAATCCCAGCTAGTTTTACTCTGGGGGAACCAGGGTGGGCCCCAACTGTAAAGTTTCTACAAATTGTGTGCAAAAACATTGGGATAAGTCACTACATTTAGACAAAGTTTTTTTTGGGGGCGAGGGGGCTGGGGGGGAGAAAAAAAATAGGGTGGCTGAAGTCCCCACAATGGGATCTAGAATCGCCTCTGCCTTTAGTTGTGAAGAAAATGCTTATCTGACATTTATTGAATGTGAAAACAAAATGATATATGATATATTACATATACTTATAAGTTGTGTGATCATATATCTGACTTCTTAGTCGTGGATAGTGGTGATTTGGCACAAACACATACATGACACAGGATACGGCCTGTGTGTTAGTGCAGTGCTTCCCCATCTGGTCCTCGGGGACCCACAGTCGCTTCATGTTTTTGCTGCCTCCCAGCTCCCGGCCAGACAGTCCACAGTTTTGCTCCTTCCCACCTTCCGGCTGTGGGTCCCCAAGGACTGGGATTGGAAACACTGTGCTAGTGGATTGTGAGATGAAGCACCTCCCAAAATTGGTCAAACTGGCTGCAGTCGAACCCCTCAGTACGTCCCCAGAGCTGCTATAAGTTTGAGCATGAAGGGGACATGGAAATAGGAGGGAGGGGCTGTTACACAGGCTGTTTTAGAAATGGCTGTTTGGACCTTGGCTCACACTGAACCACACAGGAAAATGCTGTCCGTTCCTGTTGGGCCGGTTGTTTTGCCTGCAGTCTGGGTCACTGTGGCATTTGGAGAAACCAGCCCCCATTTTTTCACAGCCAGCCAGGAGAAACAGGCTTACAGCCCCCGACGTGTCTTCAGAGACGAGCCGGGGGGGACAGCGCCATGTCACACGGTGACAAACACAGCCTTCTCATTTCGCTAAGCTTTAGTTCCAGGAGGCTGGAAATGCAGACCGCCACCCTGGCGGCATGTGATGTGTCTGGGCAGGTTGTGTGTGTGTGTGTGTGTGTGTGTGTGTGTGTGTGTGTGTGTTTCGGGAGCTGGATAATGGGCGCGGTTCTGCTGTGAGCCTGACAGTGGCGGTAGCAAGCGCTGTGCGTTAGCTGGGGGTGCTAACAGCCAGCGTTCCCCATGCAGGTGTGAAGGGCACCTTCGCAGTTAAGTCACCTGGCTTTTTCAATGCATTAATGCATTCGGATTTTTAAAAAGTCGCACGTGTACTTTTTAAAAATGTTCAGCAGATGCTTTTATGTGAGTTTCATAGTTAGCAGGTTTTCAAACTCTCATCCATTTTTATTGCTAAATATTTTTTTTTTTTTAAAGAAGTTTAGGCATATGACTGGGATTTCAGCTGGCTGGTTTTTGGTATAAAATCCAGCTCCATCACCCATAGTGCTGAAGCTTGGAATGGTGCTGTTCCCCCCCCTCCACTCCCCCCGCACCCCCATTGGGTTCACATGTACACAGTTTACTTTGTACTCAATCAACCTGCCAACTCACCCACCCCCAACTGGATTTTAGCTTCCCAGAGAACCCAGGCATGGCGACATTCGTAAGAGGGTGCTGGGGGGGGGTCAGTGTGAGTGCCCCCTGCAGGCTGACACGCGTACCTGCGCCCAGGACGCCGGGCACATGGCTCACCAAGAAAGACTGAGCAAATTAAGTGTGTATCGATTTTGTAACAAGCGTATTGTTTTCCTAAACGCTGTCCCGCTCACGGTGTGATTAGAAAGGGAGCCGGAAGATGAAGAAGAATGGGCAGCCACCCGGAGCCCATATGGAGCGGCAGATTAGCTGTAACACATCGCTGCTGTCACCGTGTCATTCATCGCTCTGCCTTTGCTGCATGATAGGAGGCTACACCTCCCCATCTGCCGGCCTTGATAGCTACGCAACCTCATAGCTTAAGCTGAATTTTAAATCATTCCTTCTAAATTTGGTTTACCTAGGGTAAGGTGGTGGTCATTTCTGCTTCCTGTACTTCCCATATATGTAAATATATTTTTTATAAGTAATTGCTTTTATAGGGTAGGACACCGTGTCTGTGATCAGAAGGTTGCTGGTTCACATCCCATGGTTGGCAGAGTGATTTAACCATTGTGCCCTTGAGCAAGGTCCTTTACCCAGTTGCTCCAGGGACTGGCCCACCTTGCGTTCTGTAGAGGCATCTGCTGAATAAATGAATGTTATCTGGGTTTAAGTACTTGGTTATAATGACTGTATTTTAGTAGTTTTTTGTAACCTTAATTGGGGAAAAAGACATGGAAAAAAACAATAAAAATAAGTGACCGTAAGTATCAGAAGGGAATATGTGAGTGAAAATGGCGTTGAGGCCTCTGTTTAAAATCATGGAGCAATTAGGTTCATTGTGAGAGGAATGAGATGGAGGCGCTTAACACAAAATGAAGGTATGTAATTAAACTGCATAATTACACATAATATAATTTGATTATAACTGTTCTTTTTCCTAATGGGGCAAAACCTGTGGACTGACTACATAATTACTTTGCTTTACGCTGGGATACCTTTCGTGTATGTAAGTATTTCAGTCAGCGTAAAAGTAACAGGACACATTGTATTCATGGACATTAGACTGGTTACTTTGCGTTGGAAATGATTAACATCGTCAGATTTGAAGCAAGGCTTAATTATCCCATCCACTTCAGCTTGGAGAGCCATTCTCATGAACCAATGGCTGCTTATTGTGTTCGAAGCTCAGCTTGTGGCAAACCAGCCTTTCCAGTTGAAGACTAGGTTTACACTGAGCTTGGCTGCTTCCCTCTGAATATGCTGGCATATTTGCACTCATGAATATCACATGCAGGTTACAGTGATTCATTTATCTGACACCTTTATCTAAATGGTTACAATTTTCATGTGCTCCCTAGAATTTGGATCTGCATTGTTAGTGCCGAACACTACAGGAGCTGGGAGCTCAGTGAATGTGTATTTAACCCTGTTGTCGTGACGCGTGTGGGCAGCAACCCCGTGTTTGTGAACCCGACAGGGATCCAAGCATTTGAAGTTCGCCCAGCGGTGCCTTACTGGTGAGGTGGCGCCGACGAGTCTCGCTCCCACAGGACCCCGCTGCTGTCAGGGTGTCTCCTGTTAGTGCAGGATTCACAGCCCGACGTGGGCCTGGGCTGTCATCGCGTCTGGGTTCCGCGTCAGTGTGGTCCCGAATTCTTATGGCAGTAGTGTCCTTGCCATAGCTCTGCTGCACTCCCATTGGCTGTTTGGTTTGTGCTGTTTTTTTTTTTTTTTGGATGAAGCCGAGCTGCAGTAATTCTCCCAGCAATCATGTCACTAAGTTTACCTTCATCAAAACTAAATCATTTGTGTGGAACCCATCATCTGTGTACATTATTGCGCGTTAACATTGGTGAATTGGAACCAGTCTAAACAGAATATCCTCTGTGCCTCATAAAAAAGCTCATTTATCATACCTATATGCATGGAGCTTGGCCTGAATTTCTTGTGACAAATATCTATCTGTATAAATGGGTTAGTGGACACTGGGTAAATCTGAGACCAGTGTCTGCTAGGGATTTAAAACCAATATAAATATATAAATAAGTCATGTACTATCTGCATCACTTGTATGTCACTTTGAACAAAATGGTCTGCTAAGTAAACAAATGTCAATATGAGGCATTAATCAGGTAATATAAATGGGCAATGCAAATACAAAAAGCTGTTGGCCTTATGTTTGCTGAAATAACAGCATTGAAGGATTACACTGCGGTCCCCAGAATGAATGTGATTGTTTGAACCTCGGTTATTACAGAGGTCTGAAACATGAAAGTGTTTGTTGATGCGAGTGCAGGGTGGGTGACCGGCGTCAGCCAATCATGCTCGGTCATTAAGCTGGAGACGTCGTCATTCCGGGGCCAACCCACCGTTTCCAGATCCAACCGGATGGGGAGCTCTGCGGTTCAGCTCGCCCGAGGCAACTGACAATATGCAAGACAGGAATTATGCTGTATCTGTCAGACCTTTGTCTAAGGGGATAAGTCGAGTCGGAATATATGTGCACACACACTCAACTGGTGCAGTCACACAGATATGCAGATACAGAAATTCATGTGGAGAAACCTGTGCATCCCTACTGTGCACGTGCTGGGAGTTTGTACGTATATATAATTGTACATAATCTTTAAGGTAGCTTACTTGCTGCCTGATATTTAGCCCAAGGTGAGAGCTGCTGGTTGTCAGCATAAATTATCTTCTTTGTTAGTGTTTGAGGTCCCAGTTTCACAAGCTGCCACTCCAGAGCTGGAATAAATCCTGCCTCCCATGGACGGCCTCAGACTGGTCTCGGGGCTGTGGGTTACCCCAGGTGCGACTCTGCTTATCAGGCCTCCCCCTGGGTAGGCTCTCAGAGCTCCGCGTGAGGCGGCGTGCTTATGGCTCGTGCATATTCATCGTAGCGCGTCGCCTGTGCCTTTCCCGCCTCAGGGTGAGCCTTCTCTGATGTGGAGCCCAAACACACAGAGCTCAGGCTGTGGGGTGAGGGCTGGAAGTCACTTCTTCTCTGGCTGGGAGAGAAATGAAAGCAGAGTCCCAGTGCCCTTAATGGAGCATTCGATAGGTCGGGTCTTTAATGGACTCTTCCAGAGAACTGTTTCTCTGGCTCAAGTCCCTGCTTTCTGTCCTTTGAATTAGATAGAATTAGATAGAATGAAATCTGGCCACTGGAGTTACTTCAGTCCCTCTGAAGGCCAAGAGATCCTCCAATGGATGAGATTGTGTGGAAGCTCCAAAGTTCTGTTTAAAAAACAAATTAGTGTCCGGCGAGGTATTTTTTCAGGATGCTGTGTTCCCTTTCTTCCTGGAGGTTGAGCAGGGATAACACTGAAAAGGACTATAAGCATGTAGACTATAACCCATGGAGGCAGCACAGCGGCAGTGAAAAAGACTATAAGCATGGAGACTATAACCCATGGAGGCAGCACAGCGGCAGTGAAAAAGGCTATAAGCAAGGAGACTATAACCCATGGAGACAGCACAGCGGCAGTGAAAAAGACTATAAGCAAGGAGACTATAACCCATGGAGACAGCACAGCGGCAGTGAAAAAGACTATAAGCATGGAGACTATAACCCATGGAGGCAGCACAGCGGGACGTGCCGCTAAGAATATGGTCGTCTTTAATCTCAGCACAGTGACTCCCTATCAGAGCACAATCTCAGAACCATCGTTTTCCTTTAGTAAAGTTTTGTTTCCTGCCTGAGCCATTAAGCAATTCCTTCTAACAAAAAAGCAGGACCCCAGACGAGTGACCTCCATAAGCTACCAGTGAAATATTGAAATATCATTTGTAATTGGTGTTAATGAAGAGATTGATAGGTGAGCCCTCTTTATGCTGGCCCCATCTCCTCTGAATGCAAGCTTCCACTTAATCCACTTTAGCTGGGGCTCGCTTAATTAACGTGCTTAATTAAAGGTCCGGCCCGAGCTGTCGGCTGTCAGCAGATGCTCCGCCGTGGTGCTTTTTGACTGACTATCGCAAATAAACACGTTGCTTCGGCACCGTCGACTTAATCCGAACATGAACGTCAGCGTTTTAACATCGAGGATTGTGGCAGGTGCTCTGTTGTGGGGACAGCATTTAGCTGCCGTGGAATGTTCAGAGAAAACACACAGTAGCAGGTTCATCCCATACCAGAAACTGCCTTCTCTCTCTCTCTCTCTCTCTCTCTCTCTCTCTCTCTATCTGTCTGTCTGTCTGTGTCTCTCTATATCTCTCTCTCTCTCTTTATCTGTCTCTCTGGCTGTCTCTCTATCTCTCTATCTGTCTGTCTGTCTCTCTCTGGCTGTCTCCAGCTATCCATCTGTCTCTCCCTCTCTTTTTCTCTCTCTCTGGCTATATTGTGAATGGACTTGAGATGTTCCTGGTAGCTCATAGGAAACGGTACTGAGTACAATGAGGGCTGCTCAGTTGTTCTGGCTCTCAGTGTGCCTTACAAGACCTTGAGTGATTAAAACCTAAAGGAGATGAATGATTGAGGAAATCAAGCACCGTAGGGATCTTGCGCAAATCTAGGTTCTGTCATTCAGAAATCCCAGCTCTCTCCGTGATTAATCAGGCGCTTTAGCCGCCAGGCTTAATGCTAACGGTGGAAACCAGCCACTCAACACGCCGCAGTACTTTTGTCAGCCTCTCAGGGTTTCGCAGACGTGGGCCTGAGTGGTCTTCAGCTCAGCACCTTCATTATGGGAGAATTTTCTCTTTGAGCCCATATAGTCTGTAACATGCGCTCTATCTTTTTAGTCCCAGTTTTTTTCCCAGCAGAGCAATTTTGTGATTACCACTCGGGAGCCCTGGAGTAGAATGTGTTTTGTAATCAAAAAGATCAAAAAGAAAAGGTTTGTGGAATCAAGTGAATTATCACCGGCCCCGTGAGAAAACGAGAAAGGTGCATGAAAGTGACCTCAGCTTTAGGTAAGAGAAGCTGCTCGTGGGAGTTTTACTTAAACAAAACTGTTCTTAGGGCAGAATGAATAATGATTGGTTCAGAGAGATAACCAATCACATTGCAGAGTAGGGGGCCCAAGCAACTAGAAGATGTGGGACCAAGACATCTGCCTCTTCTAGTTGCTTGGACCCACCTCCTCTACAATCTGATTGGTTATCACTCTGAAGGAATCAGTTTTCCATCTGCCCTCAGAACATTTTTGCGTGAGTGAAACTCCCATGGGCCTAGAGGCCAAGCAATGCGTGAAAGTATCAGTGCAAAGTCTCTGCGCTCTTCGCATTGCCCTTGAGTTATACTCGACCATCCTGGCTGACTTGTTGGTAGTCCCTCTAGCACTGCTAGTGCCTCTTTTGTACTATTGTAGCCATTGAACGCAAGAAGAGAAAAGACTTCTGAGGAGTGACCCTGTCAAAGTACACAAAACCATGAAAGGAGTAAACATGCCACGTTCAGGGAGAATGAAGGACACGGGGGTCATGCCGAAATTGCCGGTCGCTGTCAGCTCCTTGCTAATGTGGCTCAGGCCAAACCTCTGCTCTCGGCTCAGTTTCACAGGTTGAGTGATTGATGGGTAAATGCATGGACGCCTCCCGCTGTGCGTCTTTATGTTTCTATTTAAGACTTTTAATAAATTCTCTATTATTTTCAGCCTAAGTTAGTTGCACGAGCGTCGTGGCAGGCAGGGGAATGAGGCAGCCAGTGCCACCTGCAGCGCTGGAAATAGCTCCATGGCTGGAGACGCACGGAGATGTGAGAACGTCATCCGCCAACCAGCCCGGCTCAGAGCTGCTGGGGTGGCCTGGAGCAGGCATCCGAGGAGAGGGGGAGAGAGCAGGTGGAGAGCATAGCCTTGTCTTTCATGTGTTTGCTTGTGGGGGGGGCGGTCCTTAGACAGGAAGTGATGTAGTGATACCTGAGCTGGCTGATTTGGAGTGATGTCCCTGATGGCTTGTGAAGGAGGGCTGGCGTAAGAGACTGCAAATGGCAAAACCGAGACGTCTATTCCACCACACACTTTCTCTAACTCTCTTTCCTCTTGTACAGAAATATGCCACAAGGTTTTGGGCAAACAAAATAATTCACAGAAGTGTTGCTTGTCGGAATATTTTATGGCATTTTAAAATCTTCTGTATTTTGTAAGTACAGATGCTTCTCACTTTATGATGCTTCGACTTTGCGATGGGGTGATAGTGATGCACATTGGTAGTCATCCAGCTTTGAATTTTCACCTGTTCCTGGGATAGAAATATGTCGTATGATACTTTCTACTGATGCTGGGCAGTGGCAGCAACCATGCAGCCACACTTCCAGTCTCTATAGCGATCTGGAGTGTACACGTCTCATACAGTGTTTAGCAATGTGTCATGTGATGTTCTTTCCTGCATTTAACCAGGTAAACATATTCATCTAATAACTTTTCAGTCACTGGTATTTAGCTAGTTACAGTAATGATTTACTTATTCAGTGACAGTAGTTATTTACTTATTTCTCATATCATATTAATTTTTGACTTACAGTATTCTCCACTTAGGATGGGTTCATTATAATGTCATTGTAAGTCAAGGAGCACCTGTAAATGGATTCATTAAGGACTGGAATCTCCTTGAAGGAAACAATGAAGTACCTACTTCATTGTCGGTGTGTAAGAGAGCAATATTCATGGCTTGCAGGGACATACATGCAAAAAAAAAAAAAAAAAACCTGCAGGAAAATCCTGTTTTTTAATTCACAAATACAGTGTTTAGACTGCAAGTAAATAATACGTGCACACACCGCATAATGATCATGCTCATTAAAGTGCATTTAAATGGCTGTGGTATTTGCTTGCACGTTTACGACTAAGTGAATATGATATGAAAGTGAATCCCCCAGAGATCTCCCATTCACCGAAAAGGCTCATTAAACCACTCAGAGATCCCTGTCACTGAATCGGTGAAGAAAACAACAGCGGGAAAAATAGCCTCTTCTTCAATATAATTAAACTAACTCCTCCAGTCAGCGATCCTGCCCCCTTTGATAAATGAAAGGGCCATTCCTCTTCTGTGGGATCAATATGGGACACAGAGATGCAGACTGGCTTTATTTTTTTCCCTCTAGGTCACCCCTGTCTCTTCCCACATGCAGACCTCCATGCCCCCCTCCCACTCTCTGTACTTCGCACTTCCATTTATTAAATAGCGGGCGGTCCACACTTGACACAGATGCACAGAGACAATGGCGCGGTGTGATAGGTGTGAGAGAGTGCCAGGTAGGTGACACGTTCCTGATAATGGCTCTTGTGCAGGTACTGGCTTAATAGTGCTGGATGAACAGCACAGAAGTGACTTGATTTATTTTTTAGTGAAGAGACAAGTGACTTAGCTGGGAGCTGAAGATGAAGGGCTTACTGGTGTTGGGGTCCCTGTGTTCCCTGAGGATCTGCCATCTCCTGATATTGGCGATCCTGAGTGCGCTGTTTGGTCCAGAGGGTTTCTCACCTAAGATACTCATACCGAAGCGGCCGTTACCATTGCGTCCCACAGCAAGATGGCAACTCTCTCTCTCTCTCTCTCTCTCTCAATAGATTGTTCACTCCCGTTTGGCCTCTGTTTTTCTGTTCATTTCTATGAGGACTGGTCAGGCTTAACTGTATCACAAACAACAAAGCGTCTTTCTCCTTTTATATTTGCTATTGCCATGGGCTCTTGCTCAGCACTGTCTGATGACCCAAATTTGAGTTTAGATAAAGCTCTGTGTTCCCTATGCATGTATTTTTGCCACCTTCTGTTCACTAGAGGTGGCATCTCCTGAAAATTAGCTTAGGTTTGGAGTGACTCTAAGGGGAGAAACTTACATTTGCGAGTGGCTGAAATGCTCCCCCACTCGAATTTATAGTTTGGTGTTTTGCCCTGGGGGTTGATTCTTGTCCTCTTTCATCAGAAGCTATTTATCTATCCATTTGAATACATTTTCCTCCCCAGCTGACCACCATCAAATTCCCCCCTGAGCAGTTTCATTACCCAGAATCCTCGCCGAGGAACTTCGACTTGGCTCTGAATGCCCATTGGCCGGCCCCCTCCCCATAAATGGCGGCGTTCCTTTTGTTTAGAAGCCCTGACAATAAAAAAGCCATTAAGCAGCACTGCTAATCTCGCATGGGTCAAATCTCTCTCTGGACTCTCTGGGCGAGTGACCCGGAGGAGGAGGGGACAGCAGCCAGTGCGTTACGGGGACCATTCCTTTCCTTGACCTCAGAAGTGAGGTGTCACACTGCCTGGGAGAAAGTCACCCTGGTAGCCCGAGGTGCTCAGGATTATCAGGCTCCAGTCCGCATCCACACCTAAATACAATTGAATCTGGATCGCTCAGTTGAGTCCCCCCCCCTCCCGCCAACTCTGCAAATTTAATCGTCGGGAACCCTTCCATCAGCAGATTATTTCGGGGGCATTGGACCTTTTGGGAAAAATAGCTGGGGACCCCTGGTAGCCATCCATATTCTCATCGAATCTGCTGCGCTTCCGCCGCATTCGTGACTCAGGTATGCCCTCGTACTGGGCCGTTGGCTCGGAAGCAGGGCTGCCACTGTGCATTTCTGCTTGCATTTCTGGAGACCTTAGTGGGGGCACGTGGCCGGGGCGAGCGGGCCGCCGGGATTACGGGCTGTTAATTGGCCATCTGCTGGCGCCGGGGGCCAAGGCCGTAAACAATGCCTGAATCAGCGGCTCTCGTGCTCCTGTCCCCGGGGCGGGCCGCGGCGCGTTTGCGCAAATACAGTCCGCCGGTGTAGTGGATTTTTAGCTCAAACAAGAGGCCACAGAAGCTCTTTTTTCTCCCGCAGCTAAAGGGAAACACGCCAGCTAACAAAGCTAAAACGCGCCCGCGGAATGGACTTCAGCGAACAGTCTCTGCCCTGTAATTGGTGTCGGGCCATCGCTCAGCGGGTTACGGCTTCTCCTCGGCGCAGGGAAGGGTGGCAGAAGGAAACGCGCGGAGCGTGGCGAAACCTTTTTTTCGTGCCATGCTTGGCACGGGCTGAGGGGAGAAAAAAGCTCAGGGCTCACATGTATGTGAGCTGGAGCTGCTTTATCAGGGTCTGCAGAAGAAACGTGCCGGGGAAGACAGGAAAACAATTCAGCCCCTTCCTCCAGTCTGACAAGGCACAACAAAAGGCAGCGAGGCCTTTTATCCCGAGCTGCGATAGCGACCTTTCGTTTGGCCTTGGAACTTCTTCCGATTCGCCTGGCAGGGCCACTTCTGGCATGATGGCTGAAGCTGCCTTGTTGAGTTTCTTCCTTTATACATATATATTCCAGATTCCTCTTCCGTTGTTATTCACACGCTGCTGCTTTTCAATTTAAATACTTCTCCAGCAGCTGCATCTCATCTGAGTATCGGAGGGTTTTTTTTCATGTTTTTCAAATAGTCTTGCCCGACGAACATTGTTGGGGGAATGAGCTCTTTTGACGGCGAGGGCTTGGATGGAATGCTGGTTAGGACCTTCAGCACATTGTTGGCGGGGGCGATATTTTTTCCACCAGGGAGACAAGCGTAAACCCCCCCCCCCCCCCTCCCCCCGCTTCCTGACTGCGACGTTGCGAGAGTGAGCGCATGGATCTGCAAGTGTCTGCGCTGCATCAAAGAGGCTCTTCGGCTGCGGTTGTTCATGTGCCTGCCGGTCGACCTTATCCTCAGTGGCTTCCAAAACTGCGACTGGTAAATTTTATAACTCATTTTAAGTTAGAACTACGATGTTTATGCCGGGAAAATAGCATCACACTTGACTTCCCAGAAGGTGCTCAGATCTAATTTACAGTTAATAATGATGGCGTTCCTGCATTATGAAGCCAGCCTTGTGAGCTGTGTTGTTCTGAATTTATTTCAGTTTTATTTTTAATTGATGGCCCTGGCCAGCATTCATTCTCAGCACAGTGTATTACATCAGATACAGAAAAAAACAATATTATAAAACAATGCAAACATAAAAAGATTACTGTTTATATAAGAACATTATAAATAGATTCAAAAGCAAGCAATGTTATGCAATTATAAAAGCCAGAGTGAAAGAGTGCTGTAGTAAGCTAATTGATGAACCATGAACCCCCCCCCCCCATTCCAAGGTGGAGAAATACATAAAAGGAAAGAATTGTTTGGATTTTAGCGAAAGCACAATTTTACTGCTGTCCTGGGATTGTGTGCTTAGAAGCTCACTGTGAGGCTGTTACCGTGGGAACACTGCCGGCTGTGTTGGGAGGGAGTGTGTAAAGCCAATTTTGTGACTTGAAGCATCACCTGTAAATCCAGTTCAGGAGATGGTGGTACAGTGGAGCAGTGAGGGAGGCAGGTGGGATGGTCACATTCCTCAGGTAGGGCAAGGAGCTTTGGATAAATGCTTCGAGGGAGTGGTCTGGACCAGTGGTCACCCTCTGCTCCTTGATGACTACAGTACATGAAAAGGAGGTAGCGAAACTGGGACGTAGGCTCTCCCCTCCCCTCCCGAGTCCATTCCACCTCCCTGCCCCCACCCTTACACTCACTGTCCATGGTACCTTCACATGATCAGCTCGACGTTCAGGCCTGACCCACCCCTGCCTGTCCTGCTGCAGCCTGAAGAGTGTGATTTCGTTTCACTTCAGCCCCCCGACGATCCAAACCCCTCCGTTGCAGCCCCCTCCCCAAATGACGCAGAAAAGGCGATGCTTTCGAGACACTCTGTGTGTGGATGTGATTATAGAAAGGATCACACATTCTTAATAACTTGAGATTGCTTTCCTGAGGAGCTGGATGGCGTGAAGGGAGAGGTGTCTCCTCTACCTGTGATATATCTTTTCCATTCTCCACGGTTTAGTAATGGAGTCACATGTTTGGGTAAGACTATGGTCTCCGACGCTTCGTGTGATTTACCCGGAGATGCTCCATATATTTGTTCTATTCCACCCCACTTTCTAGTCAGCTGATGTTTAAGCTGTAATTAGTTGGATCAGGTTTGCTGGAGGTGAAATGTACTCAAGGAGAGGTTCAGGAACCATTCCAATAAGTGGGCCCTCTGTGTCTTAGAATGTAGTAATCTGACCTCATTCGTACCTTCAAGATCTCAGATGGCTTTAGTTCTGTCAGCCTTCTTTCCTCTGGTCCGTGCAGTGCGGCATGTGTACATCATGTAGAAGAGCTCATTTGTGCTTTGTAATTAGCTGTTTGTCTTGTCTTCTTGAACCCGATGATGAATTTTAAATATGGTAGGGGGGTACTAATGCTCTTATCTAATGCCAGATGGTTTGAGAATGTTTATCCTGTATCACCGATCGTCACTAAATCTATGGCCCACGCAGTACAGTGGAGTATCTCGTAACGGCACAGATTATTTTCAGGTGTGGTGGTCAACACCAACTTTATGACTGACATTACGGCGCGGTGGGGAAGTTAAATGCTGACATAAAAATTGCCCTTTGTGGTGTCCCACACAATGTCCTTGTGAGTCATCATCCATCACAGAATTGCTATAGTATCAGTCTGAAAATGCTCTACTAATAAATTCATGTAGATGAAACTCAGTTTATCTATCTGTTTGAGGATATTTGTGACAAATGTTTTTATTAGGAGAAAATAAGCACATCATTCTTCGTACAATTTTTCTTGTAATTATATTTATAAATAACAATAACAACATAGTTCAGAAAATATAGCAGCATTAAACCTTGTATACCTAGGTAAAATCACAAGGAATCACTAGAACATGTATAGACACCTCATCGCATTGCCTGGACCAGCAATCAGCGAGGGAATCTGGTAAAGAAAAAAAAACAAGGGAAAACAAAACAAAACTGGGTTATTTTTTTATATCTTTTGACATTTTGGGGTGCAACTGTTCGTGTGATGTTGTGGTGTGAAGCTCTAATTATGCTTTATAAATGACTAAAGTGTATGACTTAATGGTCTAAGTCGCTTCGGATTAAAGTTTCAGCACAGCAATGTTTTGTCAGTGATTAGTTTTTTTTATTTATTAATATCCCAGTTGAATACGCTGTTAAATGTATTAGGCTGGCACTTTACTTGCATTGTCTGTTTATGAATAATTACCAAGCAATTACTCATGCATAAATTCTAGTCATGTAGATGTGTAATTAGTGGTCAGGTTTCTGATTGATGTGCTGGAATAAGTCACTGGAGCACATAATCAGAAAGGGCTCGTTAAGAGCGATTACTCACCAATTAAGTCTCAGTGTCACCTGCTTAAAATTCCACTTCTGTTAGCATTGACAGTAGCGTATAATAAAGGTGGGTGAATTTCAATCATAAAACCCTGTTGTGTAGCAGTCCTGAATCCATATGGACTCTGTTGTTGCCAGGGGGGATCATTAATAAGAGTCTTTTTTTGTATATTGGAAAAACAAATGACAATAACAAAATGGGGATACAGTACAATGCAGTTTCTGCTAAATGCAAGAATTCCCAAACCTAGTTCAAGGACAATGCATTTGCCGTGCATTTGACGTGCAGCTAAAAGGATCCAAGTGGAGATGAGCTGGTGCTGCTTTAATGCGTCGAGGAGACTGAAACACGGTTGCGTAGCTAATGCTGACGCCATCTCCCTGCTGAAAGCCTTTGATGAAAAGGGGACAGCTCCTTCAGGGACATGCACACCAACAGGCCTATTCACAGGCATGCACACCAACAGGCCTATTCACAGGCATGCACACACAGCAGGCCTATTCACAGGCATGCACACCAACAGGCCTATTCACAGGCATGCACACACAGCAGGCCTATTCACAGGCATGCACACCAACAGGCCTATTCACAGGCATGCACACACAGCAGGCCTATTCACGGGCTTGCACACACAGTAGGCATAACCAGGCTTCACATATACACCCCTACATACATTCACATGCTGTAAGCTTCTCTGTCTTTGAAGGGTATCTGCATGGGTCAGGAATCAGACAGCTGCTCATTAGCTGGTGTTACACATGCTTTAGTGCAAGACCAGATGAACCATGGGCAGTGACACCTTCAGGCCTGTTGTTTATCTTGAGGCCCAAAGAAGGTCAGTAGTTAGGTGAAGATCCGGGGTGCCTGATGGAATGTGAAAACAGCACTGTGATCGCATCTGACATTTGGATGACGGCAGTTGTTGTTTTTTATAAGACGTGATGTTCTCTTTGTCATCCATGCAAATTTTCCACACTTTATTTTGGTGTCTGCTTAGACAATAGCTGTGTGACAGAAGTATTTATAAATCCTACAAAAAATTAACTTGCCACAAAAGAGTTAGATTTGCATCTTTGGAGATAGAGAACACACACATATGACATGGAGGCTAGAGAGTGGAATGAGAGGTTAATTGTTCGCATGATATGGGGGCTAGAGCATGGAATGGAAGGTTCATTATCCATGTGATATGGGGGCTAGGGCATGGAATGGGAGGTTCATTATCCATGTGATATGGGGGCTAGAGGATGGAATGAGATGTTCATTATCCACGTGGCATGGAGGTGCCTCTGATCTCTCCCTTCTTCTGAAACATCGGTGCGCTCTTGCCATCTCAGAGACCAGATTCTGCTTTCTAAAAAAGTGTTAAAAGTGAGGAGATGACCAGTTTGATGTATGGATGTGTTCACAAAGAATTAAAGGGCTACTTATCCGGTTTGACTGTCTCATTACCAGGCTTTTTTTTGCCAAAATGGGGATACAACAAAGGGCAACGGGGCAGAAAATAAATTGTCTTGGCAAGACCAGACCCATCCTTAACGGTCTTATCTGATTTCCTGTCCACTTAAAACGACCTTACAAATTGCAAAAAAGTATAGTAAGTTTTCTTCTGACTTCACTGCTTTTACCAAAGAATACCATTACTGTTTAGCCAGTGGATTTGGACTGTAGTTAAGTAGCAACCCAGTTATTTGTGTTTGGCACACATGTAGATTTGCTAATGAGTCCCAAGAGATTTTTGCATGCTAACCAGGGGGCAGACCCTATGGTCTGGGGCTCAGGGTCAGAATTTCGTATGTGTGACATCAGATCATAGTTTCATTGTATACAATGTGTTTTGTGGTTTGATGGCTGGAAACAATCGAATACCAAGGTGGATCTAGTATGTTAGACAGAACTTAAGACTGATGCTATAGATTCATAGTTGTTTGCATTTGTGTTTACATTAAATTTGTTTAGGTCTAGTGAAAAATATGGTACTGCTGTTAATTGTGCCTGTGCAGGAGTGGGTGTTAGGTGTCCCAAAGGAACACTCATTGATGATTGGAGGAATCTCTATGAGTAAGACACAGGGATTGATCTAAGAAAGAAGAGTTTGGATAGTGTGGTGCTGGGAGGCAGGTCCTGTGTGAGTGAGCAGTAGCTGCAGGTATACAGTCTGCTGCATCCTGGATGGGTTGTCCAGGTCTCGCATCAGTCACTGTGGAAAAATCCCTAAAGTTCACTCAGTGGCCTTTTCCTACGAAGTCCTTATGGTGATAGTATTACAACACTTGTTGCTTGATGAATGTTTGTGGCATATAATCAAGGCTTTTGCATAGTGGAAAAGAAAATGAAGTAGAATGGATGCCATATTTATTATCGCTATATTTTATTTTTATTATCAGCCTATATTTATGATGAGTTTGCAGGTTGGGCGGCAAGGTTGGCACAATGGGTAGCAAGCTTCACCAGAAACATATGGCTTGGTGATTCAGCATCGCTGAATTGCCCACAGAGTGTGAGAGTATGTCCTGTGATGGAATGGCACTCTGATCAAGATGTTTTCCAGCCTTGTGCCCTGTTTCCTGGGATAGGCTCCAACCTCGCTCTGACCCTCTACTGGGTAATTTGCAAATTTTCTACTTTACAGCTAGATATTATCATTGAAGAATGAAATAGAATGTACATGGCCTAGATAGCATGCACTGTGCTTCCCTGGCATCTGGCCCTTACCCCAGGAGGTAAATTGGATAAAGACTCAACTTGGACAGTGCAAAGTTGTGTGAGGAGGCGCTTTGCAGTAGCCAGGCCTGGGTGCCTGGCCTCCAGCCCCTGACCACTGTCAAAAGTGAGCAAGTCTTCTGTCAGACAGAAGCAGCCAGCTGACCCACAAGCCTCTGCCTCATCACCTGCCACATGCTCAATTTCCCTGTCCAGTGTTGACCAGCAACTTCAAGATTACAAAAATGTCAGGTCTTTTTTGGAAGTCTGAACCTAGTGAAGGGCTGTCAGAGGTGAGACTAAAATTACATACGTTAGTTTAAAAGACTTTACAATCCTGTTGTTAATTTACAAATGGAAAAGTAAATAATGTTTATGCATGTATCTGGGGCAGCAGGTGAACTTAGATCGTGTGCTAATTATAACTTTGCAAAAGCAAATTGGAGATGATGTACAATGAAAACTCTGACTGCCACGCTCTCCACAGCCCTGGCTAAATGAACGAGGCTGGGGGTGGGTTTGCTAGCTGTGACGCCTCCACCCCCTGAGCTTGCGGTCAGCAATTATGTTCCTCGTCGGCTCCAAGCACGTACCTGCCAGTTTGCCCCCAAACTCCTCACAGAATTAGCTGCCTGCGGGGCCACGGCAGCCCATGAAAACTTGCGCTTAACTTTTCCCTGAAGGACATCTGGGGAAAAGGACTGTTTGAGCTGTGGTTGAGCTTTCTTAGGTGTGAAATGACAGCAGATGGTTCCTTTTTGTGGGGTGACATGTCTGAAACCGGAATGCTGGATTGGAGGTGGTCTGTCCTTCTCTCTGGGCTCCTGGTGGACACTCCAGTGTTCTCCTCTGACAGCTGCCTGCCTTTCTTCCCCATTCACCACCTCTTCTCCTGCATGATCAGGGTTGGTGTCAGTGATTGCGCCAGCAGCCATAGAGTTGGGGGGCGGCTTGTGACAGAATCAGCCAAGTCCGTAGGTCTGCTTGGGGGAGGGGGGAGGTCTGTCAGGTGCGGGGGGGTTCAAACTATTATTGTCCTATTTTACTACCAGGACCAAACAAATTTCAGGAGGGAGGGGTTCAAACAGGGGTACATGCCTAGGAACCTTCAGAGGCGTAAAGACGTCAGAGTAGAACACAGCTGCTGTATGTGCTTGCTTCCTATGACATGGAAGGACAATGACCGTACTGTTAAGTAATAGATAGGGGTCACCTGTGGCTTATTGCATTTACCATAAGTGAATGTGTATATGTATGTGTCTATATGGAAGTCTGGGGGGGAGGGGGGTGACAGGTTAGGCCTCTGTGCCTGTGATTGGAAGGTTGTTGGTTCAAATCCCATGGATGACGGTGTGATTTCACTGTTGGGTCTGCATAAGGTCCTAAGCCCCCTGAAATGCTCTAGGGGGGGCGGAGAAGGAGTCTGACCTGGCACTACTGTTTCGGGCTTCGTTTTGAGCTGTATATATGCTGGTTTATGTTTCAAAGCAACACAGGATAAGAATTCCAATGTACCTGTGGCAAATAAAGCATCATTTTGTAATATGTTTAAGTGTGTGTGATTGTGAGTCTGTCTGATTGTGAGTGTGCATGAATTAGAAAACAGGACGTTAGCAAGGAAGCCGAACAAGTGAATTTTATTCCCTGTATTCCTCTTGTTTATTGGTGGTGCCGGCATGGTGCCCATCTAATTACCGTCCTCCTGAGTGGGCAGGAGGCTTTCGAAGGTAGTCAGGGGCCATGATATTGAGGAGGAAGCGCGTCAATAAAGCAAATAAATACACATGGATTTGAATATTTAATTTTGTTTGCTTTCTGCTGTGGAGAGATAAACTGGTTCCCCTGATAGTAAGCTCATTAGTGAGAGCCTCAGGCCCTTTCGCTTGTCTTTGCCTGAACCAGACCAAGAAACACGGTGGGTCTCCGCACTGCTGCTGTGGAAGAACAACTCCATCCTTTGAAAAGCCGCCAACTGGAATAGGAAACAATATGGGTGAGAAGTAGCTGCCCTCACCAGTGAAGTGCCGGTTGATCAATGACGTAGTGCATAATTGATGAGGTAGAGGCCATCCAATGAGGTAGCGCATAATTGATGAGGTAGAGGCCGTCCAATGAGGTAGCGCATAATTGATGAGGTAGAGGCCGTCCAATGAAGTAGCGCATAATTGATGAGGTAGAGGCCATCCAATGAGGTAGCGCGTAATTGATGAGGTAGAATCTGTCCTTTGTGGTAGTGTCTGTCCATTGTGGTAGTGTCTAACTGATGAGGTAGAAACTGTCCAATGAAGTAGCCCCTTGGCTAATGAAGCCGATTCTGACCAATGTGATCAGCATGTTGACACACTCTTTGACTAAAGGATTAGTGTTCTTTTGTTTTGTGAATGATTCAGCATAGTTAACGGTATAACTTAACTGATTTATTGCAAGAGCATTTTACTGAAAACACAATGAGTAGAGGAGGCTCTGAAATCAGTCAGTAGCTCTGTTAGTAGTGGACTTATATTGTAAAGCTTAAAGCATGTCGCAGTCAGACCTGGCTTCTTTCTCTTAGAAGTGGGATCCTTCTGCATTATAGGGAATAGAATCTCAATTGTAGAACTCGGTCCCTGTGAGAAGCCGCAGCTTCTTATTCTGGAAGACTGGTCTTAAACGTTTAAAAGAGGAACAGTTGTCAGATGTTTTTCTTGGTTTTCCTCCTGGCAGGGTGTGTGTTTGTGGCACGGGGAGAGATTTGAGGGCTGCGTGCTGAGATCTCAGGGTGTGAGTGTTTCTCCAGTGCTTCTCTAGTGCAACCAGTCAGTATATCTTTAAAAACAAAATGTTACTTTTCCATTAGCCTTTGTTTGAGTTTCGCAGTGTGTTGTCTCAATTCTTGTCTGAATGAATCTACCTGGCCTTCTTTTCGGCTGTAGCACTGTCGATATCAGTCTGTTTTTCAGTAAGTGACTTGGTGGAGGCTCCCTTCAGAACAGGTGAAGTGCATGTTTCCAGTATACAACCACCCTTTCACAGTGAGCCATGAAACTCGGTTCTATAGTTCAATGTCCTGAGCATTGTTCCACAATGACTCATATTCCTCAGGTCCACAGTTCAATATCCTGATCCCTGATGCATAATGACCCATGTTCCTCAAGTCCATAGTTCAGTATCCATGATTACTGTTCCACAATGACCCATGTTCCTCAGGTCCACAGTTCAGTATCCTGATTACTGTTCCACAGTGACCCATGTGCCTCAGGTCCACAGTTCAGTATCCTGGTCACTGTTCCACAATGACCTACGCCCCTCAGGTTTGGACTTTAATGGTCTTATCTCTGCTCCTCATTGGACCATGCACTTGGATATACTCACTGAAATCCACAGCCTTATTTATAACTTTTACCTCAGACTGGAGAAATCTCATTGATGTACTTTGGTAACGAATGCTTCCAACATTCTCTTAAAGTGATGTAATGAAAATCTCTCCACTGTTCTTCATTCTATTGTCTGTGGTATTTCTGTAGATGGTTATAGGAGCTGTTGAAGGGGTGATTTTGCATTTCCCGCTTTCTCTGCATTTTTTCCACAGGCAAGTCCTGGTGCTCTTTTCAGGGATAGCATGAGATAAAAGAATGTCCTTGTGATTTTCTCCTTGAAATATCAGTCACATGGACAACTTCTTATGTGGTTCTTATTTAACTTTGGTGTTATGTTCTCCTAAGCTTTTCTCCTGCCCTAAATGTACATGTATAAATATGTTTTGAACAATGCTGTTCTATTAAGTGAAACATAATTTTAAAAAACTGCTCCCTTTAATGTGTTGTCTTTATTTTTACACCAAAGCACAGATAAGGAAAGGTTTCATTTTATTTCTATTGGCTAGAACTGCAGTGGTTATTGACCTCTGATGAAAGATATACAGACCATAATGAGTTTGTGTCCAGGTAGCTGCCTGTACGTTTACGTTGGTCTTGAGGGGCCCATAGAGAACCCTCTCAGATGAATTTGAGGCAATTTCAGCCTCGCAATAACGGAGATCTAGTGGAGCTCTTGCTGTTTATGCCTGAGTGGCGCACTGATCTGCCGGCCTGCCGCGTAAGTGCAGGCAGATTATTCCCCCCCCCCCACCCCCCTCTGCGGGTCCCCAGGTGCTGTCATGACCCATGATGGATGAGCAAGCAGACAAGCATTGCTATGACAGCCAGTTTCGCCCCGTATGTGGGGAAACGGCCGCTTTGCTAACTGCTGTAAACAGCTGACCCTGTGCGATAATCTGACCTTGCACTGTAAACACCTGGAGAGATGCACACTGCCCGTAAACAGCTGGAGAGATGCACACTGCCCGTAAACAGCTGGGGAAGCTGCCAGCGCTGTGTGAACTCCCAAGGAGGAAGCTCTGCCCCCCCATCTCGCAAAAAGGAGATCCCATTCATTTGCCATCGCGGATCTGTCATCCAAGAATCGCGACATCTTTTCAGTGAGTAACCAGTTGTGTCACCATGACTTGTAACAAATTCTCAGTTTTCATGTAAGGCTTTCATTTTCATCTCTTCCTTGGATGAATGTACTGCAGCTTGTCAAAGAATTACTGTAATCTGGCGGGGGGGGCGATGGGGGACGATGTGTGGCTCAGGGCAAGGGGGTGGGGGGGTGGCTCAGCAGGTTGGGGGTTGGGATGCTGTGATCAGAAGGTTGCTGATTCTAATCCCAGGGTTTTACCATTGAGCCCTTGGGTAAGGACCCTAACCTCTCCCCCATAGCTGTAGGGGCTGTCTGACCCGGCTTTCTGGAAAAAAAATGTACATTTATTTGGATAAAAGCATTTGCAAAGTAAATAACATGTTAATGTGACCCATGAGCAAAGGTATGAGGATGCTGGGTCCTCAGGGGGGCTGGTGGGAGAAACAGACGGGGGGGCGGGACTCACATGGACCTTTTTAACCTCGATGCGCCGAGGCACTCAGTAGGTGCCTTTGTGATGTCACTCCCCCAGGGCTGTGGGTTCGACTTCCGCCCCAGCTCTGGTGCCTGCCGTTTATTTGATGAATTAATGGATGAGACGTGACAGATGGCATGTTGAGCCTAGCGTGACGTTAGTATAGCATTGCTGCCTAACCCCGACGGTCACAGGACCAGAACCATTAGGCGTGGTAACATCTGCAGGACTGAGTCTTGTCTGGTTTATTTATGGTTCACTGTCACCTCAGAGGCGATCGGGACCTATTGGTGCAATAGCTTTTCAAGTGAATAAATCCTTTATTTGCCATTTGCACAAGTATGAGTACATATACATAGCAATTCTTCTCTTCGGCCAGCCCATCTTGCTATCTATGGCTTGGGGGGGGGCACAGCACAGTGTCAGGCAATGGGCAGCACTCCTGGACCTGGGGGTTAAGGTCCTGTGGACTTGTGATTATTGTGCGGAGGCCTGGGCTCAAACCAGCGTTCCTCGGATCACAAGCACAGAGACTTAGCCCACTAAGTCACTCACCACCTCCTTATCAATACTTTTAAAAAATAAATTGTTTTCATAATTTCCCCAGGTGTTTATTTTATAGCCTTCTCCAGCAGAACTGAAGCTTGTATCTCCTGCTGACCGGTGATGAACCACACAGGTCGACTTGCTCTCCATAGAAATGATTCCCCTGAACAAAAATCTTTAAAGTCGGGGAGCTTGTATTGAGATGGCAAATCTCTCTCGATTTACTCATTGATGTCAGCGAGTGACAAAGGGGGCTGCCTTTTGTTTGAGCTCCGCCAGCTGCACGCTCGCCGGAGGGCGTTGTCGATCTGCCGGTGGAGAATGTTATTGAGCCCTAATAAAAACTGCAGATGGGAGCTGATGTCTGCTCTATGGCACGGGCAGGTTTCCAGAGCCGTGGCCTGGATTTGCCAGGAGCAGACACACAAATACTCAAACACGCTGGCCCCTGAGCTCATAATCACATTCCTATAGACCAGCTTACTTTAAAAGCACACACATCCACTGCCTCTGTAAACAAAAACTCTTGTTTACATTAACATATGCAGATAAAGCCACGCAGGCAGTCTTTGGGTGCGGCAGTCTTTTTCTAGCTCATTCTTCTTTTGCTGTCACTCGGAGGACAGCTGAAGTCGCGGCCCCTTCCCTTGGAGCTGAGGCTAAGGGACGTGGCCAGCCTTCACCAGCAATCCAGCCGCAGGGTGATCTGGCAAAGCCGTTCGGCTTTTAAGCAGTTACCGCACTGAGAGCGAGGTCACATTAAGCTCCCCGAGTAAGAAAAGTACTGTTTACAAGTGTCTAGAGTGTTAATCACATGCATAATTCATGCATAGACAGGGTCCAACTATAATCATGGGATTTTTGAGCATGAATCGTAATGGAAGGAAGGAAATGGGGAGGTCAGAAAGAGTAATGCTGCCAGTTCCTGCCACTACAATTAGAGGGTGTCGTTAACGATGGGAGGGTTTTGCCCTGCTACCGTAATGGGACTTTGCATTAAAACCATGGCCAAAAAGCCTACATGTTGTCTTAACACAGCAGTTTGCAGCGAACGGCGCAAAGGAGAGGAGGAAATTATCACCATCTGTCTCTCTGAGGCAATGGAATTATTTTTGAAATGGAATCAGTTTAACTAAACTGGCTTTTCATTGGAGATGGATGGCCTAGGCTGAATATTTCACGGCTGATCTATTTATTACTTGTGTGCGGAACGAAAGGAAGGTCACTTGTCTGGGGTGAAAGAAAACATTTATCTCTGACTGCGTTTATGGTCTCCTCATTCACTGCAGAGAACACGTTATGTCATTTAATCCCGCATATTCCTATTGGCTGAAACGGTATCATGCTATGCACCGGCTGGATGCCGTCCGTTTCGCCTTTTAACTGTACCTCATTCCTGTGGAGTGACCGCTGCACTAAATAATCCACTGCACCAGAAGAGTGTGGTGGACATGCACTGCGTGTGCAGTGAGATAACCACTATGACCTCTTGCAGTGAGATGTTGGTCATTTTAGATGTCCTATAAATAAAAACACCCTCTGAAATGAGATGGCTGTGTAGTGCCTATTATAAGTTGTATATCTATAAAGCCCCCGTATGTGATGTCTTCACTGCAAGCTCTCCCATGACATGGATAAATAGCCCCAACCGCAGTGAAACCCAATGTGCCTTTGTTTTTTAACTCTGTCAGCTGTTAACATGAAACACAATTCATACAACAATATCGACGCAACTGCTGCTGGAACAGGAAGCTGCTTCGGGGCAGAATACAACATCTCATTGGGGTCATTGTTGGAGGGACTTGGAGTGTGGTGCCATGTTTCGTGGTGTATGTATTTTTTATGTATTGAGAGGATATTAGGATGTTTAAGGAACACCAGGCGTTCGGTAGGACACAAGAGCTGCTGACTTTACCATGGGTTCTGTAGAACTTTTTTAGAAGATCTCATCATGTGAGAAGCCACTGAGGCTTCCAGGGTATCTCCCTCCTTTGATGAGTTCTTCCTGTCAAGTGTCTTTGGCTGTTGCGATCAGCAGTCATGCGGCGTAGCATCCATTTGGCTGTTTCTCTGTTTTCTTGCTTGGGGTGACCGTATTGGCTCAGCACCTACAGTTTCTTTTCATTTTTGTTAATTTGCAACCTCCACGAAAGGCCATTGATGTTACTAGCTTTTTCGCTGGGTTCGGTTTTAAGGGAGAACGACCCTCTACAATCTAACCTCGTATGTAAAGAGTGCGGGGGCCTGGCAGATAGAGGACTTCTGGATGATAGGGTGAGATATCTGGAGAGTTGTGCTCTGGCGATGGAGGGCAGATGACTTGGTTCCTCCGGCAGTCTGTTCTGCTGACCTCCGCTGAGGACATCCTGTCTGCAGACTGTGCTGAAAGCACGAGGCACCCCCTGCAGCTCCACTGGCACCTGTAACCATCTCTCTCCTTCTCTTTCTCTTTTCCTGCACCCATATGAAGGAAGTGGAGGTAAGTCAACATTGTGTCATAAGTAGCATGAGTAGATATGTGCATTTTTATATAATGGGGATATTTCTGTGTTCTGGGAGGAATATACAAGGGCCAATGCCATCGGTTACTGGTGTGATTCACCTGCCACTTCATCCCACAGCTTAGGGGTGCATATAGACCTGAAATGATCTTTTATTTGATTTTAGATGTTGCATTTTTCTAGGCTAAAATCTGATCCTTCAATCGCCCTGTCAGGTGTTGGCCACACTGTTGAACTTGTAATTCACCCCAATTGCTTTTACTGATGTAATGATATTACTGATAACAATGATGATAATCTTAATAACAAAAACGGAGAATCTCCCCTGCCTCGTGCCCCTGTGCATTCTGGGACAGGCTTCAGGCTCACCGTGATCCTCCATTAGATACACGGTAATGAGAAGTGGATGAAATAATATTTGTTTGTACGTCTACTGCCACTTTCGGTTAGGTAAGAGGAACGGGAAGTTGATGGATGAATGAATGACCTGGTCTCTGAACCTAATGACTTTTGCTGGCATTTCAGGCTTGATGAGTGCATTATAATCATAATCTATTCTAATCTAATTATGTGGGAAAACACATAGAAGAGTGAATCGTTTGACTGGGAGCTGAGTGTGTGGCTAATTTGTTATCAGTCGTCCGCATGTGTACTTAGCGCGTTGGGCTGCCTGATTAGAATGTGTGTGCCTAATGCATTGTAGAATCTGCAGTGCCATATGATCGAGAATGCTGGGAATTTTTATTGGTGTATTGGTTTATTACAAGAGACAACAGCAGACGGAATAGTTACACTATACAGAGTAAACACGCAGCTTAAGGTCTACAACACATGATGCGTGCAATATAAATGTAATGCAGAGTTAGATACGTACAGGACAGTTAACACAATAGAGGATGGATTTCTAGCAGAAAAAAACTACATACTTACTGTAAAATGTGCAATAAGTAGCACACTGAATATGAAATTAGACAGAATAGTGTCTCTGTCAATGCAGACATGGGCTTTGACCGTGCCATTGATATAGCATATGGACATCACAGGAGAATGGGTTTAGGGCATTTAACTAATCATGGATGGGAGGGTGTGGAGCCATGCTATATCTAATGCACGTCTGGCCGTGCTAGTCGTCCTGCAGCCCCTTCCGCGGTGATATCACGGTCTGGTGTGGATGTGCGGTCAGCATATTGGCACATTTCGCTCGGTATATCAGTCATCCTGATGTCATTTAGCACCATGCATTTCCGCAAGTGACCACAGGAGACTTTTAAGTCGATTTCCCCGAGGAAATAAAAAAGAGGAAAAAAAATCAATAGGAAAAACTGAAAATGATTTCCAGACGGTGTGTAAGGACGTCCATGGAGGGACACTCGCGGGGAATGATATGCCTGTCAATGTGTGGCCTCTGTGTTAGAGTCTGGCTGTGATGTGTACAGTCGCCTGCTCCATTAGACTGACCCCCACCCGGTTGCATCAGTAGCCTATCACGGGAGGGGGGTTGTACTCCCCTGCAGGGAGATCAACTGACTTCTCCCCCACCGTGTGCGTTGCCGATCCCATTACTCCCCTCCACAGCGGGGGCTTACTGATATCTGTGATGGGAAATGAAACAAGTGGCTTTTCTGAGGCTTCAGGGTTGGCTTGGGGGGCTGCGGGGGGCGGCTGTCCATGTGCTCCGTCAGATATCAGATCTCCGCCGGTCCATCTCCGAACCCCATCCCCAGCCCCAGCGCCCCCTCTGCTTTTCCCACTTTTAGGTATGCGCTTTTTTTTGTAGAATAGATGTAAAAAAAATGGGCCTCGATGGCGGTTCGTCTCGGGAGCAATTGCTCGATGATTTCTTCCCGGGAAAACATATGACGGACTGGTGAGGTCAGGGCATGTGATGCCGGGGCATCGTGGCGGCTGGGATGTAACTTGACTACGGTAATAGCGGTTCTCTGCCAGTAGCTGGAATATAAATGATTGCTGGATTGCGGTGGTTTGCTAAGCCACTGGGGCAACTGGGGTGTAAGGGGGGTGTTGAGGGCATGTGGTAAGTGGTAAGTGGTACAAAAAGCCAGAGTGGCTCCTTCACTTGTCCAAGACGTTTACATCTAAGCCCTTCTGAACTTCTGAACAGAGCATAGTGAACAGAGAGCTGTATTAATTTAATTAAAACAGTATTCAGTATTTCATTGAGTGAAATGTCTAATAAGTATTTAACTTGAATACTTTTATCTGTCTAGCTTGTGGTTGTTAGTGCACTTAGTGTGCAGTCTGAGAGTCACGTAATTTCAGCCCCTCCATGTGTCTCGTACGTATGGTGGAATTGACAATAAAAATTTATCCTACCGTACTCTGTACATATGATGGCCAGTATCTGTCTCTGTTTCACAGGTATGTGCTGCATGCTTAAATGTTGTTGTCATAAGCTTAGCAGATTTATTTTGGTGTGTTTGTGATTCAGGGCCAGCCTATATCCAGTCTAGGTATCTGAAATGAACTTTTAAAGGGCCTATTTGCCGTTCTGCCTATACAGGCCTGGAACGTCCAGGAATGGATTTCATAGGATGGCTTTGTCTTCACAGAAGTTCACTGTGACCTCAGCATTTTAGCTCACCTCCTGTGACACTTCTGCATTTAGAAAGATATTCGGATGGCGCCACTGTAATTTTTATCCACTTCACTCTATTTTTTAAGTTTCTGTGTCTTATTGTAGATGATTTTCATATATAAACCAATACATTATGCATCGGCAAAGCGACAGCTATTTCTTTGTTCTTGCATTTGTGGGAGGAAAGGCTTTTTTTCATTGTTTACATTCGGTTGTCTGTAGATAGTCTTCACTGTTCTTCATACATGTGTGTGCATGTGCGTATCTCATCCTCGGCGCGTACCCGTGGATATGGACGCTTGGATAATTGTCCTTATCTGACTTGCTATGCGCCACATGCAGCCTTTACCCAGCAGGCCTTGCAGAGGCTATTATCATTCCAGTGCTCCGCTTCCTTTGGCTGCCGAAAGCCTGCAGAGCTGACTGCCATCCCGGCGTCTTCAAAGTGTCTCAGTCTTTGCCCATAGCCAGGAACAAAGCCGCATCGCTCGGCCCACACCCCCAGGGGGCGCCTTGGCTTCCCTCGCTCACAGACGGAACAGAGGCCCTGCCCCATCCTGGCTTTTGCTCTTTATACATTCTTCATCTTCTATTGTGTTGTGGAGGACGCCAGGCCCACAGCGGCAGGCTGAGGGTGACGTTCTGACACGTGTGTGGATATCAGAGCCAAAAGAAATATTAGAGAGCCCTGCTGTTGTCACTTCTGTTTTTCATGCATTGTTTAGTGCTTTGAGGAGCTAGCTGTAGCAGCAGAGCTATCAGATTGTCATCTATTGGAAGAACATGTTTTGGACACCTAAGTGATAATGGTTATTTCAGGCAGTAACTGTAGTTCTCTGTGTGTAACTACCTATTGGTGCCAGGCAGATCTGGACCAATGATCTCATCTCATCCGTGTTTGAACTGGAAGCTAACGGGTAGCCATTGGCTATGTGAGATGCATCAAGAACCATCTGGGTCTTTTCCTGCAACAAACAACGGCCTGAGACTCTCAAAACGGAGGGAATTCTGGATTGCTGTTTATAGGGGAATCTCTGGAGTTTCTTGTGTTGGTGAAGTATGTGTCTGTATCCAGGGAAACTCCGGGTTTCTCTGCGTAATGGAACTCTGGGGCTTTATGTTACTCCTGACTACCCTGGGAGCTCCATCGGCTTCTTCTTTATTCCTTAACATGAGGTTTTAAAACATCATAGAGACACATAGAAAAGTACCTTTGGTTTTTATCTGAGTGGTCTCTGGCAGGAGTCTGTGGCATACCCACATTGGCCACTGATACCCACACGAACAAGAGCCTCTTTAACTGAAATATTGTACTAAAGGATACATCATTTCAGTGAGGCACAAAAAGGATTTGAAAGTCAGTAAATCTGAATAAATCTTTGGTCAACCTGGGCAGGACAGTGCCAGAGGAGTGTCAGAATGAGCTTTGGTGTCTGCCGGTCAGTGTTGGGGAGGAGAGTTGTTCCAGCGAAGAATAACGATGGAAGACTTTGCAGTGCCAGTGTCCTCTGTCTTCCGTCATTGACTGAGCACAATAACCTTCTCTTTTTAACTCTAGGACGGCTGATTAATCTTAGCTAACAAACTACAGGGGTCCAGGTTTTCCAGCTTTCTTCAAAAGAATATCTACAATGGTCCTGAAAGAGAAGCCTACATACACGTAGTCTGAGTGTCATACTACTTACATTCTGTGAAAACATTTGTCTTAGGATCCTAATTTCCTATTATCTGTATTGGAAAGGCTGGGTTTTGTTATTAGTATTGGTTTTAACAGATTGCAGTAACATCATAGATAATGCTTGCAGTCCAGACTGTAATAAGATCTTAGATAATAGTTATACTCCGGCAATATAATACAGGGGCAGCAGAATTTCACCTGCAGAAACATATCAGGTGATAGTGACACTCTAGGTATAATAATATCACAAATCAGTGTTAACTTCACTAGACTATAGTCATGCCCCATGCTTGTTTTCATATAACACGCTATGTATTCGCGGTAATTGTCTTTATAGTAACCACAATAAAACGTTGCAAGAGCAATAATAGACAAACAATAGCTCTATGAATAAAGCTGTTGCATAGACTGAGAGTTGTGCTTTTTGGCTGTACTGTACAATTATGTCAAATGAATATCATTACTGTCGTTTGCAAACAGTGATACCACGGTATGGCAACATTACTCCAGACTTGAGGCATATGGGTGTCTGATTGGTCTACATTAGTGTTTCTCAATTCTGATCCTTGTTTTTGGTCTGCCTGAGCTCTTAATTATGCTTGATTGGGCTGTTGATAGAAAGAATTGCTTAGATTTTTATTGTTATAGCTTTGAATTGAAGACACTTATGAGCAAATGTGTTTTTTTTCCCAATCGTGTTAACATTATTTGCAGCAGAGTATGCTATAAGTGTGAAGAGACCTATGTGATGCTTCTAGACCAGCGTTTCCCAATTAGGTCCTCAGGGACCCACAATTCCTCCATGTTTTTGCCCCCTCCCAGCTCCTGTGGACTGTCTGTGGGTCCCCGAGGTTCGGATTGGGAAGCACTGTTCTAAAGAACTCAAAATGAGTGCTTCAGTGTGAGAAGTATCTTCTGTGCAGATCTGATTTGATCACTACCAATACTGAATCCAAACCTGTTCTCTTTGTGCTCAGGCATACATTTCTGGTCTGTGGATTAGTAGATAAAATGAAACTCACTAATACCCTGAAAGCGATACCCCGGTCAGCTAAAGCTCCTTCCCCAGCTTACCATTGGCCAGATCTCTTCCTTACATACTGTAGTTATTAATTATTTTCAGTTAATCAAAAATGAAAAATGACTCATGACTTAGACCCCAAACAAATAAGTATTGGCCGGTTTAATTAAAATGAAATAAACTTGTATTATTAATGGGAGGCTTTGTGGGTCACTCATATTCCCTCTTGCAGTCCAAAGTCAGGCTAGTTGGCATTTCTGAATTGCCTGTAGTGTGTGATTGCGTGGGTGTGTGTGTGGGTGTGTGCGTGTGAGTGTGGGTGTGTGCGTGTGAGTGTGGGTGTGTGCGTGTGAGTGTGGGTGTGTGCGTGTGAGTGTGGGTGTGTGCGTG